>CAIGQV010019029.1:7889016-7903806 GCA_903798115.1 Danio jaintianensis | reverse complement strand
ACAAATAAAGCATTGAATATTACTAATTGCTTCAATTGAACCCAATGAACTCAAGTGTTCATAGTCATTGAGTTGAATCAGTTGATGAATCATTTCTTCCGATTCAGTTATTTTCATAACATCACAGCTGCATTCAAAATAGCATACTTATTCTGAGTAACATAAATTTGACCACTAAAAAGTTCACTTTGTTAACATTCACAAATCTATTAATCAGACTAAATTTGTTTTGATCAAAGTGAATCATCATGTGTGTTCAACATGTGTGTTCTTCAGAAGACTTCAACTATGACACGAGCATCAAGTTTTTTGGATATATTGTCATTTTCGGATGTTACCAACTTTGGTTATTGCTTATTAAAGAGCAGTGTGATCATTTTCATAATACATATATATTTAATAATACATTCAAAAATCCCTAAAGTTGAATTTTTTGGTGAACTAACCCTCCTACTAGTGCTGAAGAGTCATTAGATGTTTATCTCAGGGTAGAGTAACATTTGTTAGTATAAGATTACAGTTAGAGTACAGTTACTCGCTGTCAACTGCATGTTTCTGCATGCTGTAAACACTCTCCATCACTGTCTTGTTTTCTCTCTTTCTCTTTTTTTTCTCTATTATTGTTTGTGTGTCATGTTGTGTGTTTCACTATTCTCTGTATTCTTCCAGGCTCTGCCCCCCCCTTCACCACCACCACCAACTCCCCCTGTCACTCAATCTTTGCAGCCCCCGTTTCAGGGTACAAGCATCTGCCGTCCCGTCACCTTTTCTATCTTTCCTTGATTGTGTTTGCTTGTATGAAACTGTGCTGGACAGGAAACTGTAGATCATATGTTGATGATAATTGATGATACACCTCACAGAGAATGTCACATTCAGTTCGATTCATGATTTGTGATAAAAAAGTGGGTAACACTTTACAGTAACAGTACATGAATATTGACATATTAATATGTAAACTAAACATTACTTCATTATAAATTATGAGTTAAGGTGCGCGCTAATCAGGAACTAACTTTAACATGAGTCATGAAAAGAAAGAGTTCACGTGTGAATAACGACTACCTTAATTACTTGTTATTACATGTTTTTAATTAATGTATTAATTAACATTTAAGTTTAAGCTAAATGTAACCAACATGAACTCATTAGCTGTTCATGTATAATTATGTCATGACTTTACTTGGAGCGGCACATCACTGTTAACTCATCATTAACTACTCATGAACTCCTGTGCTTAAACTGTTCATCTTGATGTTGACAGAACACTTTTCTATTGTTATTCAGTGTAAACACACTAGACGGACATGCATAAGGAGTTCATGAATAGTTAAGAATGGGTTAATGATGATGTGCCCCTCCAAGTAAAGTCATGATGGTTAAATTAAGCATAAACTAATGTGGTAATTAATACATTAATTAATAAACAATCATGTACTAACACGTAATTAAGGTAGCCGTTATTCACACATGGACTCTTGTGACTCATGTAGTTAAAGTTAGTTCATGATTAGTGCATGCATTAACTCATCATTAGTTCATAATAAAGTAATGTTTAGTTTACATATTACCGCATCATTATTCATCTACTGTTATTGTAAAGTGTTACCAAAAGTGAGTGATGTCAGTTACACGCTACCAATTTTAGTCATTTTTTTCAGTGATGCATTAAATTGATCAACATTGGCAGTGAATAGATTGTAATGTTACAAAAGATCTTTGTTTTGAATGTCAATTAGCAATTTCTATTCATCAGAGAATCCTGGGAAAAGGGATGATGGTTTTAACCGAATATTAAAGCAGAAAAAGTGTTTTTTAATTCTAATTCAATTTCATGGTATTATTGTTTTTCCATATTTTGCATTTTTAAACATAGGCTTACAGTAAATACCATAAATTACTTTCTTTCAAAAACATAAAATCTTATATACCCAAACCTTTAAAAAGTACTGTAAAATACATCTCTAGTGGCCCCAAACAAACACTTATAATGCATAATGCAATGTAATCAGAAGTAAAATATTAACATGAGTGGCAGTTTGAGGCAACAGCTTTCAGAAGAACTTAATTGTATTCTGTAATTCTGTAGGTTACACATTTATCTTTTTGGGGGGCCAATAGGCATTCAAATATTCTGCACAATAGCTCTCCACTCACCTCTTCATAATATCTAAATTGTGACGTCACTTGTTATTTTTCCTTGCTTGATCAGCGCCACCTGCTGGTCCGATGTTTGGGAACGTGAACTCCTCGGTGAAGGAGGACCATGCTGTCATAAGCTGGGAATACTTGGGGCCTGATGGAAATGTTTATGTGGAATATGTTGTTGATAACAGTAAGATTTTCCTCAAAAATGTCACTACGTTTTAATATAGAAACAGCGCTAATATTAGGTTTGCAAAGATCCAGTTATTTATTGTTTTTGTAGCTAAAGCATGTTGTCTAATATTAGATTCATTTTAAGCATATGGGTCAAAGACCAAAAGGGGTTTCCATTATAAAAGTAAAAGTGTAATACAGCTTTAGTTATTTATTTATTTTTTACATAACGGTGAGTTTAAAAATGTAATGATTACTGTACATTTTACCTTGATTCCACAAATATTGAATATTGAACTCTACTGAAATGAATTTTATGCAAAAGAATTTAATTTGTAGGAAATGTCATTATGTTTTACTCAAACATAAATTGTAACTTTTTCCATAAAGGTATACATAAATTGCTTTTTAAAATATAATTTAATGCAAATCACATCTTTCACCCATATGCAGTCAAAATATTTATATCACATTTGATAAATTTTTAAAGGTCGACTTAATGAGCAAATTATACTGTAACAAACATTTTGATATTTTACCTGGTCTATTGGTTTTGCGATAATCTCTCCCCTGCCGTCGGCCCTTCTCTCCAGGTAAAGAACCCTGGAAAACAGAGTTTGTAAATGGCACTCGGACATTTCAGATTAGAGGACTAAAGCCGGGGATGTCCTATAGGGTTCGATTGGTAGCCAAAGACCATTCAGACGCAACCATCCACAGTACACAAGAGCTGTTGATAACAGTTCCAGGTGAGGAGAGTGCCAGCGTCCACCTCACCTGTCAATCATCTGTCAAGCCTCGCCCAGACTGTAGTTATGGTTTAGAGTTATTAACAATGGATGCATGGTTGGACTCCAGACGGGTTTATGGAATTGTAGATGCATGCAAGACATATATTTGTCCATCATGATCTTGCATCAATTTAATGCACTTCCTTAAATCCCTATAGATTTTTTATTTATTTTTGGTAGTGTCATACAAATAATGTTGATCTTGGCATTCAACTCATTTATATTTTGCTGGTGATTACATTTTTTATTTGTGTGTGTGTTGTTGCTTTTTTGATGACATCTGCATGGTAGATGTAATTGTTACAATGAAAGAAAAGTCCAAATTAGGGAGTTATTAACAACTTATGCATGGTTGGACTCTGTGGGTTTGTGGAAATGTTGATGCATGACAGAAATATGGGTAAATTTATTTTGTTATCATCATAAAATATATGTATCTTTAATTTCAACTCTATTTTTCTGTTGATTCTATTATTTGTGTGTATGTTTCATTTTGACATCTGCATGGTAACTATAATATTTCAAATATGTTTTTAAAGTCAGAATTGGTTAATTTTGTCTTTTGTGTGTGTGTGTGTGTGTGTGTGTGTGCGTGCGTGTGTGCGTGTGTGTGCATGCAGCCATGACCAACAGACAGGCTGAAATAGCCACACAAGGTTGGTTTATCGGTCTGATGTGTGCCATCGCTTTGCTGATCCTGGTGCTCCTCATCGTCTGCTTTATAAAGAGGAACAAAGGAGGCAAATATCCAGGTAAGTGAAGGTGCAAATCTGATGTGAGAGGTTATAATTTGGTAGTTAAGCACATCCATGTGCTACCAAATGTGAATCTAAATGAGACAACATAAAAAAAATCTACGAAAAATATTTAAAGGGTAACTTCATGATTTACTGATGTTGTTGCAAATACATTTGTCACAAATTAAGAATTTTTTTTCATTGAAAGTCTATTCACTCAGAACTCTGATGTTTTTTTAAATGTTTTTTTTAAGTTATCGAAAAATAAGTGACTTCAAAGGTCTAAATTTATTTAACTTTTAATGGAGGGAAAGGAATTTCTCAAATTTGATGAAAAATATAATCTTAGGTTTCCATAAGGGCATCTGCTGCGTAAAAACATATGCTGGAATAGTTGGCAGTTCATTCTGCTGTGGCGACCTCTGATAAATCAGAGACTAAGCCGAAGGTAAATGAATGAATAAATTATATAATCTTAGGCTAAGTTTGTACTAAAAGCGTTTTGTTTTAACATAGCATTTTAAAAAGAAAAGGATCCTTGTCCATACTAGTAATATATGGTAGAAAAGAGATCGCATTCAAACTAAATTAATAAATACACACACCACAAACTAGAAGTTGCTGCAAAATTATAGTAGTAGCCTATACTTACAAATTATAATAACATTTGTTCTAAACATATTTTAAATTGAGTTGAGAGGGAGGGGAAGTTGGCAGCAAATCCTGTAAATGTTAGATGTATTAGAATAAATCAAAATAAATATCTGAAAATATAAGTAACTTTGCTATTAGCATTTCTCAAAGTCTCTGATTTTGAGGGTCAAAAAAAGTGTGCATGCCTGGCTTAACAGTAGCAACTGAACTAACCCTTAAAGATTCTGTAACCAATATTTTTAGTTTTTATATAAAAAGAATTTGTTGGTTTGACGATGTTTATTTTGATTTTCCAATAATACAGTAAAAGAGAAAGAGGATGCCCATCAAGACCCAGAGATTCAGCCCATGAAAGAGGATGATGGGACATTTGGGGAGTACAGGTGAGGGAAACTACTTGTTGAACTGCATTATTTAAATCACATTGGTCATAATTGATAAGAAATAAATGCTTATATTTGCACCAAAGGTAATTGTTGTTTCACGACTCATTGAAAGCAAACTTGCTTCTCTTGCTCAGGGAATCAGATCGTAATTTTTTCATTCCTCTGAGATGAGATTAAACAGCTTTGGCACTTCCACAAACAAACAGCTCGAAGAAAGCAGGAACAAACTTTTTTTTTTAATACGTCATAACATTTCGTAACCAAAGCTGTGCATTATATATGACTGTAAATCAAAACAAAGACATTTAATGTTGGATTCATTGCTGTGATTTGTATTGTTTTGTGTCATCATTAATATTTATTGTCACGAGTAATATTTATTACCATTAATATTTATTGTTTTGCATTTGTGTGTTTTTTCTAATATGTCTGTTCATTGTCATTATTAATGCCGTGTCAGTGCAGTAGATAAGATTGGAACTGGGGTGAAATGATTTAAGACTTAAATTAAATTCTATATTAAATATTATTGGATATAAGTTAAAGGGCCTTTATGTAAGAATTTTATGTATGAATGGCTTTTTTATTGTGTGTGATACAAAGAGCTGTTATGTGTCATGCAAGACAAGATATAAATACACTACTGTATGTTGTCTTACATAATTAGGACTATATAGTCTTGGAAAATATAAAATATATACAGTAGTCAAAACACCCATTCTTGTCTCAGGTAGGCATGGGACGATAACCGTTTTCAAGGTTTACCACGGTTTGGAAAAGTCAAGGTTTTAAAACCGCGAACATTTTCTGTTATACCGTTCCTATGGTATATGTAAGACGGGTTTTTTTACGTTTTTTTTTTTAGGACAACAGTATCTCCAACAGAAAAAATATCTAAAGATGCCGTTTTAAATTGTAAAGAAATCTGTGTATTTGAAAACTAATGAAGACAGCAGAAGTGAATAATTGATTTGAATAATTTAGCCTGACATGTTTACTGTTCCAAAATACTTTGAATGTTTCCCAAAATAAAATATATTGTGTTCAAAGGGGAAAAAAGTTTTTGTTTTTTACCAAGACATTTCAAAAGAATATATTTTTGAGCAGGAATCACAATACCGTGAAACCGTGATATTTTTATCCAAGGTTATCATACCGTCAGAATCATATACCGGCCCATGCCTAGTCTCAGGACAATTTCGATTTTTGGAAATTTGATTCGAGTTTTTATATACATAAACGATCATAAGTGTCATTTAATTATTTGATCTGTTAATATGATGCCAGGGAATTGCAGAGTTTGTGGACACATATTCTTATCATTATGATTAGATTTTTTTTTTTGCTGCTGCTTATTTACACTGCTGTTTGTAGTGTTTTATGCACTGAGAAGAAAGAGCCAATCACTTATTTACATATTCATCTATTTACATATTCATCATGTTCAATGTCTTGTATGTAACATACAGTACAAGCAACTGGTTGCTGGCTGCAGTTCACATAATGGCCATTGGTATCTCTAATAACACTGGTTTAAAATTAGAGAACAATTTATAAATGCCTAATCTTTAATAGGGCGACACAGTAGCTCAGTGGTTAGCACTGTCGCCTCACAGCAAGAAGGTTGCTGGTTCGAGTTCCAACTGGCTCAGTTGGCATTTCTGTGTGGAGTTTGCATGTTCTCCCCATGTTCGTGTGGGTTTCCTCCAGGTGCTCCGGTTTCCCCCACAGTCCAAAGACATGCGGTATAGGTCAATTGAATAAACTAAATTGGCCGTAGTGAATGTGTGTGAATGAGTGTGTATGGATGTTTCCCAGTACTGGGTTGCAGCTGGAATGGCATCCGCTGTGTAAAACATATGCTGGATAAGTTGGCGGTTCATTCCGCTGTGGTGACCCCTGATGAATAAAGGGACTAAGAGGAAGAAAAATAAATGAATGAATGAATGAATGAATGAATGAATGAATGAATCTTTAATAGATAATAATAGAATCTTCTTGTTCAAAATTGAAAGGCATTTTGTAGAACAGTGTTTTAGAAAATAACCCAGGCAATTAAACATAAACTCTTTATTTAATGGAAAACACAGTGATTAATTAAAACTAAAGTGAACTATGAAATTTAGAAAAACGTAGATTTGTCTTTAATTGTTTTGTTGTTATTGCAATAAAAAAGTTGTTCTCTAATTTTATTCTCAGTTATTAGCCCCTTTACTTTATATAAACCATTTTTTCATTTCATTTCATTTCATTTAAATTAAGCAATAAATGTCATTGCAAATGACAGCGGCCATCAGCCATGTTTGCTTGTTTCTTTTTTGTTGCCTTGTATTAACATTTCACATGTTCTACTCACAAAGTCGATCATTTGTGGTGTATGATGTCACTGCATACGTTTGTCTTTATTGTAAAGTGATAACCTCATTGTCAAACATGTCAGTCTGTCTCATTTGTTCCTCCTGTGTGTGTTTTGATTTTTGGGGGTTCAGGTCTTTAGAAAGGTAAGAGGGTGCTTTGCAAGTCTTGCATGCATGAAATCTCCTGTAATTCATGTCGATCGTACTCAAACAAAGAGTTGTAAACATCAAAACCAAAATAATAATAATAATCTGCATAGCTAATTGTGTTTATGAGCTGCTTGTTGTGATTTGACTTGGTTTATATTATCAACATACTGCATTTGTTTAAATGTCCTCAATGATGATTTTATTTTTTATTCTCCAATTTTGAGAGAAGTGGTTCATGCATTATGATGAATGTCCCCCAAACATATACCTTTTTCCAAATGCACGCTATGACCAACTTCTGCCTCCCGGATATAGACAAAAGATACATATAAGGACTGTCGGCACTAAAGCGCATGTTGGAAATGGACCATCTCCACTATGTTTAGCTGGTTTAAACCTGTGCTGTTGTAATATCCTCCCCCTTCCCCTTGTCTCTACTCTTTACACCAGTGACACGGAGGATCACAAACCCCTAAAGGGTAGCCGGACACCATCCAATGGCACGGTCAAGAAGGACGACAGTGATGACAGCCTGGTGGATTACGGCGAGGGAGGAGACGGCCAGTTCAACGAGGATGGATCGTTCATTGGCCAGTACAGCGGGAAGAAGGAAAAAGACACTGCAGAAGGAAACGAAAGTTCGGAGGCTCCTTCTCCAGTCAACGCCATGAACTCCTTTGTGTAACCCGGCGCCTTTCATGACCTCCTTTGACCCATACAACGCCCAACCCCATGTTACATCATCGTACGGAGAACAGTCTCTATTGCACTGTGACCTCTTGACATCACACAGCAAATGAAATCAAAACGAACGCCCGTGAGAAATGATGCGGACCACGAGAAGAGGGCCAGTCCTAGCTTTACCGGTCGCAGAGATGTAGAGTAAGAAGCGTATTATCTTTTGGCAAACATACATATATATCAGTATATGTGTAGAGGAATATATAAATTGACATATATAAGAAACTATTTTATTAACATAGCCCCATTTGCGTCGGATGGCATTATATCACACCATCTCGTCTCCTGGAAACACACGGACTCAGTTATTGACATCTTGTATTTGGTGAAACAGCAGAAGGTGAGGTCACATCAAGCACTTTTTTGTTTTATTTTTAGCAGGTTAAATTCAATAGGAATCTATTCATCTATTGAATCTATTTTTTTAATTTTATGAAAAGGCGAAAAATGTACACACGAAAGATTTTGCTAGTTTTTTTCAGATTTCTCATACTGACCTACCAAGAGTTATTTCTTAAAACGGTTCATCATCCAATAGGAATCTGTGCCCTAAAGATACGTAACTTTAGGGCGAAAGATTTCCTTGCACAGATTTATGATTTTTTCAACAAATTACTGGCATTGATCAAATTTAAATCCCTGAGATTTGGAATTTTGTGAGAGGGAAAAAGATTTTGTACAAATTCATCACACAGACCATCTGAAACCTGCTTGATTTGAATGTGATTCCTGTGAATGGTGCTTCATCTCTCACTACACTATGGACAAGATAAACCAGACCCTTTTTTTCTGCAAAATCTTGCTAATGTGACCGCACCTTTAGCCAGCTCTGTGGAGACCGTGGACCTCTTCGGATTATATGATAACTGACTTTCGCTTCACAGCTAAATGCCTGTTACGTTCTGTCCTCAGTGTTCAAAACGGTATTATGCACATTTCAGGCACCAATGTCTTTGTGGGCATTGTTGTGGAGTATGTAATGCGTGTAAAAGCTGTTCTTAGCCGTCGTTTTGGATCTACAAAAATCACAGAATTTAGAAACTGGTCATCAGGGATGTGAGGTAGCATGTTTTTGACACACACACAAGCACTCTTTTCAGACACTCAAATGTGGTTTTGTCCTCTTTTTTTCCAAGTTCTCATGTGGTTTATTTTGCACCCTGTATTTATTTATGACAAACCTCTTTTGAAGGATGTCAGCGATGGACTGAAGGAGTTACGGTTCACTTTACTGTTAAGCAAAGCACCCAAATCAGCCATGTAGCCACCCATTGCCCTTCATTTGGGCACCAGAATTCACACCACCCCTGTCCACAATGGTATGGGATGCAATGAAGGCCCCTCAGCACGGTTCCTTAGTGCCTTGGTAGAGAACATTATTCTAAAAATCAAACAAAAAAAAGATCCTTCTCATCATTTGAGTCCAAGCGCAGCCCGCTTTTTACGTTCAACACCGAAGTCCAGGGCAGATTGAAAACTGCAAGACTCAAGGAAATGATGTCAGCCGCCATAGAAATCACCTTGTATGGGGGTGAGGGGCGTTTCATTCCCATCATCGACAGCTAAAAATACTGCCACTTTTCTGTAATGAGTGAACTGCTGTTGATCTGACACATTGACGGCGACTCATAACGGTGACGGAAACAACCAACTGCGGTATTTGCAGTAGCCTGTCCATGAAAAAATCTCAACGTATGCCACATCAGAAATATACACGTTCTCACATGATGTAACCATTTTTTTAAAGATCCCGTTATTGCATGTTATGAAGTATTACGAGCTGTGGAGTGTGCCGAAATCAGGGCTTCACTAAACATACGGTCGGCAGTGGTGCTGTCATCAAATATGGCCGGAGTGTGTGCGGTTTATGCAGGCATGCATGAATATATGTGTGCATTTGAATGTGTGTTTGCGTATGTACATATGGGCAAGCCTCTTTTTGTTTTGGCGAGGCCCTAGATTTTCATGATTTCGCTTGTCATAACTTGCATCAAGTTTTTTTTTTTGGGGGGGAGTTGTCTGCTTTTAATGTGTAGATATGAGATTTGCTTTGTAAATATCGAGCCAAAATTATTTTAGACAATTGAATAGAGGAGGCTCAAATCACTCTTAAGACTCTAAATCCCAGAATGCACTAGGGTGATTTTTTTATTTTTATTTTAGCAGTTTGTGTCAATGGAGTATGTAAGGTAGCACTGCTGAAAACCGCACCTGAATTCACACACACTCCCATCAGCTCTTATTCTTTTAAAGGCACTGTTGTTTTCTTTTCTATTTGGCCAGCTAGTTTATGACATGTTTTCTGTAGGAGAAAATCAGAGAAGATACGGACACATCCCCAAAGAACGAGGCCGGATTGCCACTGCTGTGTGTGCAGAATCTTTTGATGCATTTCTGTCAGAGGGAGCAAAGGTGGATGAAACGTAGCGTGTGAAATAATATTCTGGTTAATGTTAAAAGCTACATGAAAATAAAGCATGAAAGGCTGTGAAATGGTTTACTCTATAATATAATCGCAAAAAAAATATTTTGTATATAAAAGAATTAAAATAAATGTTGGTTTCCGGATTTCACTACCATATGTCTTGTTTTGATTTTGTTCCTTCTGCATAATAATTGTTTTAATTAAAGTATATGAATTGTCTGCAATTGTCCAATAATATACAGTGTGCATTGTAATATACGGTATTTTTCCTTTCTTTTTCTCTCTCTCTCTCTCTCTCTCTCTCTCTCTCTCTCTCTCTCTCTCCCTCTCTCTTTCGTTCTTTGTAGTGTCAAAGTGGCTTTTACAGCATTTCAAAGCTATAGTGTTTTGTAATGATATTATCATGTATATATTTTCCATTACTATTGATGCCGATATTAAAAATATAAGTTTAGTTTCATATTTTAAAATATTTAGACTTTTCCACCTATCTTAGACTTTTGGAACTTCATTTTGTTGATGGGCTTAGTTAATGAACCACTGCAGCATAAAATTGACCTGAAACTTAAGTCCATGCAAGTTAAATTAATTTATTTGTTTGAATTTTTTGATGTTGCTTCAATGTTTAATTGTGTCAATGTAAATGTGGACTGTTTTGGGGTAATCTCGAGTAAAATTATAAAAAAAAAATTCCCTAATTAATTATAGTATGTTCTTATAAATATTATACAATGATATATTCAAATAACCTTTATTTCTGACATTCACAAGAACTTGCTTTAAATATGGCTGGAAAGAAACAGCCAGAATGCCAAAATACAGGTTTTGAATGCATTATGGGCCGGTTGACCTTTTACTCACAAGCCTCTTTATCCGATTTGATTGATTTTCTCTGTTTGGAATTTGTATGTATATAATAATACTGATTAATTATGTATTATATATGATATTATTACAACATATAATACACATGGCGGCGCAGTGGGTAGCACGTTCGCCTCACAGCAAGAAGGTCGCTGGTTCAAGCCTCGGCTGGGTCAGTTGGCATTTCTGTGTGGAGTTTGCATGTTCTCCCCGTGTTCGCGTGGGTTTCCTCCGGGTGCTCCGGTTTCCCCCACAAGTCCAAAGACATGCGGTATAGGGGAATTGGGTAGGCTAAATTGTCCGTAGTGTATGTGTGTGAATGAGTGTGTATGGATGTTTCCCAGTGATGGGTTGCAGCTGGAAGGGCATCTGCTGCGTAAAACATATGCTGGATAAGTTGGCGGTTCATCCCGCTGTGGCGACCCCAGATTAATAAAGGGACTAAGCCGAAAAGAAAATGAATGAATGAATAATACACATTGGGGCTGCACGGTGGCGCAGTGGGTAGCACGTTCGCCTCACAGCAAATAGGTCGCTTGTTCGAGCCTCGGCTGGGTCAGTTGGCGTTTCTGTGTGGAGTTTGCATGTTCTCCCCTTGTTCGCGTGGGTTTCCTCCGGGTCCCCCGGTTTCCCCCACAAGTCCAAAAACATGTGGTATAGGTGAATTGGGTAAGCTAAATTGTCCGTAGTGTATGTGTGTGAATGAGTGTGTATGGATGTTTCCCAGTGATGGGTTGCAGCTGGAAGGGCATCCGCTGCGTAAAACATATGCTGGATAAGTTGGCGGTTCATTACGCTGTGGCGACCCCAGATTAATAAAGGGACTAAGCCAAAAAGAAAATGAGTGAATGAATAATACACATTGGAGTGCATTTATAAGTTTCATTAAATAGGCCTATACTGTGCTGCATCTAAACAACAAATAATCTATTTCTTTCCCTCCCCCTAGCAGTACAAGAATTTAATCCAGTGGATTTGAACAGATGTGTGCAGATAAGCCTCTCATACCTTAAATCACCAAATTATCTTGCTCCAAACGCAACGAAATCATTCACAAATGCTTCAGATCACCTTGACAGCTTTGCGACCCTCTGCAGAAGCACGTGGACTCGGTCAGCATCCCTCTGTGTTTCAGCATCCAGACATGCGCAGCTCCGCGCTCCTCCAATAGCAGGCCGTGTGGGTGCGTCTCGCGCCAGGCTGCGGGACGGGGCGCTGCTTCTGATCCAGGTCTGGGGGATTTAACGCGTTTTTCTGGTGAGTTTGCTGCTGTTGTGGTTATATATGGGGGTTTGGAGGGTTTGAGTGAGAGTAGGATGTGTTTAAGACGTTGATTAGTTTATTCTGCATGGTGAAGTCCGGATGGATGTGTTCCGTGCAGTTTTGGGAATACCGCAATGCAGAAGAACTGGGTGGATGAGTCCGGTCATAGTCATAGTTGTTGTCATCCGTTATGGAAAATATAAATAAATAGGCTACATGCTATAAACGCCCTCTTAATAAGAATTGATATTCAGATCCAATTCAATACTACATTTAATAAATCACGTGTATATTCATATAAATATCATTCAGTAAGTTATTGCAATTTACTGATGGATTTGCGCATTCTTATGCTGGCACAGCTTGTGTTGCGAGTTAACAGGATGACATTTAATTGGCCAAAGTTTTTAACGGGACAGAAGTTTTCCTGGCAACAAATATGATAGAAATGATGTCATGACAGTATTGCATCAAAGGGCGGCGCTAGTCTTCATCAGTGACGCAGTACTTGAATGTAGCCTACAATTAAAGCTATAGTTTACCTATAATTTGATGTTCATTTTCTTATTATAATGTGTGCTTTTACATTACATTAATTTATTAAATGCATACCTCAGATTTTTTATTTACCCATTGTTGACCCTCATTAGTTTTTAGAGTTAGATATCAACCTTCTCAGTGTTCCTCAATCTATTCATAATAAATAATACATGTATATATCGTGAACAGTTATGCATGTGAGAATTAAAGGAGATTTTTAACCGAAGTCAAGGTCCTTGGTGATTTCTGTAAAGCTAGTCAAGAAGCAGATACTAGGCATTAATATCTGTGACTCCTGACAATACATTGATGCCTTATGAGAGTAAATCAACATGTCTGTGCAAAAAAAGTACATTATTTACTACATTATTATCTTTAAAATTAAAATTGTTCCACCTGTACACAGTTAACTCTTGAAGTGATGATAGCTGCTGTCTTGCATTTATAAATAACCAAAGAGCCACAGTTTCATGTGGTTAAAAAAATAATATGAGTATAAATAATAGTAATATAAGAGTAAATTAAATTTTTGAGGTGGACTGTCCCTTTAACATCATCACGATCACACCCAAAATTCTGCGTATAAAAATTCTTTAAGTATCCAGTGCAATCTGCCAGTAAGTAAATTTGTGTTTTACCACATTTGAATGAGATGCTTGATTTTTTCCTGTCACTTCCTCAGTACGAGCTTACAGTAGACATGCAGTGACCTAAATCCGAGGTTGCAGGACGATAGCAGACAGCAGATCAGAGGATGCAATGAGATTATGAGAGATTGCCGAAAAATACAGCGGATTAAAGTAGACCACATGTGCAGCAAAACAGTTTTCACAATGACATGGAAGGCCAAACATGTGGATAAATATGCTCTAGGAGTAAAATAGCATGGATACTGTAATGAAACAAAGAAAAATGTCCTCGCGCACGCTCTGCTAGGGTTAATGTGTAAAAGTGCAATGGCAGCAGATTAGAGATGCTGCATGTGTTAGCGAGGAGACTTCATTCTCATACTTATTATTGCAGTTAACACACCAGTCTCAGATTTACTATTCCTTTGCGTTCTGCATCTGCACTGAACTTGTGACTGTAAACATGCATGCGTATACAATATTGTGTATTCATTGGTAGGATGTGATCAATTGTTAATGTTGCTATTTCAGACACAGTCTGCTACAGTCTGCCACATCAGAGCAGCTTTCAGCTCTCAACACACCTTTCCCCCTCTTTTTCTCTTTCTCAGGTCTGGTTTTGGACTGCTAGATCAAGATGGCGACCCCAGGCCCAGCCATGCTTTTGTGTCTTTTCTCCTGCTTCTTCTCATTAGCCGGTGATCTTCTCATTGATGAGCTCAATGCATCTGTTTAACCTGTTAAATTTTATTAAGTATTAAGATCATTTATGGGGGTGTCCAGAGATGCCTTCAAACCCACACACACACACACACACACACACACACACACAAATACTAAAGAAAGTGTTTTCTTAAAAAAAATCTGAACTTGCATCCTTCTATCTATCTATCTATCTATCTATCTATCTATCTATCTATCTATCTATCTATCT
>CAIGQV010019029.1:7865609-7889006 GCA_903798115.1 Danio jaintianensis | reverse complement strand
TCTGTCTGTCTGTCTGTCTGTCTGTCTGTCTGTCTGTCTGTCTGTCTGTCTGTCTGTCTGTCTGTCTGTCTGTCTGTCTGTCTGTCTGTCTGTCAATCTATCTAATACTTGTTACGTCCTAGGACAATTATATTCTGTAAATTCTATTTATAGTATGAATAATCTCCCAAAACCCACATTTACTGACCTGTTTTTTTGCTAACTCCAGCTGCAATTAAACCCAGGATCTTTGAACCCAGGATTTTTGACAGTAAGACTTTAACTTTCACCTACAAGTCCCTCAGATGTTCATATATACTTAGAATGAAGTGTTGATGATTTCCACCATCACTCATTTTTACCATATTGTAGTTAGTTGAGTAGTTTTTGTGGTAAATCTAGTCTAACATTGGCTCATGATGTTGTCATCAGAGGAGGCCACAGGCTTTGGACCTATATTTGAGGAAGAGCCTCTGGACACTGTGTACGCAGAGGATTCACCCGAAAACAAAATATCCATGAACTGCAGGGTGCGCGCCAATCCACCGGCCATTATCAAGTAAGGTTTTATCCTTCTCTTATCACACATTCATTTTGTCATTACCTCTTTCTACCAAAATTGACCTATCAGTAAGCACCGCTCATAGTTACTGTTGCTAACTAACAGAGTTGTATCACAATTGAACTAACAGACTATATAACAATAGCTTGTATACTGTTGGTTACTAGGTTACCAATACTTTAGTCAGCTGCTCTAACAACTTGATTGAAACACCCCTAATTCACATTTGGGATTCTTTTTTCTTTCTTTTTTTGAGAACTTATTTACTTATTTTGAATATTTGCTTCATGTTAACATGGTAACTAATGGCTAATGACCTCTGTCAGTGTGAAAACCTTGTCCCCAAGATGTTTTTGATACATTTTGGACACATCGAGTAGCATTCAGCTATGGAAGGTGGAAAGTGCTATGAAAGGTTTTATGAAAGATTTTACAATAAACATGGTGGATAAGGTACATCTGGAAGAGAGGATTTACAGTAAGTGTTGGAAGATTCATGTTACAATAGCAAATGAAAACATTCAGTATATGTTCATTTACCACAGGGTATGATTAAATTAACTTATATTTAATTCACTTTGCTGCAGTGTAAATTTCCTCAGTGAAAATAAGTGCAAAAAATGTTGACAACCTGTTTTTCCAAGACGAAGACAACAAAGGTATCATTAGATACTAACAGTGACTAAATCAGTGGAATGTCATTGACAAAAAAAACATGAGACTTTAGCTAATACTAGCATAAGCCAGCTAAAGTTGTCAGGAACAGTGTAAATTACCAGAGCTGTGTTATTCCATAAAGACTGTGCTTAAATAATGTAAGGTGATGTTTTCAGAGTTAGAAGCGTTGGTTTTTGAACTTAACTAGAATTAATATTGTTAATCTTCTGTACGTTAAGTTGTCTTGTTTGGGTTTTGGAAATGGAATAAAATTAATTCCATTGCATATCTTCACAGAAGTACACCAGACATATCATTTTACCATTTTTCCAGCATTAACTCAATCAAACCTTTGAGAGTTTGGATCTTCCAGGTTTTTTTTTTTAATGATGCTGAAATCTAAAGATGTCTGAGTTCCTGTCCTCAATATACTCCACTCCTTCCAATCCTCCAATACTCAACTGCTATTGGCTCATTTGTGTTTGAGGGCAGGGCTTATTAATAGCTCAGTTGGAAGAAGTTCTGTATCAGAAGTTCATTAATGAAAGACTGTACTTCACAGGTGGTGGTTAAACAACTGGGAAATTAAGCTGATGGAGCAGCCGGATGAGCACTTCAGCCTGGTTGGAGGAAACTTAGTCATCACTAACCCAGACAAGGGAAAGCATGCTGGGAAATATGTATGTGTGGCTAAGAACGTGTACGGCACCGTCATCAGCAAAGAGGCCATCGTCACGTTTGGTTGTATGTGATGGATTAAACTTGTTGTGTTAGTACTAATCGTTTCTCCTCCTCGGTCGCTGAGTCTTAGTTGTGTTTTTTTTTTCTGCAGATCTGAACCAGTTTCCCACAGATGAGAGAGAGCCGGTGAATGTGAAGGAAGGACAGGGAGCCGTTCTGCTGTGTTCACCTCCCTCTCGCTATCCAGGTAAGACCAACTCATGTATAGCAGCAGAATTAACTTAAATAATATCAAAATTGAAAGATCACTGTTAGATTTAAACAACAACTACTATGATAAAAATCTGAAAAAGCTCATTTTTGATTCTGTGCTGTGATTCTGTCTCAACCCTGAAAAGTGACAAATAAGATTTAGTTCAAATAAATTTTCATACAATAAGAAAATGAAACAAGAAATACATTACTATATACATAATAATAATAAATAATAAATTATATAAAATATACCATTACTGTGACATAAATGTATATGTGTTCAGTTTATAGAATATCTTTTAGTGGCAAATACGATTGAGAGCTACTTATATACATATTAATATGATATGATATAACCATACATTCATTCATGATTCATCATCATTATTGTTGTTTATGAATATATTTAATAAAATTATGAATGCAATGATACCTAAAAATCATACAGATGATTCATGCACATGACTATGAAGTATTAATAAAAAAAAAAATATATATATAAATAATTATAATTAAAAATTATTATAATATATTCATACTATAGATATAATTATAATTAAAACTATTATCATAAAAGGTATACAATAATTATACAAAAATATACATGACTTTGTGACATAATATTGTATATATACATACACTTATGGTAGTCAAATTATTATTATTATTATAATTATTTACACTATTATGTTTTACATATCATCAATATAAAACATATATAACTCTGTTAAATAATATTGAATGAAATAAATAAATCTTAATAAAACATTGAGTGTATAGATTAAAAGCAGTTCAATAGAAATGGAAAAAAATATATTATATATTATTATTCAAACAGTAGAAATAACATTATTTTTTATTATTTAAGAAATAATAATTTTTGCATCCAGTTTATTAATAATGAGCATTGTGTTGTTTTTTTGTCTCTCAGGTGAGGTGATGTTCCGCTGGATCTACAATGACTTCCCCAACTTCATCATCCCAGATCAGCGGCGCTTCGTCTCTCAGAGCACCGGGAATCTGTACATCGCTAAAGTCGAGGCGTCTGATGTCGGCAATTATTCCTGTTTTGTGTCAAGCCCCACCATCGGCAAGAGTGTTTTCAGCATGCCCATAGCTCTGATTCCACAGATAGAGAGTAAGCGCTTTCACATTACCCACAATGCCAAGATTTCTTCTCACTGCGAACACTTTTGTGTAAAAATAACTAATAATAATTTTTATATTTACACTTTAAACAGAGGAAGTGAAGCGATATCCTGCTGATATCCGTGTGAAATTTCCTAAGACGTATGCTTTGGTGCACCAGAACATTACTCTGGAGTGCTTTGCCCTTGGAAAGTAAGTCAATGAATGCAGATAGTGTTTTTATAGTGTGCATGGTACTGTAGTGAAACAACGGTATTTTCATATACAGTATACAACACATTGTATGTTTATTTACCGTGGTGTAAATAGTTTGTCACAGTTGACGCATCTCATGATGTGGCCATGAGATATCAAGCGCAGATCGAAGAAAACACATGCAAATAGAAAAACACTTACAAATTCAGAAAGACACCATCAACAATTTGAAAACACACGCAAATTCTTACACAACACATGAAAATACAGAAACATGCTGCAAATAGAGCAGACCACAATGGAAATGTGTCGGGGGGATCCCAAAAGGTGACCAACCTGGGTGTTTTTGTGAGAGTTTTTTGCTTATTTTAATGCCATTGCCATATGGTTCATTGTTGTTTATATATTGTTAGCTCTAAAAACCTGACAAATTGCACAATTAACGTGACATGAAATGCAATTTGTCTGATTATTAGCTAAAAAAATACAAGCAACAAGGAATCATACAACAAGGTCACTGAGGTCACTTTGACACATTTTCATTGTGTTCTGCACTGTTAGCAACACATTTCTGTGTGTGCTTGTGTTGTGACAATTTGCATGTAAGTGTGTTGTCAAATTAATAAAGATGTTTTCTTGATTTGTTAGTGTTTTTCTATTTGCATATGTTTTCTTAACTTGCAGCTTTTTTGAGCTCTCTCAGCCACCGTACCAAACACTCTATCAGATGCCAAATGCAAACAACGAATGGTACTAACATATGGTTCAATGTGTGCTGTAAATATATTGAAAATAAGGTCATGTTGGTATTCATTCCTAATCACTTATGGTCAGACATTGATTTATCATAAAAACAAAATTGCTAAAATAGTAGTGAACAACTCGATTTGATTAAACAGAGATCACAATTAAACGACTAGTGAGTTTTCTCGATTCAAACGAGTAGAGGCTTGGACCTGGAAACAGTATCCCATACATCACAAATGAGCAAGTGGGTAATCATGGTAAATGCTCAGTAAATATTGTAACAAAACAATCCTTTTCTGGTAGTGAAGTACGGACATTCGCACAGTTTTTTGGTTCTTTTTCCCCATATAAACTCATTGTTTACCTTTCAGTCCTCTTCCACACATCCGCTGGAGGAAGTTAGATGCTGATCTCCCGCCCAACTATGAGGTCAGCATGAATGGAGCTTTGCTTCACCTGATCAACGTCCAGTATGAGGACAAGGGCAGCTATGAGTGTGAGACGCTCAATGTGAAAGGGATGGACTGGTATCGACAGTGGCTCTACGTTGAAGGTAACACAAACAAGTATTAGACTAGGGGTGTCAAACTCATATATATAACTAACATATAACTATCAGTTACGGGAGGGCTGCAGCTCTGCACAGTTTAGTTCCAACTCTAATTTAACACACCTGATCATACTAATTGAGCCCTTCAGGCTTGTTTGGAACCTACAGGCATTTGAGTTTGACACCCCTGTATTAGACTATATTAAGGGCCCTATAATATGTGTTTTATTTATTTTATAATAGTCATTTTTAAAGCATATTTACAGAGGGCTCAAATGCACTGCAAGTTAAGAAATCACATGTGAATAGAAATTGATTGATTTGACAATATGCACAAACAAATCCTCACAACACATGCAAATACAGAAACATGTCCCAAGTAAACACATGCATTCAGAAAAACATTAACCAATTGAGAAAAGTCAGGTTTTTTTTTGTTTATCTCTGACAACACAGCTGTGTTTCTTAAACAGGAGGCAGCTGGGTTTGTCAGTTTTTGGTGTCCCCCGATACATTTCTCTTGTGGTCTGCTCTATTTGCATTGCATTTCTGTATTTGCCTGTGTTGTGAGAATCTGCGTGCACATGTGTTGTCAAACTTCGTCAAACGTGTTGTTTTCTCAATTTGTTAATGGTTTTTTTTATTTGCATGTGTTTTCTTAACTTTGACCTCTCTCAGCCACCGTACATACTTCATGAGTTGCACATATTTTGAAGCACAGTAAAAACTTAAATAAGATAGTGGAAAGAGAACACTAATCAAAATCAGAGAAGACTTTGCAATGTCACTACTGTAACTCATTCAAGTCCCACTGCATTAAAAAAAATCCTTCACATTTGGAACAATGTGTATATGTATTTATATTATTTATATTGTATTTACAGAGTTATTATTTTCGGTTTGAACTAAGATGAACCTGATAAAGAAAAAAAGAACAATGAAGGTTATACTATATTCAAAGGAAATCAGATGTTTTATCCATTTTAGATATATTTGTTTCTGAACCAAGATTATCATTATATATTTAAAAAAAAAAAAGCATGATAAATTGATTTTGATTGGGTGATTTTGTCTACAGGTCCTCCAGAGTGGGCGGAGCACATCAATGACACGGAGAAAGATGTCGGGAGTGAACTCACTCTCAGATGTGTTGCTGTGGGGAAGCCGTTACCTTGGATACGCTGGCTAAAAGACGGCTATTCGGTTAATATCCTGATTTATTTGCTGTGTTAAACCCAAATGAGAACTCTTCTGGTTGTTTTATGTATTCCTACATGTTTCTGCTACATTTTTCCTCATTTACAGTACGGCAAAGGGGAACTGAAGTTTTCCAGTCTCACGTTTGAGGATTCGGGCATGTATCAGTGCATTGCTGAGAATGAATGGGGAACCATCTATGCCAATGCAGAGCTTCGGGTCGTCTGTGAGTTTTTCAATGCTTCTTTACTCTTACGGTAGATTCATTGATTATAATTGGCTTCTGAAGTGGACATGTAATTATCACTGAAGGTTGAGTTTGTTCAATGGTCTTTTCTCAGCCTGTGCACCGACGTTCATTTATAACCCAGTGAAGAAGGTTCTGCTTGGGGCTGAAAATGGACGTGTGGTCATTGAGTGCAATCCCCGTGCTGCTCCCAAACCCAAATTCATCTGGAAACGAGGCTCGGAGCTCCTGAGCAACTCCTCAAGGTCAGTCAGTCCATCTTAAGAGCATACATTTACTGTACTTAGGGATGGAATGGAATGTTGTGGAAGACAAGAAGCAGAAGCCTATCTGCAGCTGTCATTCACCTTTATTTTCAGGATATTTGTTTGGGATGATGGAAGTTTGGAGATTCTGAATGCAACAAAAAGTGATGAGGGCTCGTACACCTGCTATGCTGAGAATGACCGCGGCAAATCCAACAGCACAGGGACCCTCACTATCACTGGTCAGAGAGCATTCAAATCTTGTCACAAACTAATTGCCAGTTTAAACGTATAACTGTTTTTAATTTTATTTAAAATTTTACTCCATTTTTTTTTTACAATTTTATTACTTGTCATTTAATTCAATGTTAATGAAAAAAAAAATATGTCACCTTAAATGTAGTTATTAAAATTTATTTAACATAATTTACTGAAATTAATTCACATTATCTTGTAACTTTAATTATTATAGGCTGAGTAGGGCATTTTAGAGTGATTTAATCACCTACACTGATTACCATTTTACTAAATACATTTTTTATTCAATCATTTTATTCTACTTTTCACTTTTATAAATAATTCATATATACATTTATATAAGGTAATATGAGATGTGCACATTTATGGTCTTCAATTTTCTCAGAGGCCACCAAGATCACAGTTGGTCCATCAAACTCCGAGGCAGCTGTAGGCGACACTATTGTTCTCCAATGCTCTGCATCATATGATCCCAGTCTGGACGTCACCTTCATCTGGACTGTTGATTCATACATCATTAACTTCTACACAGACTTTGAACACTATGAGCTAGACATGGTGAGTATCCACAAGAATCCCAGGCATTCATTAATGGAATGAACAGGAAAGGGAAAATAATGGAACTGTTTTTGCAGGATCATGAGAACAGCGGAGACCTGCTGATCAAGAACATTCAGATTATACATGCAGGACACTATATCTGCACAGCTCAGACTATAGTGGACAACGCCACCGCAGAAGCTGATGTTTTTGTCAGAGGTTAGTGACTTTTCGTTGTAAAATAATGTTTCTGATATATGTGCATATTTAAGTCTGGCTCCATCATTGGAGGCAGTCTTTAGCGTCAGTTACTAATGTGCCTCTTAAAGGGATAGTTCACTTAAAAATAAAAATTACAGCATCATTTACTCTACCTAATGTGGTT
The DNA here is from genome assembly GCA_903798115.1 of Danio jaintianensis. Classification (NCBI taxonomy): domain Eukaryota; kingdom Metazoa; phylum Chordata; class Actinopteri; order Cypriniformes; family Danionidae; genus Danio; species Danio jaintianensis. The sequence goes on along the minus strand of CAIGQV010019029.1, from coordinate 7,881,359 downwards.
TTAAACTTTCATGAGTTTCTTTCTTTTGTTGAACACAAAAGAAGATATTTTGAAGAATGTTGGTTGCTGGAACTCATTGACTTCCATAGTAGGACAAAAAAATTACTATGGAAGTTAATGGGTGCCAGCTACAAGCATTCTTCAAAATATCTTCTTTTGTGTTCCACAGAGGAAATAATTTTAAATTGGTTTTGAGCAAGATAAAAGTGAGCAAATGATGGCAGAATTTATACTTTTGGGTGAACTATCCCTTTAAGGCCAATGGAGGTTTATCTATACTACCTGACCTACATTAAACATACCCCTAAACCTCACTCAAATCCGGGTCACAGCATCTTTGTAATCCCTCCAGTTCTACTTACCCTGCCTTGAACAAGATTTGAACTGAAATTCTAGCATGGGAGGAAGGATTGCTAACAAGGATGCTAAAGACTGCATGTTCTAGCATCAGTTGTTAATCAGCTAATCAGTTTACATGTGAGGCTTTTAAAAACTGTCCTCACTCACATCTGGGTCACAGCACCAATAAAACCACTCTGTACTTGCGCTGCTCGGTGCAGTTTTAAAAAAAGTTGTTGCACCATGGAAAGCAGGCATGCTAACAAAGTATGAAAAAAATATTGCAACGGGGCATGCAACGATAGCTGGCGTTTATTACACAAATCATCAAAAACCTCCTCAATCAAGACAGGAATGTTTAGTTGTATTATTAACCATGTGCATTACTGTATTTATCACATTGACCTGACTCAAAAGAACATGTCATGGTCATCTGCCTTTGCCGCAGGTTTGCCTGGTCCTCCGGGTGGTGTCCGTGTGGAGGAAATTGGTGACACAACAGTAAAAATACGATGGTGTCTGGGATCAGATCACGGCAGTCCTCTCATCCAGCATATCGTCCAAACAAGAGACTTTTATGCCCTAGATCCTGAAGACTGGAAAACCGCATCTACCAGTGAGTCCACTAGAGGGAGACAAAACACATATTTTCACAGTAATTCACCCAACAATGGAAATTTACTGCTAATTTGTTCACCCTCCAGCTATCCTCAAAGCTTCCGTAGATATATTAAAGGGACAGTTCACCCAAAAATTAAAATTGGCTCACTATTTAGTCTCCCTCAAGTGGTTCCAAACCTTTATTAGTTTCTTTCTTCTGTAGAACACAAAATAAGATGTTTTGAAGAAATCTGAAAACCTGTAACCATTGACTTACGTAATAGGAAAAACAAATACTATGGAAGTCAATGGTTACAGGTTTCCAGCTTTGTTCAAAATATCTTCTTTTGTGTTCAGCAGAAGAAAGAAAGTCAAACAGGCTTGGAACAAGTGAAGGATGAGTAAATGATGACAGAATTGTCATTTTTTGGGTGAACTATCCCTTTTAAGGCATTATAAAGAGAAATAATTTGTCTGTGTAAGAAGCAATATTTTAAACACAATTGCATGGGTCATACCATACAAACCAAGTAATCGTTTTGTACGCAGACATACATTTGTTTTATAAGTCCTAAATACATTTTCCTTAGAAAGAGGGATTACTTTTGTGTTGCCTTTAGTTGTGTTTTTTGACTCTCAATGTGAAAACACCTCCTTGTTTTCCCAGCTCCTGTGTTTTTGAACGGATCTACAGAGTCGGCCACTGTGGTTGAGCTTTACCCCTGGATGCAATATGAATTCAGAGTGCATGCCATCAATGAATTCGGAGCTGGCGAAAACAGCCGTCCGTCCATTAAAATCAAGACATGGGATGCCAGTAAGTTTATATAGAAATTAATTAACTAATGTTTGCATCACTTATAGTCTCACCCAGACTTTTTCTTGTTTCAGGGCCAACAGTAGCTCCTTCTGATGTCATTGGACAAGTGGGAATAAGCGGAGAGTTAATCGTGACTTGGGCTGTACGTGTTCATATGCATTTATGCTAAGTTTGTTAATTAGCAGTGAGTTGTGGATTTCTAATGTATTCCTTGATTCCGTTGCAGCCTGTGAAACCTCAGTTTTTCTTTGGGAAAAAGTTTGGCTATGTTGTGGCGTTCAAGCAGCATGAGGATTATGAGTGGAAATGGTCAACCGTGGAGGATCCTGAGACCAGGCGTTATGTGTACAAAGAGAGCATGACCCCAGACACTGAGATACAGATCAAAGTCAGCACCTTCAATAACAAAGGAGAAGGACCCACAAGTCTTATATCAGTGGTCTACTCACCAAGAATAGGTGAGAATTTTTTATATGCATGTAGGTATTTTTATATGTGTAAATGTGTGAATTTTGTTTACATTTCATTTCTTATTATTTTTGGAAATTTATTTTAATACCCTTAATTTAACTGAGGTTCAGTAAGGCTATTAAATGACTTTAATCCCAATGACTCTTTTTCACTTTATTTTGATTTGTTTACTATTTCATTTTATTAATTATTTTATTGTATTTTATTGTAATTCTAATTTGTATTGTGTTTTTTTCTAATGGATTTTCATTTTTACATTTTTAAAATAATATTTTATTTTGTAACAATTTTTAAATTATTATATTAATTTATTGTGCATTCTAAAATATTTTTTTAAACATTTTTATTTTACATGTGTTTTCTCAATATCTTATTGTATTATTATTATTATTATTATTATTATTATCATTCATTCATTCATTCATTCATTTTCTTTTCGGCTTAGTCCCTTTGTTAATCTATGGTCGCCACAGCGGAATGAAGCACCAACTTATCCAGCATATGTTTTACGCAGCGGATGCCCTTCCAGCCGCAACCCAACACTGGGAAACATCCATACATTCTTGCATTCACACTCATACACTACGGCCAATTTAGCTAATTCAATTCACCTATAGCGCATGTCTTTGGACTTGTGGGGGAAACCGGAGCACCTGGAGGAACACGGGGAGAACATGCAAATTCCACAGAGAAATGCCAACTGACCCAGCCAGGGCTCGAACCAGCGACCTTCTTGCTGTTAGGCGATTGTGCTACCCACTGCGCCACCGTGTCGCCTATGTGTTTTCTCCTAATGATTTTATTTTTATTATTAGTTGATTTAAAAAAATGTGTTATTTTATTTTCGAGATGTTTTCAGGGCTCTAAAACATTCTTTGGTGCACATGATATATCTATCTACTATTTTATTTTAGTTTACTATTTATTTTAAAAAATGTGATTATTTTATATATGTTTTATGTTCTCATTTATAGCTTTCAATGACAGAAGTAATATCTCTTTTTATTTATTATTAATTTTTTTTGTTTTATTTTATTATTGTTTGTTGCTTTATTAGGTTAATCTTAAGTCAGATAGAAAATAATATATGTATTGCCCTGTAATTACAAAAATGTAATCCACTGTAAATACAATATAAATAATAGATACATACATACACACACACAAACACCATAAAACAACACTATAGTTCAATTCACAAAACAAGAAATTATCAGTAAAGCACAATTATACACTAAATAATTCTGTAAATAAGATAAAATATCACATACAGACATTAATGTATACACTCATCATTTTATTTATTTATTTATTTATTTATTTATTTACTTATTTAAATTCTTCAATTTAATTTAGCTTTGATTTAAAAAAGCTTAGTCAAGTCATCCTTTATGCATTATCCCCCTCAGCACCGACTGAAGCTCCGCTAGACGTGTATGCCCGTCAGGTCACCTCCACTGAAGCTTTAGTCTGGTGGTTACCAGTCTACCAGGCACCACCAAACTGGGTCGACGGATACCAGGTTAGTTTGGGTCTCGAATTAAACGAGCAAAAAATTATGACGTCCTGCTCCTCACGTATCTTCATTTGGTTTTCCAGATTCGTTACTGGAGAAAATATGATGATAATGAAGCTGCTGCATCTCGAGTTATTGTTCACAGAACGGTAAACCAAACTCGTCTGGAAAATATGCGGCCCGATTCACACTACCTTATAGAGGTGCGAGCGTTTAATGGAGCAGGACTGGGACCACCAAGTGAACACTGTGAAATGTTTACCAGGAGACCCCGTAAGACATCTACATTTCTCTTTATTACTGATGTGACAATATATTTGAAATGAGAGGTAATACCGTATATGCATGTTGTGCTTTCAGCCCCAAGTCGTCGTTTGAGAGTTTACAAATATGTCAGCTTTACACGCAAATGGTTGTATCTGTATTGGGATCACATCTATAACTACTGGAATGAGTCTTATGTGGAGGGTTATAAGGTGAGCTGGTCATAGTTAAAGTTTTATTAGAAATCTGTTGACCAATGACTTGTCAGTCCTGTTATCTTTTGATTTGAACTCATTATTTATTTTGTTATTCAACTTTATAGATTTTATTTTATTTTATTACTAGAACTAGAATTGTAATATTCTTATTTTAATAAATATTTATAAATTGTTTATTTTATTTTATTATTGAAACCTACATTTATTGCCCTTGTTGTTTATTTAATTTTACTTTATTTTATTTTACCTTAAATACCATTTTGTTTCAATTTATCATTTAAAATATATATATACACTCAAAAAATTACTTTTGCTGCTTGTTCAAAATGAGTTCAAGTTTTTTTGGGGGACAGCTTAATTGTTAACTTAATCGGTTTGTGTTGGGACAACTTGAAGGATTTTTTTACAGTGTATATAAACACTTTATTCCTTCTCTTTTTGCCCCATACATTGTATTATTATTTAATTTAGTAAAATGTTTGCTATGTGTTATCACTGAAAAATTGTTGTCTTTCCCTCAGATTTTGTTCCGGAAGGAAGGTGAGCGTTATGGGAAGCTTTACACCACCGGCAGACACTACATTGACTTCCCCATGCCAGAAACTGGTGATTACGTCATAGAGCTGCGAGCTCGCTGTGAGGGAGGAGATGGACCCATTTCACAGATCAGAGTACAGGGTCAGTGCTTCATACACTAATAATATTCATGATTATCATGGCAGAAATTATCTCTGAAATTCACCATAATTTTTTTTTTGTGGAGTCTACAAAAAAATACTACAATATCAATAATTTACAATTTTTTTTTTAGCAATAACTAAGGGTAAACAAGAACATTCAAAAACCCTCAGTCCCCCATCCCACCCCCACCCCCAAAGAGGAGAATAAAAAAACACCCAACAACTTTAGCACCTACATGAATTGTCAAAGCAACTAAATAAATACACATAAAATCTAAATGACGAAATTCACATTAATTGAACACATATATGTTATAATCCCTCCGGTCACTCATCAAAAACATAAAAAATGTGAATAGTTTTGATGTCAATTGACTACCTTGATGCCAAAATGACATCTAATTGACATCTAACATTGGTGTCAAAATTCGACCACAGGACAGTAATGTAATAGATTTTTGCTGTGTTTTTTGATGCCAATGTTAGATGTCAAGCTTTTATTATTGTGATAAAGGAAGTTTACATGCTTTGTAGGGATACAAAATACAGTGTACATTTTATAATTGTATAATTTAATAATCTGTAATTCAATATGAACATTTCCTATATTGTTATTCTTTTTGTGTCATTATTTTGGTGGTCAAAGAGCATCAGTGTGTGGATGTCAAACCAGACGTCAAGGTTTTGACATCAAATCGATTCGCATTTTTGACATATTTTTAGACGTCAATGTCAATTTGATGTTGTTATGATGCCCGCTGAGATGATCAGCTTTAAATCACAATAATAAATTTAAGTTTAAACTACACTTAAGATTACACTCAAGATAATGGTTATTTAAATTTATGGTAATATTTCAGAATTTTACAGTTCTTACTGTATTTTTCATAAAATTAAATGCAGCCTTTATGAGCAGAATAGACGTTTTTTAACAACAATAAAAAATCGTACTGATCCCAAACTTTTGACGGCTAGTATTCATCTCAAAAATTAAAATCCATTTTGATTTTCAATCCATTTCTCTTACAGTTGTTTTGTGTTGTGTTCAGGTAAAGCAGCTGTGGGTGTTGAATCTGTCAGTGTGGTCTCTGTCCTGCTGCTGGCTCTGGCCTGGACCACTGTAGGCCTGTAGGCAAAAATAAGACAGTTAAAACTTGCAAAATCCTCCGAGATGAAAAACATATGGTCCGAACAGGATGATCTCATGGTGCAGATGAAGTTTGTTTGAGAGTGTAACAAATATAATGTGTTTGTATAAAATAAAATAGCCACAATCAATTAATGAAATTAAGTTGTAAAATAAATACGCAGTATTTCAGTACAGCAGGATATGGTGAATTTTTTTGATGACTTATTCAGACATATGCTGTAAAATATGTTCATTAATTCATTTATTTTTCTGTTTATTTTGCATTATGGGACCTTCATCAGAGCTCCGATAAGTTTTGTTGTGAATATTTAACTCTACACTGTAAAAAAAACTGTTGCTGCCTTCACAGTTTTAGTTCTTTCAAACTGGCTAAATTTTTAGGTTATATTAGTTTGTATAGCTGAAAAAATGTAGTTGAAATCTGATTAACTTATTAAAATAAGTTAAATATTAAGTAAAATATTTGTTGTCCTGACTTTTTGTCATTCATTTTCTTACAGTGTACAGTTTAACAAAGTGGCTTCTATTGACTATTTTGTAGTTTAAAATAGTATCTTGTATAAGAAATAATAATAATGTACAATTACCGAAACATTCTGGCAGCACATTGTGTTATACAAAGGTTTTGTATAATAATTTACACAATCAACTCAGAGAACATACAGTATAGTTTCAAACAATTGTCAATAAAGCCATAGTTAGCCATGTTAGATCTTTCAACATTAACAGTTGTCAGAGTAGAGATCAAGTTCGTAATTCAAAAGCATAAATAAATGAAACACCCACCAATCACAGGAAACTACAGGAGAATTCTTGTTAATTATTGGACTTTTTACAACGTATTTATTACGTAACATCTTTTTAATGATTTTCCATGTCACAGCTCTATCGTTAAAATGTTCTTCTTGTTTATATGCTTGTTTTTAAACTTATTTTTTATGTTTGATTATATTTATAAGCCACTGTTTGATTTTTAAAGCGACTTCCTTAGAATCTTAATTCACATTGCTATTCTCACCTGTAGCTACTGTACATCAGTACATAATCAAAATAAAAATATTACCCAACAAAATGCTTTCCTTTTTTTCTCACTATAGTTACGGTATATTTTATAACAGTGTTGGAAATTTGCCATTAAAGTTTCTACCAGAAATCAAAGAATGTTTGAATCATTCTTAAAAATATTATTTTGTTGCTATCTAAATATTATCACTGTTCTGCCAATGTATTTAATTATATTTTTTAAATATATGACAGATGTTTCTTGCTAACTATTTTTTAAAAAGCATGAAAATGATCTACACTGTAAAATATTTATTGTCAACGGTATTGTTAAGAGTAACAATAATTATTCACTGGTGGCTTAATTTCCTATTATAAAATTAATTTAGTAAAATTACTTTAAAAGTAATTATAGTACTGTAGTAGTTGTATAGTTATTTTAAGTGAAGAACAGTACTATAAGCCAATGTTCATAAATGTGTTATTATAAATGTATGAGATTATGCTTAAATTGTTTAAAAGTGAAGTGCTGATCTACAGAACGGTTAATGTAATCACTGTTAAAATGTAAATGTTAAAGTTAAATCAAACGTTTAACAGAAATGTAACTTTTGCTATTATCTCAAGCTTATCTCACTGACAGGAAATGAAGAGTACCTGTAATAATAATAATAATAATAATAATAATAATAATAATAATAATATTACATTTATAAATAAAAATAAAATAAATTTGAATGAACGTCCTCTAGTGGCCATTTTTGTTTTAACTGAGCGCCGTTAAATAAATACTTTTCATTCCCCTTTATTATGAAATATGTACAAACTTAATACAAACATATACATCTCGCAACATTTTTTGAATAAATAAATAAATAAATTATAAAATTAAAAAGAGAGAATGTATATTAATAGTATACAATCTAAAAGATATAAAAATAGTTGTCGAGTAATAAATTAATAAATATATAAATAAATAGAAATAAAAAATAATAAAAAAATTATAATAATAACATTTAATTAACAAAGCAAAATGTACATAATGCTTCATATGTTTTTTTTTTTTTTTTGCTTCTCTGTTTGTTATACAATGTAGTACCACATCTCCTTTATAAAATGTTTACAATTTGGCTTAGCTTTAGTCCATTTATTTACATGAATATGATATTTTTAAGTACAATTATTAGCTGTATAAGAAAATAAGTTATACTTTTAGAATCAACTCTATCTTGTACAAAAGCAGATACGATATCATTCATTTCAATCTGTATTAGTGTTCCAAATGTTCTTGGACACCGTTTAGTGCACGTTCTTTGATTACGTCGTCCTCACGTGAGGCAATTAAATCGGACAAAAGGTCACACCTGTCAAAGTAGACGAAAGCAAATCAACGCTGGAAATGAACATAGTGAGTAACAGCGTTTATTTACCTCACATTCCTTTTGAAAAAAGTTTTACGTAACATTGAAACTGCTCAAACAATATATAGCAATGTTTTCATTTTAAGAATCCAAATAGACCATTTCAATGTGGTCATGTCATTGGCCCATGAACATTTCCTGCTTGTTATCAAACTATTTCATAACTGTAACAAAGAGGCAATTCAATCATAACTTAATGTTAAAACAGCTATCATAACATTATTTATCAATATGTGACTCTTTTTGGATTCTCGGAAGCTGTAAATATTAAAAATGTAAAACAGGAAATATGTTGGGACCATTGTTTTTGTTTATATCCTTCAAAATGGTCTATACGCACTGGGCTTTAATGCTCAGAGTCGTCCAGTAGATGTCAGTACAACATTAGCTGAGATACATTCATTCACTCATTTTCTTTTTTCGGCTTAGTCTAACAATAAATCCTATTCTGTTTAGTTTACTCAAGGTATTCCATTCATTTGCTTTCCATAATATGTACTCACCTTATTAAATATCTTGTTTAGAGTGATTAAAATCTGCTTAAATAAACAGTACGCCTAACCGTGAGCGATAAAATGAACTTATTATTATTATTATTTACTCTCTCTAAGTGTGTCCTATTCTCTCTCTCTCTCTCTCTCTCTCTCTCTCTCTCTCTCTCTCTCTCTCTCTCTCTCTCATTGTAGATATGTATATGAATATGTAGCTACAAATTTTGCGTTTAAAATACAAAGTACAAAGGTTGAAAAATATATAGTAAACCACCAGTTTTGAAATATGTGTTGCACATGACATCTATTTTTTATTTATTTATTGTATATATTTTTTGGGACAAAAAATATATACAATTCTTGTATCAGATTTCTATATAGGATTAAGGATGCATTAGTGTCTGTGTGCATGTCAGTTTGTGTGTGTGTACTTTAAACGTTTCATGATCTGTATAAATTCTGTCTTGCTTCGTCCCTCATTGATGCACACATATTCATAAATCAGTGGATGTGAGTGAGAAACCACTAATTAAACCTCATCATTAAGACTCTTAATGAAGCAGCACTGGCAGTGACATACAGAACACAGACTTACTCAAATCCTGCAAAGCCACACATGCTGTTTCTGCTGTGGCTTGATGTCTTATGTGTGTTAAAACATGTCTTACCATTTAGGTTTTTTTTTGTCCTTGCAAGTTATTGTTGTGGTTTTGAATATAATGGCTGTATAGTGTGTTTTGTGTGAATTGATACTGCATGTGTATCCAGAAGGAAGATCATACAGTCGTGGCCAAAAGTTTTGAGAATGACACAAATATTAGTTTTCACAAAGTTTGCTGCTAAACTGCTTTTAGATCTTTGTTTCAGTTGTTTCTGTGATGTACTGAAATATAATTACAAGCACTTCATACGTTTCAAAGACTTTTATCGACAATTACATGACATTTATGCAAAGAGTCAGTATTTGCAGTGTTGGCCCTTCTTTTTCAGGACCTCTGCAATTCGACTGGCCATGCTCTCAATCAACTTCTGAGCCAAATCCTGACTGATAGCAACCCATTCTTTCATAATCACTTCTTGGAGTTTGTCAGAATTAGTGGGTTTTTGTTTGTCCACCCGCCTCTTGAGGATTGACCACAACTTCTCAATGGGATTAAGATCTGGGGAGTTTCCAGGGCATGGACCCAAAATGTCAACGTTTTGGTCCCCGAGCCACTTAGATATCACTTTTGCCTTATGGCACGGTGCTCCATCGTGCTGGAAAATGCATTGTTCTTCACCAAACTGTTGCTGTTGGAGGGTGTTTTGGTACCATTCTTTATTCATGACTGTGTTTTTGGGCAAAATTGTGAGTGAGCCCACTCCCTTGGATGAGAAGCAACCCCACACATAAATGGTCTCAGGATGCTTCACTGTTGGCATAACACAGGACTGATGGTAGCGCTCACCTTTTCTTCTCCGGACAAGCCTTTTTTCAGATGCCCCAAACAATTGGAAAGGGGCTTCATCTGAGAATATGACTTTGCCCCAGTCCTCAGCAGTCCATTCGCCATACTTTTTGCAGAAGATCAGTCTGTCCCTGATGTTTTTTTTTGAAGAGAAGTGGCTTCTTTGCTGCCCTTCTTGACACCAGGCCATCTTCCAAAATCTTCGCCTCACTGAACGTGCAGATGCCCTCACACCTGCCTGCTGCCATTCCTGAGCAAGCTCTGCACTGGTGGCACTCCGATCCCACAGCTGAATCCTCTTTAGGAGACGATCCTGGCACTTGCTGGACTTTCTTGGATGCCCTGAAGCCTTCTTAACAAGAATTGAACCTCTTTCCTTGAAGTTCTTGATGATCCTATAAATTGTTGATTTAGGTGCAATCTTAGTAGCCACAATATCCTTGCCTGTGAAGCCATTTTTATGCAACGCAATGATGGCTGCACGCGTTTCTTTGCAGGTCACCATGGTTACCAATGGAAGAACAATGATTTCAAGCATCACCCTCCTTTTAACATGTCAAGTCTGCCATTCTAACCCAATCAGCCTGACATGATGTTCTCCAGCCTTGTGCTCGTCAACATTCTCACCTGAGTTAACAAGACGATTACTGAAATGATCTCAGCAGGTCCTTTAATGACAGCAATGAAATGCAGTGGAAAGTTTTTTTCAGGATTAAGTTAATTTTCATGGCAAAGAAGGACTATGCAATTCATCTGATCACTCTTCATAACATTCTGGAGTATATGCAAATTGCTATTATAAAAACTTAAGCAGCAACTTTTCCAATTTCCAATATTTATGTAATTCTCAAAACTTTTGGCCATGACTGTAGTTGTTCTACAGGCCCGGTTCGAAAGACCCACCCCCCACTGACAAAGTCCAGAATTTGGCCCCTATATGAGCTCATCTGTGCCATTTTTGACAGTATGCCATCATAAATTGTGAAAATAGCCATAGAAGAAGGCTTTAAGACAAATTTAAAATAAAAAATTCAGATTTTTTTCATTCAGATTTTTACATTTAAAATTCTAATCTCATAACATTATTTATAAAACTGTAATAACTTACAGTTTAAATGCACATTTGCAAATAAACACTTCGTGGTATAATGGTATGGTAAGCACTTTGACAAAATTGTAGCTGAAATATTTTTGTTGCATCAAAAAGTGTGGTTATGATCACCATATGACAAGCTAATGCAGCAAAGATTAGTGTTTAATATGTCCCTAAAATGCAGTATTTAAACCTCATAATTTAATAGAAAATGAGACGAATAACTGCAAAAAGGTCCACTTTTCAAGAAAAACGAACCACCTCTTTTAATACGCTGGCTACGGGCTTGTTCTAGATTATTTTTTATACTCTTTATTGTCTTTTATTATTATTATTTATTTATTTTTTATTTTTATTTTTTATTTTTAGCAAAATGCCCCATTAATCTCATGTATGTTTTAGGTGAGAGTCAGAAGTCAGATGTCAGTATGAACTCAAATATTTCTCTTTAGATTCCCCCAACACCAAATTGTCTGTTCTGTGTTCTCCATATACTCATGTTGGTAGATCTGTTCTCATACAGTGTCTTAACCACAATTTACATATTTTTGTCTATTTTTATTGCTAAGGAGGCTCAATACTTACTGTAAATGCAAACTATTAGTCTGTGCATGTGTATTTTGTTATAAATTAGAGTATTTCGCTTTCTTTTCTGAACATTTAATGATGGATTTAAGGCTTTAACTGTTTATGAGCCAGGAAAAATTGTTATACAAATGATTTGAGATAGTTGTCTTGAATCAGTTTGTTCCCGCCCTGTTTCACCATCTTAAAATATAAATTTACATTTTAGTATTTAGCAGATGATTTTATCTAAAGTACTTTAAAGTAATAAGTATATAATATTTTATATAAATATATTTTATATTTTATATAAATAGTAAATATTTAATTTTAATGTAAGAATAAAGTTCAGTGTTTGTGGAAATGACAACAAATTATTATTATTATTATTATTATTATTATTATTATTATTATTCATTCATTAATTTTCTTTTCGGCTTAGTCCCTTTATTAATCTGGGGTCGCCACAGCGGGATGAACCGCCAACTTATCCAGCATATGTTTTACGCAGCGGATGCCCTTCCAGCTGCAACCCATCACTGGGAAACATTCATACACACTCATTCACACACATACACTACGGACAATTTTAGCTTACCCAATTCACCTATACCGCATGTCTTTGGACTTGTGGGGGAAACCAGAGCACCCGGAGGAAACCCACGCGAACACGGGGAGAACATGCAAACTCCACACAGAAATGCCAACTGACCCAGCCGAGGCTCGAACCAGCGACCTTCTTGCTGTGAGGCGAACGTGCTACCCACTGCGCCACCGCGTCGCCCATTATTATTATTATTATTATTATTAATAATAATTTGTTGAATAATAATAATGATGATAATAAAAATAAAACACATCAATTACATTTTATTCTGTTAAAAAAGAGATTTTATAGGATGTCCTTTAATTTTAAATGTTATATTTTGTATTGTTTATATTATAAATCAGTAACTGACAACATAATAAATGTTTCTTCCATTCTACCTTTTACTTTAAGAATTAATTTCAGTTTTTGTGGAATTGACCAAAAACAAAAGTAATAATAATAATAATAATAATAATAATAGTAATAATAAAACATTATTATTATTAATTATTATTATTATTATTATTATTATTATTATTAAACACATCAAAATTGCTTTTTATTAAACATATTTAATATTTATAGACATTTTGTAAGATTTATTCATACATTTTTTTTATTGTTATAAATCACTAACAGTCAGTTTAATGTTCATTCTATTCTTTATTTCTGTGGCTTTGCCTCTGTAATTCACCCAAATTCAGAAACATCTTCTTTGTATTTTTTAACAACACTTCAGAAGCCTCCCTCACCAAAAATAAAAATAAAATGATCAGTTACAGAGAAATGAATAACCAAGAAGACTTAAATCAGCATTGACTTTAATCACATGACATATCTGCCTTTCCTCATCTAAATAACATCTGTGTCTGCCTACAAATGCTTATTATGCAAATCAGACGTGCATATGTTCGCCATACATTCAATGTTTCAGCAGCAAGTGTGTTGTCTGTTATTTAGTAGTGCCATTGTGGCAGAAAAAGCTCTGGCGGATGAATCTGGCTGTCTTTTAGCTTAGAAGCAAGCATGTAAAGCAGGCTGTATTAGCTCTGACAGACCGTCATAAATCAGCCAATGTGTGTGTGGCAGGGCCTGCAGTGCAGAAGCAAGTGTTTTCCAAAAGCGGGCCGCTTGAATCTCAGGGTTCAGCGGGGTCTCGGTGAGGACGTATACAACATATATACAACCCTCCTGGATTGTCATTCATAATACACGCCAAAGCGTTACGGCGCTTGTCACACTCCCTGTAGTTTTTATTGGTTTGGCAGGGGGTGTCATATATGTGCGTAATTGCAGGTTGCGTGGACGTTTTTATTGGATTGTTTGCACAGTAAAGAAGCGCTTTACAGGGGGTGAAAAAGGGTGTTCCTCTGTGCCTCAACATATCCCATGCTGCTCGGCTTATTCGTGACATCTTATTTAGGATGGTCTAACAGCATTTCTCACCTCCTAATGCAACAAAGCGGCAGATCGGAAAATGAAGCCTTCGTAGAAGCAAATGTGTTGTGTAAATTCATTTAACCGGTGACTCTAAGCTCCACCGAGGTGATCGATTGCGTTTTTACAGCCCACAATAGAGGCACAGCTCCTTCAGAGATGATATTGAGGGTTTTTTATTTTGTGTGTGTACTTCTAGTGTGCAATTGCTCTTCCAATCTTTTCTCTGGCTCGTCAGCACTTTGTCAGTGTTCGCCAACCCACCCTGCCTGCTGAGAGACCCTTTACCTCTGTTGGCGCTTCGCATTAAATCACAATTTTTTTCACCCCCTGTAAGAAGCTTGGCAAGATGGGGTGGCAATCAACACCATCATCTCTCAGCTTAATTGCGGATTATCCTGAATTCTGAAATGAGTTTTGAACCAGCCGATAATATCCAGCCCAAAGCACCAACAGCCAAGCACTGATAACCGGCTGTGGGTGCGAGACAGGTTGATGGCATGGTTGTTTTTATTTTATTTTATTTATTTTATTTTTTATTTTTTATTTTATTTTATTTTATTTTATTTTATTTTATTTTATTTTATGAGACAACTAACGGTACTAAAAGTTTTTACTATTAGTAGTACTGACATTGTTTATTTATTTTTTTACATTTTTTTTTTGTACAAGACAATTAATGGTGCAGCAGTTAATAGTATTTTATTTTATTTTATTTTATCTTGACTTGACTTGACTTGACGGTGACATTGATGATCACAGATGGCATCAATTCATTTGACTGTTTTAATCCATTGTCCACAAACACAGTGTTGTGAAAACCAGTTTTGGCCCAGTCCCAATCAGATTGTGAGCCAGAAAAAACCCCACCACATTTTCACTCAGAAATTGCTTGTGAATTACACAAACAGTAATTCAACTTTAAACACTGAAAACATACATAATATTAGTCATTATTATTAATCAAAATAAAAAAATGAACAGGACACGTTCTAATGTATAAGGAAAACAATTCAAAGTCATATTACACTTTTATTGGTTTGTTACTTGAAAACACATTTCTCCTATGACACATACGTCATAAAAATTTTGTTTTCCTATAACACTGTTATGATTTAATAATAATACATACATACGGCAAAGCCATATTCTTCAGCATGTACTGACCCTAATATGAGCATCAATACTATTTCAGTGGAAAGTGTGTGTGTGTGTGTGTGTGTGTGTGTGTGTGTGTGTGTGTGTGTGTGTGTGTGTGTGTGTGTGTGTGTGTGTGTATGAGAGAAAGAATGAAAGAGTGCAGCATGTCATTGTAGAGAGACAGTCACTGTCCTCTTATCTAGTAACCTCTCACCAACACTCTGTTTTCACACTCTCACCTTTCAATCTCTCTGAAGCTGCATGCATGTATGTGCGTCTATGTGTGTGTGTGTTTTCATATGCACAGTACAGGTCTGCTCATGTCATACTGGGAACAGAATGATGTTCTTGAAACCTGGACCCTTGAATTGGCTTGGAGGGGGAAACAGTCTTGTGAAGACAGGGAACATTAAAGTGAAGGACTCTGTTTTGTATTCTGTAGTCAGAGTTTGATTCCAGCAAGCTAGTATGGCTTTGTAATACTAAAAAGCATAGGTGATATATATA
>CAIGQV010019029.1:7838326-7862399 GCA_903798115.1 Danio jaintianensis | reverse complement strand
CACACACACACACACACACACACACACACACACACACACACACACACTAGTGCCTAATTAATCATCTGGGAAGACGCTCCCTCTCCGAATTGGACTGATTCTGCAGGAATTCCTCACCCAGGGATACATAATTAGCTCCAGTCTCGACTTTTCTGTCTGTCTCTTAAAAGCAGACGGTGCGCTCTGAAGACCAAGACTGGCTGGGGTTCGATTAGGAAAATGTGATGTGACTCTGAAGCGCATAGATTAAATTAAAACAGCATTGTTTGTCCATTCGGCTACTAATGGTTTGGAGCTTTTTAAGCCAGTGTAACTCGCTCTGTCTGGAGTCGCTTCAATTAGGTTATGCGGTAGATTAGACGATTAGAGACTTACGATTAGCGGTTCTTGCAATTAAACCTTTGTTCCTAATCAAGCAGACTTTTCAGATCGAAGGCAAATTAGCATTTTAGGAATTTGCAGGCACTTCTGACATGGAGGTTGTTGCGAATGGAAGAAATGTAGAGTAATTATGCTGCTTTAAACAAGTTTCTTTGTTTTGGCACGGGATTCGAAGATTAGGTGATCCCATAATGCACTGCAAGTGAGATTGTTGACTTTTTGTCTTCTATAATGTGTGTATGAAGTTTATATTTCATTGAATATTGAAATGGATGGGCTGTTTTGCCTGATGTTTGTTTGAGAAGGGTGTATTTGTGCTTGTTAAAGCATTTGCGTTAGCTTAGCAACATGCTAACATCAAAATATATAGGAATTGATCAAATCTGTTGTGGTTTGAATTGCTTTCAGAATATGTAATGCATTGTGTTTGAGCTCATTAAGGTTTTCATCCAAGGGGGAGAAATGTAGAATTTTGTATTTCAATTTTGTATTGAAATTGATTATTTTGGGGCGGCACGGTGGCTCAGTGGTTAGCACTGTCGCCTCACAGCAAGAAGTCCCGGCTGGGTCAGTTGGCATTTCTGTGTGGAGTTTGCATGTTCTCCCTGTGTTTGCGTGTGTTTCCTCCGGGTGCTCCGCTTTCCCCACAGTCCAAAGACTTGCGCTATAGGTGAATTGGATGATCTAAATTGGCCGTAGTGTATGTGTGTGAATGCGAGAGTGTATGGGTGTTTCCCAGTGCTGGGTTGCGGCTGGAAGGGCATCCGGTGCATAAAACATATGCTTGATAAGTTGGCGGTTCATTTCGCTGTGGCGACCCCTGATTAATAAAGGGACTAAGCTGAAAGAAAATGAATGAATGAATGGATTATTTTAGCTGATGTTTGTTTGAGTGGTGTGTTTTTATGTTTGTTAAAGTACTGGAGTTTCTAGCATAGCATGCTAATGTTCAAATGTATTGGAATCAGTTGAACCACATGCAGATTTGCATGTGTTCATTACAGACTGTGTAATTCAACAATTCATTGAGAGTGAGCCCATTGAAATTGTGAAATATTTCATTTATAAAAATGCAAATTAAAATGGACTATATTATCTGATATAGACCCTTTTCAGCCTGCCACCGTGAACCACCTGAACATTCATTACAGAGTATTGTTGTGCACCCGAATGGCGTTTGTTCAGCTGTCAAAACACAGACAAAAAAACCCCCTTTATAATTAGATGAGCTAGAAAAATGTAGCATTGTCTGTATAAAATCAGTTCTGGATTTTAGCTTATTGGCTAATATCTTATACATTTCTAATACTGTAAGGGGTTTTCAAAGAAAGTTCACAAAGAACACTCTTATAAAGTAAAATCTTATTTATATATATATATATATATATATATATATACAAAATTAATAATTTGATGAATTTTAATACAATTATATATTTAATAAACAAACACACATTAAACATGCTGATGCTTGACAACATCTGTCTGCATCAAAATACTTACATCTCTCCTCTTGAGTGAAAATGTGGCATTATATCAGTATTTTGTAGTTATGTTGCGGTAAAAATAGCAACAGGCATCAGCGATATAATATTTTTAAAAATCTAAAGAATAGTTTTGACCTATAAAGAACCTTTTGTCCAATGAAAAGTTTCCATGAATGTTCTTTATAGAACCACTGATGGCAATAAAAAAACTTTACTTTAGAAAAGTAATAAAATTATAACAATATATAAAAATTAGTATAAAAATCTGTAAAATGTATAGTAAAAAACAGGATTTTACTGTAAAACATACAGAATTTAGAAAAGTGTCTAACTTTTATGGTAAAGTGCCATATTTCATAATATGTAGTCTAATACAATTATATAGAAGGTGCTCAGTGTCACCATCATGGTAACACACATAACACAAAATTTTGACAAATTGTTTATATATCAACAATATGTAACATAAAACGTTAATGTGAACCATAGTAATGTCATGCTGGGAGTTCTGGGAAAGTGAATTTATGGTTATTCAGTGTATACTGTATATAAACGTACTGCTAACCAGGTTACGGATTTTTACTGTAGCATTTTTACATTTATTTACCATCTATCTAAAAGATCTATAAGAAAGTACGCAGTCAATAGAATAATGATTGTATGAAAACTTCTCAAATCTGCATTTGCTTTGGTTATCTAACATTTCTTCTTAATGAAGACCCGCTAAAACACAAATAGATGCTACTACAAGACCCATCCTTTTGTTTTGACTTTCTCCTGTGGCTTCAAGCCTAAAGTAGGGGAAGGAGCCCCTGATGCTTTATAGTTTCAGCAGAACTGAGCATGTGTGTGATTCACATTCAGGAGGTATATAGTGCCCACAGAAATCTCCATCCCTCAAACAATGTCTTTCTCCTGCTTTCTCTTTTGGTTTTAGGGCGCTGGAGGTAACAATCTCCTCACCGTTCCTCCATCTCCCCAACAGAGAAACACTGCTCTTTTGTCTGCCAACAAAGTGTGTATTTTTTCACCGGGAGCTCCAGAGGAGTCTCCAGAGATAATGCAAGGCTTTATGAGGGATATCCTCTGAAAAAAAATAGCAGGAAATCGACCCCTGTGGAATGACTGATGGCACCCTGGGGACAAGATAGAGGGGGATGAATGTTGTTCAGGATTAGCTAATAAAACGCCGAGAGCTTTTTTTCCAGCTCAAATCTGTCATTACTGAGATTCTTCACTATCTGTGCTTTATACACACACACTCTCTCAGGTTGGCACTGAAAGGACTTGCCCTCTACACCATTACGCCCTGTTAATGAGTGTTAACATACTGTTTTCCCAGTGGATCTGCCTTGTAATTAATCAGAAATTCTCACCCGTTTGACTATAAAGTGAAGGAAACTCCAGGACGTGTTTTAGGAACACCTGCTCTGCTTGCAGGAAGAATAACGATGCCCTTGAAAGCGCAGTAATCTAATCTGCTCCTCAATAACTCATGTTTTTGCAACCTGTAACATTTATTTTTAGCCAAGGGCTGTAGAAAACATTAGTTATTCGTCTTAAGTATTCATGGTTGCATAGGTGATTTTTCTGGCTCGGGATTGCAGGTGGAATAGAGATGAATGTGTAAGTGCATGCTGGGATATGTAGATTGGGCTAAGGGCAATGCTATGTTCGGGGAAAGGCGAAGGGCTTATGATTTGGGAAAAGAAAAATCGATTGCGATTTTGAAATGCATTATTTTTCCCCCCCCAGCTCTGGTTTGTGGTAGGACTGCACAGTTTGCCCAAAAATGTTGTGATCTGTATTCCAACAAAATATAATGATATTGTTGTTGTTATTGTACAAGTCACAATGAAATAAATATAATTTAATAATAATATTAATAATAATAATAAATATATTGTTAATGCTTTAAATGTTTATAAAAAAATATTGTTAATGTTGTTGTTATTTTGATAACAACAACACCAACAGCAACAACAACAACAACAGCAACAACAACTACAATAATAATAATAATAATAATAATAATAATAATAACAATACATTAATACATTTAATGTTCATAATAATAATAAATTAATACATTTTATAATAATAATAATAATAATAATAATAATAATAATAATAAAAATAATAATAATAGCAATAATAATACATTAATACATTTGATAATAATAATAATAATAATACATATATTATTAATTAATATAGTTTATATTTCTTCTTAAATACAATATGTAATATTACTATAAAATATTTTTCTTTAGAAACTCGAGTAGTTAAGCAAACTTTATTAATAATAATAACAATAATTATTACTACATAAATATATATTTACAGCACAATATTGCAATATTATTATTTATAGCTGTCTTAATTCCTTTATTCTTAATTCAGTATTTATTTATTTATTTATTTTTTAACGTAAAATGTGGCCACATTAAACAAAGTTACACAATTTTGTGGCATATCTTGTCATTTTTTCCTCACAGTATTGTCCAATTGTTCATAAAGGGTCTTATTATTTGTCAGACTGATCAAATAATGGGTCAATGGGATGTAATTGTTTCAGGTTCATTCGGCATGCTGGAATCTGAAGGTCAAGTCAAGCACTTTACATTCTGCTATGTGAATCCTGCAGTACAGCTACAACTTTTGCCAAAAATTCCAGTTTATCCTTCATTCTGTGAAAACTAAACATTTGCATCCTGTGCCCTGGATACATACTGCAAAAATAGTAGTACGACTATATTGCTGCTTCAAACGTAGCAAGATTTTCACAACACCTACATTGACTGAAATGGCTCATTTCACAACCATACAACAACAATAGTCCACCAATATAGAAAGCAATAGAGAAAGCAGAATCAAATAATTACACATCGTCTAATTATAGATAAACAATACAAAAGTCATTTGAGAGAAAATGATTCGTTCCCTCTTTCGCTAAAAGATAACGTCTTTAGTCCATGCCGCTCCTTCATCCAAGAAGTTGGAGTGGAAAATGGTGGAGTAGATCATTAAACTTAATGAGATGAGTTAATTGAGCTTAATCACTCAGAGAAAATGAGAGCGAGAGACCTTGTGCGTGGATGTGAGTCGAGCACTCTCCATTAACACCAGCCTTGACACTAAAGCGCAAAACGCTGCACCGTATAGATGTCTGCCTTTATTTGATATATAAATCAGGTTCAAATGTGTCTGCTTGCATCAGCTGGACAATTATCACCCCCTCTAAATTTCAAAAATAACGTTTGTTATGTTGCTGCCGTAACAATTTTACGACAATATAAAGCCTGCTGTATTGTTTTAGACTGTGGCTGTAGCAGGTATGTTTTATAATCTCACATAAACATACTTATGAGGCTGTAACATGTTAGTGCTTTTATTTTAAGAGTCATTCAGTACAGTGAGGTTATTGGGAACTAAAACTAGTCAAGTTATTTTCTTTCATTGAAATATAGCTAAACAATAAAATAAGACGTGGTTATCAATTGGAAAATGTACACTTAAAAAGCATGTTAGCAGTTTTTTCTAATAGCAGTGCAATGATATTACACACTAGTATATGCCATATTAGCACTGAAAATCCTGCATCTGACAGATTATGGTTCTGAAGGGTTTACGATTTGATGGATTACGCTGTGGTGGGTTTGAACTTTGTCCTTATTTGTGTCCAAATCACACTCAAGTTAGCAAACATCAGAAAACATTCTCCCAGTCGCCCGTCTCTTCTGGCTGCATGTTTTAGCATACTGGCACATTTGCTAACTATGCTAATTTTGTTTACTGACATGAATTTGGCAGAGAGGGGTGAGAAGAAACCAATGTTTGCAGTTTTACATCACAAACCTTTTGTTAATTAGTTTTTTGGGTATAACTAGTGCAGTATACATTGTATATTGTTAAAATGCTATGCTAATGATGTTTTATGATAGAATGACTTTGACAGAGAGAGGTGAGAAGATTCAGTCTTAGCATTTTTAGTCTTAGATTAGCATTTCACAACCCTTAATCAAATTTTAATATATTTTTTATGTTTATTTTTCTCTCTCCCTCTCTCAGGTCACGCACCATTATTAATTTGTATTAGGAGTAAATTGTTTAGCTGTATCTTGTGTTTTGCTAGTAATGCTAATAATATTTTGTGACATGAATTTGATTGATGGGGTAAGAAGGGCTGATGCTATAGCAATTAGCTTTAGAGAACCCTTAAAATTTGACACATTTGGGTACTGAATCATTCATTCATTCATTTTCCTTCGGCTTAGTCCCTTTATTCATCAGGGGTCATCACAGCGGAATGAACCGCCAACTTATCCAGCATATGTTTTACACATACATATGGAGGAGTGGGAGTGAAACCCACGCCAACACGAGGAGAACGTGAAAACTCCACACAGAAATGCCAGCTAACCCAGCCGGGACACGAACCAGCAACCTTCTTGCTGTGAGGCGACAGTGCTAACCACTGAGCCACCGTGTCGCCGTACTGAATCATAAAAAGAACAATTGACAAAGCATTATGAATTTCAATTGGGTGAAATTTGTGCAGCCGTAGCATGTCATAATATTTCAGCTTATTAGCATGCCTCTATAGGACACTCCAGGTGCTGGTGGTGACCTCATGGTATTTGGGAATGTTGTTTAGAGGTCACAAGGTCCATGTCAGGCTAATTATGTCAGACAATGATGCATTACAGTGCTCGCACTTTAATATAACGCCTATCCGTGAGTCATTGGAGATATATGAGAGTGCTCGTAATAGAGTGTGTGTATAATGTAATTGATTTTATTCATAAGGTTGAGCTTTGGATGCAGGAGCCTGTTAATAAAAAGCTTTATAGCATGTAAATACAAGTTTTATAGCTTGTTTTAAAAGATACAAATATATATATCAAGTAGCCGATGCTCTACTTGACTCCATCATACAAGAGCGTCATAGTCTTGAATATATGCTGATTTTGTGTGGATTATCCAATGACCTTTGGCCTAGGGGTGACCCAGGAACACCCTGTTGGGATTTAGGGGGCAAACAACATCTGGTCCATCCCACACTTGCTGTCCCGAACCTTTTGACCATGATAAGGTCAAAAAACCCTTTATGGCATGACTCATGAGTTTTTCTATAGTAACTCTAATGTCTCATTAGAAACGCTCACATTTATTAGCATTTAATCAGCATAAACACTTCACTTTCTTAGTGAAATTGTGTTTGCTTTGTATGAAAATGATATTGCTGAGTGCCTCTGGGTGTTTAATGGAACCAGATGTCTCTGGCTTGGGCAACATAGCACTCCATTAGAGTAAATATCTCTGGAGGAATCAAAAGGTCATATTGCCTTCTATAGATTCCAGTGAATTTCATGTTTTACTTTATGACAGTTTTGCCATAAACTTGTTCTAAATGACCATAATAAGTTTGTCTGAATCTATGTTTAAAGTGCTTTTTGTGTGTTATTTTTTTTGTGGTGTGAATCTTTGGTGCCTCATGATTCAATGTAGTCTTGAAGTCAAGATTTGATTAACAATTGATTTAAAAAATATTTTGAACATGTTTTTGATTCAGTATATTCTAAGATTTGATTCATGCTTGCTGTTTAGTGTTATTTTATTTCTCAATTGAACTACAATAGACACTTCATTAAAGATCTGAAATGTATTTTTGGGAACACTTTAAATGTTCAGCTTAAAAAATGTAGCTTAGTGCTAACATTTGTATATTGATGCTATCAAAAGAAAATTTTATGACATTGTAGTTCATCCCAATACTGTCTCAATAACATCCCAATATCCCAAACACAAAACAAATGCATTACTATTTAACCCTACACTGTTAAAAAGACTGCTACATTCATTTTTTTAATTGAACCAAATTAACTTTGTATAACTTAAAAATTTGTTGAAACCTAATTAACTTAAATTAAAGTAAGATAAAAACATTTATCTTATATAATTTTCTTTAAAACTAAATTTGCTATGTGATCAAATTAGCAGTGTTGCTATTCCCATTTTATCACAGTATACTGTTACTGTAGGGCTTGTTTTAGTCCCTGTGTTGTCTTAAGCAAGTAAATAGATTTCCTATCTGTCTATCCGTAACTTTAATTGTTTGTGTGGTTAAGACTGTACCATTTCATTCAGGAGATGCACTGTTAAATTAGATGTCTGCTCTCAAGAGGCAATCCAGACAACATTTATTGAAGACTAGCAGTCAAACTAACCATCTTGGAGGTGTTGTATTGAAAAGCGATGGCGTTTGGTCTGAAATCAATTGTTGCTAGACTCTTGATTTCACCTTGTGCACATCCATCTTCATTATTTACTGTGTTTATTGTGTGTTCCGTATTAGTTAAAGGCAGAATAATTAAAAAAGAAAAGAAAAGCATCTGCGTTTGATCTTAACAGCTGTCTTTTCTTTTCCATTCCTCGTGAAAATTAAGGGATCCATTTTGAGGCTAGGAAGAGATGGTGTTTTAGATACCAGAACAATTGAGCCTGCTGGTTAATTTGAGAAAACACCTGCAATTACAAACAGAGCAAAAATACACAAGATCCTTTAGTGTAGATGAAATTATGATTGTTCACCTTTGAGAATTAACAGCAAGATTTTTTTTTTATCTGAAGGAGAGATTCTGTACTCCTTGTTCAGATATTTATTTATTTGATTGTGCATATCTGAGTCAAATATGTATATTTCTTTACAGTTTTCAGTCTATAAATTCACAGGATGCCTGTCATTTGCTAGTCTTTTTCATGCTACGTCAGTGTTGTTTGGTTTATTTGTTGGTTGGCTGGTGTGTTTGGTTGTTGGCTGGTTCTACAGTGATTTGTTGGTTTACAGTATTTATTAGTTTGTTGGTTGGTTTATTTGTTAGTTTGTCTGTACATTTGTTGTCTGGTTTAATTTGTTGTTTGGTTTATTTATTTTTTTGACTTCTTTTTTGAGTTAGTTGGTGTATTTGCTGGTTACTTGATTTATTGGTTTGCTGTTTGGTTTATTTGTTGGTTGTTTGCTTATTGGTTTGTTGGATGGTTTATATATTTAGATATTTGTTGGCTAGTTGATTTGTGGGTTTATTTGATGGTTGGTTTGTTTATTTATGGGTGTTTTGGTTTGTGTATTGGTTGTTTGATTGTTGATTTATTAAATTGTTGGTTGGTTTAATTGTTTGTTGGTTGCTTTATCTGTTAGTTTATTTGTTGGTTTGTTTTGGTACAAGTTGTATGGTTCAGGCTATTCATTAAAGCAATCTTATTCAGAAAACAAAGTTCCATTGCTTAAATTCTAGATCTAGAGTATAGCTGTTACAATTTTCAGAGAATAAAAGTCAATTAGGATAGGAATGATGGGGTCAATAATGACAGAATCATTTGAATTATTTCTTTAATGAAACATTTTACTCTGTAAGAACAATGTTAGGCTATTTTCTTAATTGTGGATATCCCCCCCCCCCCCACCCCACTGGTTTGCACTTTGGCAGTTTTGGTGCTAGTTAGTATTTTTACCAATTGATCCAGCACCCAGTGCTTTTCCAGCAGATAATCAGTGCTTGTTGGGAAATAACCCCAAATTGCAGAGAAATCAGCAGTCTTCACAATCACAAAAACACAGGCGACTGTCCAAGGACTCCCGCTAATCTTCAAAGAGTTGTGGGATCCTAATGCTTCATCCAAATCATTTGATTTCACCCAACTTTGTTGATCACATCAAAGTCACGATTTCAAGCTTCTTGCTGACCTTTCAGTGATCAGTTTTTTTTGTTAGTGCATCTGTGGTTTTTGCAAGCGGTCGAACGGGTGGATACATGTGTCCATGTGTGTTTGCGGGTTCCAGAGAAATCCAATTTTAGATAATGGAGACAGTAATTGAAATTTATTCTGCCACTGCAATTCGGACCTCCGTAATTTATCCAGCCTTCTGTAATGGATGCTGCTATGCTGTTAGCAAATGTGTCCAGTTAAAATTACACCAGAAAAGTAACAATACCAAACACGCGTACACACTGATACCCTCCTGTCGGTTTTTATTTGATGTGCGGTGCAATTATCTTCTTTAATGAGAGAAGGGCCATCTTCCATTTTAAAGTAGCCGTATATCTGTTTGGCATCACTGGAGACTGTAATTCCTGAGAGTCTAATATTTTAATTAGGAGATGCTTTGAGATGGCATTTTTTCCTCCGTCTCCTAGTAATTAGATATTGGGATTCAGTAAGTAGTCATAAAATGTGGTCTTTTGATCGTTTGACCAGCAGCAGGACTGCAGCGTTAGTGTCTTTAGACAACAGACACAGAGACCTACACTCGCACACAAATAGAGACATTATCACCAAGGCTGAAAATTTAATTTAAAACTCCAGTGCCTTTTGGAAATCAAGAATGTTTTATCAGGCAGCGCAGCTTTTGCTGTGTTAAAGCAGTCAGTCGGGACAAATTACTTAAGCGCAAAAGGAAGCAAGAGGAAAGCGGAAGTTAAAGAATACAATTATTTTGATTTAAATTCCAGTTTATTTAGTTATAGTTTGTCCATTTTGTTTGTTTTTGTTCTTTCATTTCCATTTTAAATGGCATTTAAAAAAAAAAACATAAAAAAATAACTATAACAAATATGAAAATATACATACAAATGCTTCTATATACATTATACAGTAATAAAAAAACAATAAAATAAAATAAATCAATAGGATATCAAAATGATATATATATATATTTATAAATTATATGGTATATAAATATATATATATGATGAGTCATGTCAATATTATTTTGTCAATATACATATTGTATAATTGCTGTCTGTATACAAACTTGTATATATATAAATTCTCCCCTTTAATCCTTATATTTGCAAATCCCTCAATGCTCAACAGTATATATCTGTCCAGAGATTTTCTGGTTTGACAGTGATTATGTCACTCACATGTAGGTTGTGGTACAGTAATTGATAAATGAGGGCTGTGTTTGTTACTGACAGCTGGCTTGCTTGGCCTTTCTCCCCCTGCTAGCTCAACCTTCACGGCCCTGAAATAGCCAATTACTGCAGCCGCTATTGGACGTAACAGACCAATGAGCAAATGGCTGTCCTGGGACGGGACGGAGGTGCACAAAACCCCATGTACAGTTGGGGCCGATGCACCTGATCCCACAATTCTTTGTTCTATTACATGTGTCATTCGCAGATCAGTGAGGAATTCCTGTCCTGGCTGATGGCCGTCTCACTGACCGCCTCTGACCCGGGGACTTATGGTCTGTGAGGGTCTCCTGCTTTGGTATAAATCAGCTTTTAATTAGACACAAGGAGAATGGGGGTGTAATGCTCTCATAAGGCAGTGGACTGGGACCTTCTGCAGAGAGAGGAGGAGCTGATGGAGTGATATTACTGCTCCGGGGCTGGCTATTAGGGTTATCTTTCTAGAAATATGTTGGGGAAAAGTAAATGGGATCATTAGGACAGTTGGTTGGGTGGCATCATCACATTGTACAGTGTCTGTTTTATTTAATTTTTTGTATTTTTCAGACATTTTTGAAATAATAATAATAATAATAATAATAATAATAATAATAATAGTAATAATAATGATGGCATCTGTATTCTTAAATATTAGTTATATTATTTATACTCAGTATACTATTTATTAAGTAAATAATAAAGTATGTTAGTAATATTTAAGTATATTATAAACCGCCGTTTTATGTCAAAAGGTAAAAAACTAAAAGAAACAAAAATAGAAATAAATTTATTTTAGATAATACGCTGCTCCTTAATTTGAAGAATAAAATAATAACATTAATAATAATAATAATAATAATAATAATAATAATGATAATAATAATAATAATAATAATGATAATAAGTTTATCTAAAAGTAAACAACAACAACAACAACAACAACAATAATAATATACTTTAAAAACAGAAATTAATTTATTGTTGTTTACCTTTCTGTATATATATATTATAACTTACCTTTCACTGTTTATAAATTTATATTTATAATTTTTTTTTATTATAGTTTTTAAACTATTATTTCATTCATTCATTAATTTTCTTTTCAACTTAGTCCCTTTATTAATCTGGGGTCGCCACAGCGGAATGAACCGCCAACCTATTTAGCACATGTTTTACGCAGCAGATGCCCTTCCAGCTGCAACCCAATCACTGGGAAACATCCATACACACTTATTCACACACATACACTATAGACAATTTAGCATACCCAATTCACCAAGAGGTTAAACATGAAGAGTCTTCAGCTGATGTTTCTTCTCAAAGCCATACATGTATGTCCACTGTGTTTCCTTCATGGTCTTCAGTATGTTCTGCACGACTGAGGACACACTTCTATTACTCTAAACTCTGTTGAACTGCAGTGCTGTGATCTGTGTCTGCACTGAGCCGTACGATAACACACAGTCCACCTGCTCGTACACCGCCAGCTTCATGCATCATTGTCCTGGGCCATCAGTAACTCTTCTGAAGGTCTTTACAGTAACAGCCTTGAGTACAGTCAATGAATAGGTGCTTTGTGCTTGGTTAAACATGAACCCAAAAGGTCATAAGAGACTCAGAGGCAGCCAGTGGTGGGAGAAAAGGGTTATTTAAACCAGCTTTTCTTACACTTTCTATAGGTTACAGTAATCAAGTTTGTGTTAGAGGTTGAGTCTGCTTGAAAGTGCAGCTTCTTTCTCGCTGATTATAGTTTTCGGACATAATAGATGAGCTAGACTTCATTCTGATTATCGAAAGGGCAGTTTAAAGGGATAGTTCACCCAAAACTGAAAATTCTGTCATTATTTACTCACCCTCCACTCCAAACCTTTTTGATTTTTTTTATAGATATTTTTAAGAATGTTGGAAACCTGTAACCATTGACTTCCATAGTATTTTAGCTGCTATGGAAGTAACCATTGACTTCCATAGCTAAAATACTATGGAAGTCAATGGTTATTGGTTTTCACATTTTTCAAAATATCTTTTGTGTTCAACAGAAGAAACTCATTAGTAAATGGTGAGTAAATTTTCATTTTGGGATGAGCTATCCCTTTAAGATGATTATAAAAAAGCTGTCGGAGAATCATTTAAAGTGATAGCTCACGCAAAAATAAAAGAATCCTCTGACACAAGTGTTTTACAAGGTTTTACACTTAACAAGAGAAGTATTTATATCATTTGGTTGTTAAAGGGACAGTTCACTAAAAAAAAGTATTCTTTCATTTGTTTGTTTTTTCTCTCTGTTAAACGCAAAAGAAGATATTTTAAAGAATGTTGGAACCTGTAGCCATTGACATCTATAGTCATAGAAACATAGGAACAAAATAGTATGTAAGTCAATGGCTACCAATTTCCAGCATTCTTTACATTGTCTTCTTTTGTGTTCAAGTGGAGGAAGATTAAATGACAGATTTTAAATTTGTAAACTGTCAACTAAATTATATATATATATATATATATATATATTTTTTTTTTTTTTTTTTTTTTTTTTTCATTAATCTTCCTCTGTGAAACTCTGTAAAACACTTGTGTCCGTTACTTGCTTGTGCATTTAAGTAAAATATATATATTTTTATTTTTGCCGTTTTCAGACTCCCTGAGGTTTTTAACAGGAGTTTTCTTTTGTTTTGAGTCAATTATGTGTCTCGTTATGGTTTTCTCTGGTGCTCTGGGTAGGCAATGGTCGACCCAGTCAGCTCGTATTGAAGTGAACAGTAAATCTGCACAGATGAAGAAAGAATTACATGCCTTGGGATTTACAGTAACACGGTAGGTTTATATCTGCTTTATCAGCTTTAGTTGTTCTGAAAAGCTTGCCCTGATATTTAAGATATTTTGAATAAACTAATGGTATTATAGTATATTTTTAGTAATATAAAATTTTGTTTGTTTGTTTAGTTAGAAAGTTTGTATTTATTTAATCAGCTTTATCAGACATTTATTTAGATGTTCTGAAAAGCTTGGATTATATTATATAAATGTTATACAGTATTATGAAACAATACTGACTATGATTGTAATATATTATTATGATGTCATAACATAATATTTTAATAATTTTTTATTTATTTATTTGATGTTTCATAAAGTAGAGGGTTAATTAGAACAAATGTTTGGGAAAGTGCTCGTTCAGGTCAAGCGAATAATGTAATTCTTTTTCAATAATAAATCAAATTAATACGATGTTTTTATCTATTCAATACATTATTTGTTAATGCGGATAATAAAATAATGCAGAGTTGCCAATCAGAGCTGTAAATATATGTAAATGCATATTTTTAAATGTATAGAATTAATAGATGGACATTATTTTTTGCAGGTGAACTATATATTCATCTGTGAGCGTGATGTATTCGAATGACAATAATAATCAAATGCAGATGCACAGCACACTTCTTATTAAGTGGACTGTTGCTGATGGCACATGCACAATGAAATCTGTCTCAATGACAATAAAACGAGGAGCAACTGCCACCTCGGAGATAAAACAACTGTCACTTACAGCCTTTATTCTGCTGTCTTTGGATCAGTCAAGCCCTATATGCGCTTTCAGAAAGATAAGAGCTGCTCCGTTCATCACGCGCTCCGTCCATCCATGGCATGTGGAGCCGTGGCCGTATGGGCATATGTCATCTGTCAGGCCTGTTTTAAATAAGCGCATTCATGCTTTTGTGCACCGACAGCACTGGCAGGAATGGAGGAGCACTGTTGCAGCTCCATTTCGGAGATAAATCTCACCTCTCCACCTCTCTGTCACCAACTCCGTCATACAGCATGGTCGCTATGACAACCGCAACAAGGATGAGGGAACGATTTTGAAGAGTGGGAGAGAAAGAAAAAAATCATAACAGCCAGCGCTCCATCAAGTGGATTTCCATTCATGCGTCTTTGCTCAGCCTTATTCGAAAATCGATGCTCAACCTTGGAGATGGAGGTTTGGCCATTGCTTATTAGGCGTTCTTTAATGGTGAAGTGCGTATTCTTTTGTACGCCAGAAAAAATTATATTTACTCAGTTGTTTGTTGACTACTGTAATAACACCATTTCTGGGTTTATCTCCCACAGAGGTGTGAATCCTGAGCCTCCCGGGCAACATCAAGACATTGAGATCAGTCAGTCACTTTCCAGTTGACCAATAACAAAAGTTTGAGGGTTGTGGCTACTGTAGCGGACAAGTTGAGCCAGAGGGTGTTTAGCTATGCTGCATTTTAAACTGCAAACACATCTCAGACTAGCTGGGGGAACGATTTTGGGGATCGAGAGAAAAATAAAAATAATAGCATACAGCATTCCATTTAAGTGGATTTCCATTCATGCATCTTTGCGCTGCCCTACTCGAAAAAACAATGCTCAACCTTGGAGATGGGGTTTCTGGTTTGACCATTTGTTATGAGGCGTTCTTCAAAGTATATATGATTTTTACTGTCAGAAATATTCTCGTAACCTTTAACAGGCATTGTAACCACCTGGTTGACCTTTTGACCATAGGTTATTGTTGAAAAAATAGCTTTGAGTGATGTCAGGAGCACAGTTTAATCAAAGAAGTGGGCCAAGAAAAATCCATATTGTGGCAAAAATGAGCATCCATAATGATAAATACACTCCCAAAAGATATTGTGAAGTAAGAAATATGGGAAGTGTTATTTCAAACCAACGCCAATCTGGAAATTTTGAAGAGCCCTTGGGATTTCACTGTGTTCAAATAATGGACTCTTTGCTTCTATTATAGTCAATGATTAATTTGGGATGATGCAGAAATGGGTTCCAGGGAGCAGGTTTTTTTTTTTGGTCCCCTGCACTTTTCAACCTTTCAAAAGAAAGAAAAATCATAAGAGGCAGCACTCCATTAATGCGTCTTTCCTTGGCCATATACTCGAAAATCAATGCTCGACCTCGGAAATGGAGGTTGCTGGTTTGTCCATTGCTTATGAGGCATTCTTTAAAGGTGACATTTGAAACACTTTTTGTGTGTGTGTGTATGTCAAAATAAATTCTAGTGACCCAGTATATTGTTCATGATTACTGTAATTACATCATTCATTCGTTTATCTCCCCAAAAAAGTGAATCTCCCAGCCACCATCAAAACTTTGAGATTGGTTCGCTCAAATCTGCCGATAACTTTGTTGACCAATAGAGAATGTTTGGGGGCGTGGCTACTGTAACAAGACAGGTTTAACCAGAAAGAGCCATTCAAAATAATTTTTATCAAGCCGTTAACAATAACATTAAAAGTTTGCATTTATCAGCCAATACCAATATGGCTGCCAATATAGCATTACGCCTACATCCTTCAACCTTTCATATCTGGGAGCTATAAGGGTTTAGAGCATATATATGATCCATTCAGAATTGAAAGCAGTCCTGGTATGGGACCATTGATGACATATACATTGGAAAACTACATTCAGATTCGGAGAAGCAAACCAAAATCCAAAGACTTGCCTCTGTTGTTTTAGTTGCTGGGTGTTATTGACACTTTACGTTTATTCGGGCTTTCAAACTGATAATAAAGTTTGTTTTATGGTGCATTTGTTGGTTTTCTAATAAAGTGTGTCGAGTCTCACTTTAGCCATCGTAGTGTTTGTGAAACTCGAAGTGCAAGATTATTGGTGAAGACATGGCTGATGCTCAAAAATATATTGAGCTGTTATGTTTAATATCCGAAGAAGGTTGTAATTTTTAATGTTAAGTGATTCCCAGAAAGCATTAGCATCTTTCCGTAGCTTTAAAATACAGAGCTCTCCTTTTTTCCCCCAAGTCCTATGTTTATGCTATTTTAAAGGATTTTTTTTTTCTCTACGATTTTGAGTCTGGTGCTTTTATGTGGTTATCTTTAAATGAGGAATAATTCCCCAGGGCCACATTCGCTTTTCCTCCTCAGCTTTTTCCTTTCGCTGCCATTGTTTGCAGCACAAAAACATTTCAATAGGGTCTTTCTCTGCAGAAGTGTCTAGTTTTATTGAATGATTTTGTGTGCTCTCCCTGAGGTTAAGTATGTGTGTGTGTGTGCGTGCGTGTGTGTGTGTGCGTGCGTGCGTGCGTGTGTGTGTGTGTGTGTGTGTTCAGCGAGGCTGTGGATGGGTCTGTGAACTGATAGTGTACCACATCATACTATTAGCATATTGAAGAGGGCCATGAGCTCAAAGCACAGGTCAAGCTTTATTCAATGTCACAGCCATGTGGCCACTATAATACGGTTTTCAAACAAATGTCCATGATTTAAAATACAAGGATAAAATAAATAATAAATATATATAGAATTAAAATATTATATTATATTATATTATATTATATTATATTATATTATATAAACAAAATAAAACTAATAATTTATGTTCTACTATTTCTAAATATATGCATATAAATATAATTGTTTGTATGTTTTTGTTTTGGCAATAACTTTTTCCACAAGTTCTATTTTAGATTAATAATCTCTTCAACATTCATCTTTAGTGCTAATGGGATGCACTTCAACGAATGTTATTTGATTAATGAGATAAAAACTGTCAAACTAAATGGTTACACTGAGGTTTGAAATCAGCTTTGTATTGACCATATTACATAGAGGAGTGCTACAACCATGTTACACGCTCCTCTGCCATTACTGTGCTCCGTGATGGCGGTAAAATTGGATCACAAATGTGTCAGATAGGTCATTGTATCTTTTAGATGCTACATTGCCCTGGGGAACAAGGCTAGTAAAAGTTTTATTGGGCTGTTTACTGCAGCATTGGGCCGCCTGGTGTAGTGCAGAGCTGCGTCTGTGTGTTTGGATTGGTCTTACAGATCCCACATCCACAGGATCCCTTGTTACTGTCCAAACTGTTACGTATAGTATTGATTGACCCCCTGCTAACTGGTCGGTCCCAGAGAGGGGGCTTTATATGAATTTTAGACAGCTTCTGGCAAAACCTGAGGTCTTAAAATTCAGCCCTTCCAGCTTAATGTGCCTCCTACTGTTTTACTTTCTCTGGCACTGTTTAATTCTGGTCTTAAAATGTGTTTTGGTTGATTGGATCACAAGTAGACGAGGGAAGCATGTTCTGCTTACATCAGGCGTTTTAATCTCTTTTGTCCACTTTTGACCATTTTCCTAATCTGAAATAGCAAACTAACCTCACAAAGCTTACCCAGTGAGCACCTTGATGTCAAAATGACATTAAAAACACATAAAAAATGCTAACTGAATTTGTCAATTGACTAACTTGGTCAAAATGACATTAAATTGACATCTAACATTGGAGTCAAGTCTAGGGCTGTAATTATTTTTAGGCATGTTTTTAAGTGTTGTAGATGTCAATTTGATGTCTTTTTGACATCAAGGTTGTTTACATGCATTGTACAGTAGAGATATAAAGTCCAGTGTACATTTGTAATTGAAGCTTTCAGATGATTAAAACTTTTCTTACATAATACTTTTCATGTGGTTATTTTGGTGTTCAAAATGTGTGGATGTCAAATAGACATCAAGGTTTTGAAATCAATTGGATTTGCATTTTTGGCATGTTTTTTTTATGCCCTTTTGACATCAAGGTGCCTGCTGGGTAGATATGAACTAGGGATCTAATGGTACACTAAAGTCACAGTTTGGTACGTACCTCAGTTTTGAGGTCACTTGATCAATATGGGTACGGTACAACAGGAATAATAACAAATCTCCAGTGCTTGCTGTTTCTGTTAATTTGGAACAGGCAGAAGTGTTCTGTCACAGTCAGCTACAGAACTGAAAAGCTTCTTCTTATGCAAAAGTACACAATAAACACAATAATGAAAAAAAACAAAACATTTATAATTGGGAAACTCTTAATACAACAGAAAATCAATAACTGTGTATTAAATTTAAGAATCAGTAAGCTTCTAAACTGAAATCTCTTTTAATGAAAATGCTAGCACTGTGTCCATCCAGCGGACAACAACTCTTCAATATTATGTGTGCGTAGAGAAGGGATTTCATTGTCTTTTGCAGCAACGCTTTTTTAATCATGGGAGTGTATAAACTGAACCGTGACCCTTGTATAGGCATGGGCCTTTATAAGATTCTGACGGTATGATAACCTTGGGTAAAAATATCACGGTTTCACGATATCACAGTATTCTAATTACTGCTCTAAAATATGTTCTTTTTAAATGTCTGGGTAAAAAAAAAAACGTTTTCCCCATTCAACATGGTATATATTTTTTTAACATTTAAAATATTTTTAACAATAAATGTCAGGCTAAATAATTTAAATAAGTCATTGACTTCTGCTGTCTTAATTAGTTTCAAAAACAAAGATTTATTTACAACTTGAAAAGGCATCTTTGGATATCTTTCTTTTCTTTGGATATAAAGTAAAGCTACTGCACTGTTCAGCTCTGCAGCATGCTGGAGGTTGGTTTATAAGTGATTTGTTTTTCAGATGTTTCCTGAATCATGGACTGACCAGTAGCTTGTGATGTGGAGGGTCCTTTTTTACTGTTGCCCTGAAAAAACCTCAATAAAATAGTCGTAAAAAAACACGTAAAAAACCCCCCCAAAACTTACAAATACCTTAGGAACGGTATAACAGGAAATTTTTACGGTTTTAAAACTTTTCAAAGCCGCGGTAAACCTTAAAACCGGTTATCGTCCCATGCCTACCCTTGTACCATGACGGTTTGGGATGAACACATGTATCGTTACACCACTAATATGAACACAAATGAGATAATAAAAAATTATATGTAGAGCAGTCTCTATCATGTATGCCCTGATGGCTGCAAAACTCTTTGGGGATTTGAGTTATAATAAGAATTAGTAAAACATTGTGCTTTTTACCTTTTTTTCACTTTCAAAACAAACATACAATTTCTGATGGTCAAGTCAAAATCACATCCAGGTAATGCAGCTCAACAACACATCCTGAAATGTTTTAAAAATTGAGTTTAACTTCTCAGCTAATATGTTTTTTCTTGTTATTTTAGAGAAGTCCAAAATTACAATTCAATAGACATTGACTAAATCTCTCTACAATACACTCATATGTTCCCAAATCTCTATTTTAAACACACAGAATAATAATTGGCGTACCTGTATGATCAGTTTGTACTGAACTGAGCTGCATCATAACACAGATTTCAGTCCCACTTTAGCTTTGAGCTTTGAATTTGAAATCAGGGTCGCTGAAATTAGAGGAATGAAAAATTGGCTTATTTTATTTTATGTCATCCACTATCTTTTTTTAAATTATCACTTCAGGCATCATTTATTTTTTTAGTATATATACAAAAATAAATAACCAATACCCAGCCTAAATTATAATATACATATTCTGATCTTTTTTGCTATTACGGTTTTTCAAGAACAAAAATATGAACTATTAGTGGGGTCCTGTACTGGTAGCACTAGTAGCTCTGTTTGTCTTTAGTGAATCATTCAACCACATTTAGACAAAAACAATCCAATCAAATGCATCTTCAACACCCTCTGAATGTGGTCAAAAGTGGATAAAATAAAAGCATTTCACACCCCGTTTACACCTATAATAAAAGCCCATCTTAACACCACATACACAGTAAACAGGGCCAAACAGTATTGATTGGTCCCCTGCTTGCTGCACTGCCCTGTACTAAGAGGGTTTCAAATGAATTTAGTCAGCTTCTGGCCCAACCTGAGCTCTTAAAATCCAACACTTCCAGCTTAATGCACCTCCCGCTGATTTAGTTTCTCTCAGGAGAGACGCCACACGCCGCTTCAAGCCCCTGCTGACTGTGCATATTGTCACCTTCTGCTTAACTTCACCATAAAAGCCTCTTTTGTATGTAAATCCTCAGTGTGATAAAGTTTAGCTGTTAGAAGAAGCGTATGTGTTCCAGCTTATGCCACTGAGTTGTGGATAAAAGAGGAGGAGGAAGCAAGAGATAATGGTGGTTGTGTCTTATCGCAGAAGCAGGCGTGAAGCACCGTTTGACCATCATAAAGAAACACGAACAGATCATAACCAGACAGAAGTACATGTGAATATCTGAATATCTGCTTTAAACCCAGAGAGGGGCTTGCTGGAGTGTGACAAATCTGAGCACAGTTTATTATAAATAAAGCTGCAATGTTACAGCCAAACTTCATTCGTTCATTCATGTATGTGCTCTATGTGTGCATTCTATGTGTGCATGTTTTTTTTTTTTGGTTTGGTTAGGGGTTTTTTGGTTTAGGTTCGATTTGGTTGTTTTCTTTTTGTTTTTGTTTGATTTGGTTGTTTTTTCTTTTTGTTTGATTTGGGTGAGGTTTTTTTTGGTTTTTGTTTGATTTGGTTGGGTTTTTTTGGGGGGGGGGGGTTTGTTTGATTTGGTTTGTTGTTTTGTTTTGTTTTGGCTTGTTTTGTTGAATTTTGGTTGTATTGTTTGTTTGGTTGTTTTGGTTTTTGGTTTGTTTGTTTTTTTGTTTTTTATTTTTTGTTTGATTTGTTTGTTTTTTTAGTTTTTGTTTGATTTGGTTGGTTTTTTGGGGTTTTTTTGTTTGATTTGGTTGTTTGTTTGGTTTTTTTTAGGGGGGGGGGGGTTGTTTGATTTGGTTTGTTGTTGTTTGTTTTATTTTATTTTGTTTCTTGTTTTTTTGTTGAATTTTGGTTGCATTGTTTGTTTGATTTGTTTTTATGGCTGAGTTGTGGATAAAAGAGTGTCCAGGGAGGACACTCTTTTATCCGCGGTGGTGTCTTATCACAGAAACAGACATGAAACACAGTTGGACTATTGTAGAGAAACACAAGCAGCTGAAAGCTCATAACCAGACAGAAGTACATGCGAATATCTGAATATCTGCTTTAAACCCAGAGAGGGGCTTGCTGGAGTGTGACAAATCTGCGCCCAAGCCTCCAGCTCAGTCTGGTGGGTATAAGCTTAGATTAGGCTGCTTAAATGGCTTTTTAACCACACCTCTGATAAAGATCAGTTTCACCACGCTGAACACAACAGGCTGTAGGAAGATGAGGAAAGAAAGACAGAGAGAGAGAAATGTTGTCATGTTTGTTTACTTGAGCCACAATTTCGGCTCATCATTTGATCTCTCTTGCACATCAGTAATCATGTTAAGCTCTGGCATTATATGGAGGAGCAGCTGGCGTGGACATATGTTTTCTTTATTATCTGTATGAGGAAATACCACGGACTTGTTGTTTTAGGTACTTATAATAAATAACACTAATTGCCAAACTCTTTATGTATGTTAAGTATGCATGTATGCATGGCTTGTTTGGT
Source organism: Danio jaintianensis (assembly GCA_903798115.1). Taxonomy (NCBI): domain Eukaryota; kingdom Metazoa; phylum Chordata; class Actinopteri; order Cypriniformes; family Danionidae; genus Danio; species Danio jaintianensis. The sequence goes on along the minus strand of CAIGQV010019029.1, from coordinate 7,840,320 downwards.
TGTTTGTTTGTTAATTTCTTTTTGGGGGGTTTGGTTTGTTTGTTGTAATTTAATATTATTTTTTAATATTTGGATATTTGATATTACTTTTTTATTGAATAAGTGTCCATAAAACATGAGAGTATATGTAGTTGTCATTTGAAATAATAGAACAGTGCAGTAATTGAATAAAAGGATATTATTATTGTTATTATTATTATTATTATTATCATTATATACATTATTATGTAATATTGAGTAACAAGAAATAATCATAATAAACATTATAATAATATAATAATGAAATAATATCACGTGTTTTCTTTCATTTAGAGTGACATTATTTTCTATTCTTGGTGAGATTCCCTCAGTCACTCAATCACTCTGCATAGGAAGTGTGAATTTGCACAATTAACTTCTAGTCCAAACGTGCGGCAATTTCAGACATCTGTCCACACACAACCTGACACCAACCGGACGCTCTGCTAATCAGGAGAAGCAGACACAGATGAGCTTAAAGAGTTGAGAAAGACAGAGACGCACACAGAAAGGCATTGGTTTACCATCACCCGGCTGTTGAAATGAAACCGTAGCTTTATCTCAGCCACGGCCAGCAGTTTATTTCAGCAGCTAATGGAAGGCATCTCACGTTTGGCACAGATGCTGTTTGGGCTGTAAAGGGGCCTCCGGTGCTGCTTCCAATCCCACCAGCGGAGACTGGGAGCCGGAGGGGGCACCAGGGAAGCCCCATAATGCGTTTTATGAGAAGTGCTCTATTGAGTTAAAGCATCAGAGATGGAATTGGGCTCCAGCAGCGCTTGTGTGTTTGTGTTGGTGGGTTATCGAGCCTTAGGGCAACTACTGGGGCGGTCCGTTATGTGTGTCTGTCTGTTTGTGTGTGTGGTTGTGTATGTGTGTGTGTTTGGAATGATCCGTGGAGGTCATTGTAACTGCAGTGTAAGGTGAGATTCAACTGGGTGAATTTCAGTTTGTCTGTCTGGCCTAAATCAAGACATTTGGCTGATTCTATAATTGCAGAACCATAGCAAAAGATCTTAAAGGGGACCTGCTAAAATAACATTTATAAGGGGTTTAAACACAGTTGTGTGGCAACAGTGTGTGAATATAGCCAGCCTTTAATTGAAAAAAATTAAATAATTCTATTTTCTATAATCACACTTGATAAAAACAGTCTGCAGAAACACTTTGTACATGTCTCCCTTTGTACATGGAGGGGGAAAGTCCTGCCCATTAGTGACAATCTCTCCCTCATTTGCATAAACAGCCCTGAGTGAGAAGCAGCCATTCACAATTAGAGTTTTCACCTGCTGATGATAATGTCAGCGACTTAGAGGTGTTATAAATGCACCAAAATGCCACAATTTGGATCAAAGCTTAAAAGGGGCAGTTTCAAAGAGTTATAACAAAATATTTCTGGGGTATTTTGAGCTGAAACTTCACATACACACTCTAGGGACATCAGAGACTTATTTAGCGTCTTGTAAAAAGGGGCATAATTGGTTCCCTTTAAATCCACAGTATTTTAAACATTCTTAGTTGTGTCCAGCAGCCAAATTCATTTTAGGCAGGAGGCTAGAAATTTCAATGATATGAACTCAACACTGTGAAAAAAATTCTGTGATTTTAACAGTAAAATATGTAAAAATGCTAAAGAAAATAATCTGTTACCTGCTTAACAGTAAGTTTGCTTGCAATGTGCAGTGAACAACCATATATTTACTTTCCCAGAATTCCCTGCATGACACTTCTCTTTTTGTGTTTTCTATTGACATTGCTAGATTTTTATAAGTTTGTTCCTCATCGGTTATGCACATACTTGTGTTTTATATTATATCTAATGTTGATAAAAATATTTAGCACATTTTGCATACATTTTATGGATTTCTTGTTTACAATGAAGAATGAAGATACTGTCTATTATAATATTAGTAACTAATTTTCAGTCAAAAACACAGTTACTGCATTTAGCCTTTTTCCCCCTTATTGACTATATA
>CAIGQV010019029.1:7818735-7837926 GCA_903798115.1 Danio jaintianensis | reverse complement strand
GTATACAGTCAGACATTTAAACTATATTCAGATAAGTATATTGATGTATTAATATCAATATACTTACCTTATTATTATTTAAATATAATATATATTATTTTTATATATGAATATATTTACAAATATTTAAATTTTTATATGCATTTTATAATATTACGTATTTTTACATTTCTGTACAGATTCTGTAATCTGCATGTAGTCTAAATGTCTGACTGTATACAGACTTATCACAGTCAGTGTCAAAAAAATATAGTAAATTATATATAAAACATAAATATTTCTCTGTTTCACCCTTTTCAAAACCTAAAACTTTGTTTACTTCCTAGTTTAAATTAGGTCTTGATGAATCCCATAGTTTCTAAACATTTTACATCACATTGTATTAATATTTCATAAGTTTATATGGCATATTGCTATGACAGATTGTCTCGGGCGCTGTGTTTTTCTTATTTTATTCATCCAAAAATCGTGCCTGAAGTATTCATGCATTTTAAAGATCATTTCTCTCTGAAGTGTCTCCATTAGGAGGGTTTTCACGTTCCTACTTCTCAACCTGGGCTCCAGCAACAGCTATACTGGTGTTTTTGCTCAGATTAATGATTCATAGCTTTAAATAATTGATGTTTTTTGGGCATTGAGATACACGACGCATTAGCCCTTTAGTCATTCTGATATCTCCATTCAAACACCACCTGCTAACGGTGCATCAGTTTAGACTGTGTTTTTATGTACGGTGTGAACAGTCATCTGAAGTTGTTCACATACTGTACATCAACACGAGGGTCTCAAATAACACTTAAATAATAGATATCAATTACATAATGTGTTACTATCTTCATGAATTCCCTTAACAATAGATAAAGATAATCCTTTAGATATTGTCACATGATTAATGTTTTAATCTGTAATTAATTGTATTTTCTTATGTTTTATTATTTAAATATATACTATTTTATATATTAATATATTGTAGTTACCTTTTTTATGTTTACTTTTAAATTTGATGAATTATTTATTTATATTTAAACATAAATATAACTATTATTTCTATATCAATGTAAATTTATCATTTATTAACCCTTTTAATTTAAATACAGAATTATTTATTTATTAATATAAATATATTTAGCTTTTTAGTTTTTTGTTTACTTTTAATCATTGCTATTTATTATATTTATATCAGTTATTTTAATTTATTTGACATATTTAAATATATTATTTTAATTTCTTCATAAATGTTTTTATTATTCTTTATTTTTCAGTTATTATTAATTTATTAAATTTAGTCTGTGTTTTCATGTAGTCATCTGAACTTGTTCACAAGGGTCTCAAATAACCCTTAAATAATACATCTCAACTCATTTACGTAATGCATTATTGTCTTCATAAGTTCCCCTAACAATAGGTAAAGGCCATCTAGTAGATTCTGTGACATGATTAATGACTGTAATCTGTAATTACCTTCATTTATTTATTATTTTACCATATGGGACTTTAAAAAAACAAGTTGTATCATGCTTGAAGAAATCAGAAGACCAGATGGAGATGTCTGCTGGATTGTTGTGTCTCCAGACTGCTGACTCATATTAAACGTGTGAATGGCACTGAAGGGCGTTTCACATCTTCTCTGCCCTTGCTAGTAAAGAACAGAAGTGCAATTCTCAAGGTGCTTGAGCAGTACATGAAAGATCACGCACCCGCTGAGAGCAGATAAAACGAGAGTGGGAGTATGAATGCTAATGTTAACCAGTTGACGGGCGTTCCTTTAGCTGTTTTTGCTAACTCAGACATGCTAGCAGGCCGTGTCAGGGCTCAATAGATGCATGAGGTCACCTTTTGTAGCGTCTCTAGGCACTTTTATCTTTGATGATGTCACCTTTAGGGGTCGTCCTCACTGACCCGTGATGTCAGCAGCTGATACTATCTGCTACAGCGCCTTCTGATCCTGCTGATGACCTCTGCCGGCTTGGTGAATATGGATTAGAACTTTGAATTAGAATGGAATGGAGTGAGATTAAATGGAAAAGAATCCCTTTGATGCTTAATGGTTCTTTATTTAGTATTGATTCATTTCGAGCAGTAGATGATCTTTTGTGGTTTTGTGTTTGGCTTGTATACCTTTTTGACTTGTACATATTTTAATTGTACATAATGTTAAAAAAAAGAGGTGAGTTATTTGCGGTGTCTTAAATATTGATTTTGCCAACAGGGAACAGTGAATGTTAAGGTTCTGGAAGATTTTGTGCATCTAGGAAGTAACGCTCATTTACATAGAGGATTTAGACTGGTGAATGTGGAATTTGAAGTAGAATGAAAAGGGTTAGATGAGAATGGAATAGCATTGATTGAATGAAATGGAATGAGATTTTATATAGATGTTTACACTAGTATCTTTTCGGTAACACTTTATTTTGATGGTCCCTATTGCACATTTTGTTGACTAAAAGTTGCATTGCAACTACATGCCAATTACTTCTCATTTGAGTATTAGTAGACTGTCTGCTTAATATCTGCTGATACTGCTCCTTCAACAGACATTTAACTGACTATAAGAAACTTTGCAAGTACATGTCAACTTTCACTAACCCTAACCCTAACCCCAACCTAACAGTCTACTTATAATCTATTGAGAATTAGTTGGCATGTAGATGCAATGTAACTTAAATTCAACAAAATAGGTTAAAGGGACCATCAAAATAAAGTGATACTGTGTTTTAATTTTAAAACACATAAGTTGTGTTATGGTTACACTTGGCATCCACATTACTCCGGCATCTTCAACCTCGCAAAAACTGAGCATTTTGAAAACGTTTTGTTTTTGTTTAGAAATGGTGGTGTCCATTTCAGTATAGATGGACCGAAATACAAACTTTTGAAAAATGGATGTGTGGCTATTCACAATCACAGTCAAACTAGACTATTGCACGTCATTCCCTGACTTGTCATCTCATGTCAAATGATCATTGCACAAGCACTAGGCTCATGGGAAAATATGTGCATGCCCAATGATCATCAGTGGTCACATACTGTATTATGCTGTATAGTGTAAATGGAAATCATTTGCAAATGCAATAAAATCATCAATTCAATTCAAATCAATTCAATTCATCCTTATTTCTATAGCGCTTTTACAATGTAGATTGTGTCAAAGCAGCTTAACATAGAAGTTCTAGTAAATTGAAACTGTTCTAGTAAATTGAAAACGCTGTTTTAAAATGTAAATGTACTACTCTAGATGGCACCAAAATGAAAAAAGAACCTCTTTGATGCTTAATGGTTCTGTCGGGTATTCATTAATTTTCCACAGTAGATAGTATTTTGTAACTGAATAAGTACATGGATTCGTTTTTAGCATTTAGCATTTCAATTAAAATGGATGTAGATTTTAAGTTATTCGATATGAGAAGACATTTGTTTTTAGCCATCCATTAATTATTATCAGGGATTTGGCATTTCATATGGATTTGTGAAGATGATTTTACCAGCAGGGAACAATGAATGTGAAGGTGTTGGAATGGGATTTCGTGCATCTACGAAGTTATGTTAGAGGTGATGGTGAACTGGTGATTACTGCATGGATTACAACTTTGAAGTAGAAAGTTAAAAGCTCAGAATAGAATGGAATGAGATTACAAAAGAACTTCTTTAATGCTTAATAGTTCTGTTAATATTGGTTTATTACTAATGAAAATTTCCTTTGTGATAGAATGAAGGTTTGTTTTTTGGCATTTACCTTCTTGAAATAACATATACTTTTTATGATATATTAAATAGTATTTACTTTTTTGCAAAAGTTTTAAATATTGCCAGAGATTATTGCCTTGAATATTGATTTGTCATTCCGGATTGAGTTGGGAAGATTCCACCAGCCGGGAACAGTGAATGAGAAGGGTTAGGAAGGTGATTTTGTGCATCCATGCAGCAGCACTTTCTTTGCAACCTCAGGCTTCTGGAGAGGATCTAGACTAGTAAGAGAAAATGAAAGTAGTCATGAAAATTCATGTCATCACAATTTACATGTTACAATGGGCCTTTTATGCTCAAGAAATGTGATTGAAATTTCACTAATCTCACCCCAGCTTTAATGTATTGAAAATTATATAAAATTAAGAAATAAATAGATTGCAAGATGGATATAGAGTTATTCCAAATTTCTGTGTCCCTAGGCACAAGTTATAGAGGGATGTGTTTGGGAAAGAGAAGCCTCTGTTGGTGCAAAGTTGGCTCAGATCCTTTCCAAACCTGCTGAGTGAAATTAAAGCTCTGCAAATCGGATTATTGCTTCCCAAGAGAGCTGTCTCACAGCCAGTGGACAACTGCCTCTATGGTATACGGTTATCACCACACGTTTCTCTCTTTTACTCTCACTGTGAGTCTGGAAACTAATTTGAGGACAATCAATAGTGTTCTGTGTCTCTTCCTGTTTCTTTTGCATATTTACGGACCAATTGTCTTTCTATAAGCCACCAACATAAATCTAATTTATCAACCACTGACACATGTGTGGGTAAATACAGCAGGGTCGTAACCAACGTAATGTATAGTTGCATGTGTAACTATAGTGGTCAAGCAATATAGGCTTTTAATAGTATGTTTAGTAGTTGAATTTATTTCTTGTCATATCCACACATAGTGGTCATCCGAGTAGTTTATAGCATCAATGCCAATAGATAGACCGAAGTGATCTGTTCAAAAAACAATTTCAATGCTTATGCCAAACTCTTCTGCAGGATCTAATATGAACATTGTATATGACTTGAAATGGATGCTTATGATAAGTAGAAGCTCTTGCTGTCATATTTATTTATTGAAGACACAAACCATAATAGCGATTTATGACCACACGGAAAGTTAATTTCGACTGGGAGGCAAATTACAACCAAAAGGTTGCAAAAACTGCTTTACATAGCAATACAGTTGAAGCTAATTAGAAGATATTTTATATATAATGTGCAGCAATGAGTGATGACGTTTTAGAACAATGATTTTTACAGTCTACAAGATTTACCCACACATAAGATGCAGAAACCAGAGCAAAACACTTACCGAAGACATATTTTGTCTTATTGGCAAATTAGATCAATTCTAGATTGGACACAGTGTTCACAAAATGGTTAAAATTAATTCAATACAAATCTCTGAACATTCCACAGTAGTTTTTCATTTACAAAACCAATCCCTATTCACCAAATACAGCATATTGACTGAGAAATGAACCACATAAATCAGTCAATTAATAAATCAGTGTTATCTGAATGTGAGATGTATTCAGATTTAGCTGTTCAGTAGGTGGTCGTTACCACTTTATTTAATGCCTTGAGATAAATACCCAGTTAACACAGTCACAGCATCTTCTACGCATCATCTTTTATGAATATCCATTATTATTCATGAGCTAGAGTAGGTGTAGTCATGTGCACCAAGCTTTAGATAGAGAGAGAGAGAGAGAGAGAGAGAGAGGGAGGGAGGAACCGAGAGAGAGATGGGCGAGTGAGAAAAGGGGGGTGTGTCTCTATGAAGAGGGGTTTAGTACAGCGTGCGTAGATGACTGCTAGTCAGCTAGTGTGGATGAGAGAGACACAGAGAGATCGAGGTGGTACGATGCATGCAAACATAGAGTCATTCATAAGGAATTGTGTTACATCAGGCAGGCCGTTCAGTGCGTGATTTTTACACAAAAGAAGAGAGGGTGAGAGGTACCCACTGATGAGAGACGTTACTCAACATTTGAGGGAAATCCCCAGTGTGCCTACGCGTGTGCACTACTGCCAGAGATCTGTTGGGGGACCCGTGGTGGCGAGATGGGCTGTAACCTGTGCACGCTGCAGAAGAGAGAGGAGCACTACAAGCTGCTGTACGAGATCGCACAGGTGAGTCCACTTGCTTAACCTACTCTGGAATTTCCTCAGACCCTTATAGTCAAGTGTTATGAGATCAGATGGGACCTCTTTGGATCAAAACACAAAAATTCCACCTTCTCTTGAGAGATCTTTTCTATCATTTTGAAGAGTTCAGATGCAAAAACCTCTGAATTTTCTTCTAAAATGAGAATTGTTTTCTCAGCCTCCTATGTTTATGTTCACTTTTTTCACTTTAAAGGGAATGAAAATAAGCTATTATTATGTATACAGACAGGAGCACGAGAAACTGCTCATTTGATAAGTTTAGATAGCACTTTAGAGGCTTTTGCATCTTAACTCTTCATTTATTAATGTGACTTACTAATTAGAATAACACAAGTACACATACTTCTACATACTAGTACAGTATATGGGAAAATGCCATAGAAAACACTTGGACAGAAGAGTGGATAATAAGTAAAGTCACCTTTTATAGTACTATATACAATGCAGATTGTGTCAAAGCAGATATACAGAGATAAACAGACTAAAATGAAACAATTTTACATACACCAAGCAGTACTACAAAAATTCAGTTTTTCACTTTGAAACTGTTCTCCCGCTCCAAATGATCAAGTCAATGGTAAGAAACCAAGGAAAGGAAAGCAAACTCCATCATTTGGCAGAAATGGAGAATAAACCTTGTGTTAAACCAGGCTCAGTAGAGGGACCAGTTCTTCTATAGCCAGCCAAGTAACAAAGTGGGAGGGATTGAGGGTTGGGAAATGGAAAGGACCACAAGCTGGGATTCAAAATCTGCTCACCCGGAAGCACAAAAAGTCAAAGTATCACTGCCCTTGAGGTTAATGGTTTTAAACTTACTGATTTAAAAGCATTTTTTACCAAGTGGGCACCTTGATGCCAAAACCACATCAAACTGACATCAAGCATGAGGTCAAAAATGAAAATGAATTTGATTTTAAAACAAAAAGTCCATTTGACATCCCCACATTGCCCTGTTGATCCTATTTGACAGCAAGGCAATTTACATGCATTGTAGGGATACAAAATACAATGTACAATAAATTTGTCATCATATTGTATCCCTGCAATGCATGTAAACTACCTTGCTGTCAAACGACATCAAATTGACATCTAAAATTGGCATCAATAATACATGTCAAAAATTTATTACAGGACATATTAAAGGACAGTCCATAAGCATTTTTTGGTGCATTTTTTACACGTTTTTTTTAATGTCACTTTAACATCAAGGTGCCCATTGGCAAGACACTCAGCTTGTGTTCAGTAGCTGTCCTGTCTTTGAATTTGCAAAGTAGTAGCTATAAATTCTTTACGGGAACTCGCGTGAAAAATGTGAAAAATTCCCAACTGTATTTGCGACTTACCTGGAAGCATTTTTCTGGTATCAAAGGAAGCTTTGCAGCGCGCACACTTTACAACCATGTTCATTTTTAGGCACAACCTCTGTACAAATTGCTTACAGGTAGGAGGAGCAGGAGGTGGATTGCACGCTGTAGTGAAACTTGTCTTTGCATTATAGCTGCAAGTGAGACCTGCAACAAGAGAGCAATCCATGATAAGGTTCCATGTTATTGAACAGGACAAAGACATTTTCAAGTACCTGCAAAAGCAACATTGATTAAGATATGTTGTATTTATATACTTCATTTGGGCTGTCTTCTGTAGCCACTAATATTTAGTGTTGATACTATAGTTTTGCTCAACCCATTGCTCTGCTCCTCACCAATTTGAGGGGCAACCTAAGTTTCAGTGCTCCCTCCTGGGCATGGAGCATGTAAAATAATAGTTTCATGTTGCTCTGATCACCGCCTCATTAAGCTGTTATACAAAATGACTTTGAACCCTAATTAGATGGTAAAACGGGGCTTTTTCCTGTGTGTACGCCAATCTGAGAGGATTATCCCTGTTGGTGGCTGGACTGAGGTGATAGAAGTTTGATCCCTACTGGTTCAAAACAGCAGACTTGTGATTTTGTTCAGAAAGCTCTCGCTGGATTTTTTCCCCCTTTTGCCTGTGATTGTGAGTTTTGTATAAGTGCTTACTCTTTTCTGGCATTAGAGAGTGAAGAGAGGCTGACAGCATTTTTGCGAGCAGCGTGTTGCCGCTTTGACACCCTAGAGATTGTATGTGTGTGTGTGTATGGCGGAGTTCGGTTAGCTTTTGCTTGACATGAGATGGCTTTTCATATGTCACATGTTGGTCCCTTTGGTGTGTTAGCAGCGGAGTTCAGCTCTTGACTGAAGAAAGACAGAACAGGGGGAGAGGGGAATAATAATGTTATGTCTTCAGGAAGGATGAAGGTACTAGGGAAGGTTGAAAGAAATGGGAAATCTGGATCTGCTCTCCATTGAGTGAATTCCCAAGCTGAACCCAAAAGTGTGTCAAGGAAGCACTGCCTCAGATGTTTCCGTTTCTGTTATTTGGCTATTTAAATTTTTCGAGCTTTTATGTTTGCCAGAAGAAATCAAAGGAAATGTTGCACCACGTTACTCTTAAAGTCACAACAACAAGCCGACATGAATAAACACAAACACGCCTACAATGCAATTTCACGCCCCTTGACAATTTTGACACTATTCTTGGCAGCACAGCCCCTTTAGCCCTGGTGGTCTATGAGATTTATGAGTTTAGTGTGAGTGTTCGCCCCTCTACGGGCTCACCATGGAAATGTATTCTTCTTTCTTTGTTAGCCACATTAAAAAGACATCCCGTACTCCCACTGTCTCATATTCCCATCAGAAGACTTGTCTGCGTGTTTATGTTTCGTCAGCAAGATCAGGATTTGGATTGTAATGTCTGAGCTGTTTCACCTTAATTTGCCTGTCAGATCTGACTGGCAATTTTTTTTTTGCAGATGGCTGTTGTTTATTCATTATGATGTTATATGTGATGACATTTCAAGTCTTATTACAGATTACTTGATTTGAGGGTGATGTAAACACTCAATGATATCAGGTAACCTTTCAAAAAGACAGCTTTTGAGAAGCAAAGCATTATTTTCTGCAGTATTGTGGAAACTACAGCAAATACCCATTAGAGAGTGCTAAGTTATGGTTGGTGTAGGAAAACGTGTGTGAATCCATGGATCTATCATGGATTTCTGTATGGATTTCTTAATGTATCTTTTTAATGAAGGACATGGTCATGCAACTATAGTCAAGCAACTATTAAAATCAAAACTAGACTCAGAAAATAATGGACTGAGATGTCACTGTAGCAATTGAACTTAGTTACCCCTTAAAGCTAGAACTACCTCGGCAGTTAATTTGATCGTTTTAGAATTTTGTAATTCAATAACTGTTAAAATTAAGCCCATATAACTGCAATACCCTGACTTTTACTAATTGTATATTTATCTCTATCTCTGTTATTCTACAGTAATTACAAAACACAAAAGAGTATTTCTATACCTTTAATTACCGTAATGGTCAAAATGACCACATGCATTTCAGTGTCCGCTAGTTATTCTCTTGGCTTTGAATATGCTCACCTCTGTTGCCTAGCAACTTCCTACTTGCACAAACACCACTTTCTGATAGCGAAAACTTTACTTCAGACATCAAAACAACATATTCAGTGTGGTGCCAGACCAAGTGTGGTGCGCACCTTTATGGCCCGTCAAGTAACTCGTAAAGATTTATTATATGTATTTTTAGGGTAATGAATTCAAAACTTTATTCTAATATCTCATTAAAAACTTTGTAACTATGGCGTGAAATGTAAATGAGAATGGTCAGAATGACTATCATGACCTTTCTACTGTAGTAGTTATACAGTTCTAGTTCCAGTTTTAAAGTTACATATTAGTACAAAAAAATTGACATGAGTGTAAATGTAAATGTATTCATTTAACCAGTAACTGCTAAAACTGTAGTAATTGCTGATCAGTGAATTTGTATCAGTATGAGAGGATATTTCACTCAGTCAAGCTGAAATGCTGAGGCTCATGGGAGCAGTACAGTTTATGGCCATGGTCAGAAGCCCGTATGGGGACAGATGCTCAGTGCAATTTCCAGTCTGTGGATCAGCATGGGACAAGAGCGAAAGATATCACCTCCCACTCACTAACACGCTCCCTTTTAGCATCAATAATTCCACAAATTCTCAGAGACATCATGAAATTTAATTTTAAAAAGGCTTTGGCCAAATCCAAAATTTGTTTGAAACTCTTTAATAAATATTTGATCTTGAATTAACATAAAAAGCTGGCATTGGTTTACCTCTACGTGCCCCCTACGGTGGTCATCGAGGGTCAGCGAAAGTGTCAGTCCCGAGAGCGCTAACAGCCATATGGATCAGGATCTGTGCGGGTGCATTGGGCAGTCAGTGTATCACAGCCTTCAAGTTTAATGGGTCTCCAGATGGAGGACAACCTTTAGAGAGACCTGCCAAAAAGGAGCTGGCTTTCGTGAGCGTGTAAGATTGAGTTTTGAGTGTGTATGTGTGTAAAGATCCTTCACACTCTTTCCTGAACCGAGGTTATTGGCATCGTCACTGCTGGGCCACGTCCCCCATCGCTCTCGCTCTCTCTCAGAACACTATCATCCATCTTCCTGTCCCAGAGCCTTTCTCTGAACGATGCTTATAGCTGATGAAACGCGATGGGTGTGGAGCGAAAGAAGGCAAAGACAGAGAAACATGTAGTTTTGATTGATCTTGTGAGTGTGTTGGATGATAAGCCTGTCAGATAGCAGAAGCCCTGGGGTGATCATATCAGCAGACCCTGCCAACTCCGGCCCAGGCGATACATGTGTGTGTGTGTGTGTGTGTGTGTGTGTGTGTGTGTGTGTGTGTGTGTGTGTGTGTGTGTGTGTGTGTGCACGCATATGATGGAAATCTCATTTAAAGCCCATTTCATTCTTTTTGGCTCTAGCATGCATGGAATGATTGTATAATTATTGCTAAAAATAGACTTTACTCTCTCTCTCAGTGGTCCTGTTGATTTTGTGCTTTGGTAAAAATGACAGATGCTGAGTTCATCGTATTCTCTTGATCTGGAAATTGAGCAGATGACCTCATCTAAACCTGTGTCTCGTGTCATTTGCACACCCGCTGATCTTCCTTTCCAGATGCATTGTATCGCCTACTGTGTATGTGTGTGTGTGGTTTTGAGTTGAACCACACCAGATTTCAGGCTTCATGTGAATATGTACTGTATAATATAATTTCAGCTTTCAAAAGCAGAACACGAGCAGATGTATAATAGTTCATTACATTTTAGGGGAATGCATTTAGAACTTAGTCTGATTTGTTAGGGATGGACCATGTTTCAGTACTATATTTTTTAGTGATTACAATTAGATTTGCTGGTTTGTTTGGTCATTTCTTAATTTTTCACTTGTCACACTTAACAATGTTTGAGTTTTTAGTAATAGATTATTACAAAAGCACAGCATGTTGAAGCTTGGGTAGGCAATTTTCAAAGAGGCTATTGAAAGTATAAAATCCATCAAAAACAAAATCTATCAAAGATAAGTCAAACCAATTACCTGTTCAAATCAAAACCATTATGTCACTTCTGACCCTTCGGGTTTCTACACAGAAAAAAACAACTCCAAGGTCAATTCTGCTTTTAGGTCTTTCTTGATGCAGATGGGTATTTGGACTAGTTTTTAAGATAATTTTTTTCTTACTTCTTTTTGCTGTGTCAGGCTATTTTTTATTTAGAAGGAACATTGGTTTTTGGAGGAACCAATTACACATGCTGTGTAATTTCAAACAGTATAGGATTGGCTTAATCTGGGTCAATTTTAAAATGTGTCCTATAAGGAAAAGATTTTCTGAAATGGAATAATTTTCTATTGATGGTTTGTTATGAAGGGCGACGATACAACTATTTGAATATTTGGGATCTAAGGGTTAATAAAAATCTAAATATAGAGTACATCTGCTTTAAAGCTGTCTAGATAAAGTGCTTAGTAATGCATATAAAGTTTTGATGTATTTATGGTAGGCGGCGCGGTGGCGCAGTGGGTGGCGCTGTCGCCTCACAGCAAGAAGGTCGCTGGTTCGAGCCTCGGCTGGGTCAGTTGGCATTTCTGTGTGGAGTTTGCATGTTCTCCCCGTGTTTGCGTGGGTTTCCTCCGGGTGCTCCGGTTTCCCCCACAAGTCTAAAGACATGCGCTATAGGTGAATTGGGTAAGCTAAGTTGTCCGTAGTGTATGTCTGTGAATGGGAGTGTATGGGTGTTTTCCAGTGATGGGTTGCGGCTGGAAGGGCATCCGCTGCGTAAAACATATGCTGGATAAGTTGGTGGTTCATTCCGCTGTGGTGACCCCAGATTAATAAAGGGACTAAGCCGAAAAGAAAATGAATGAATGAATGTATTTATGGTATAAAATGTATGGAATATATTCATGATCTTTACTTAAAATTCCAATGATTTTTGTCATAAAAGAAAGATTAATCATTTTGACCCATGCAATGTATTTTTGGCTATTGCCAAAAATATACCCATGCAGCATATAACTAGTTTTGCGGCCCAGGCTCACAAATATCGGTTATAATGAAGTATGAATATAGAAAATAATGATCATCATATTGGTATTTGCCACAGATGTAATATGCCGGTGCAAGGTTGTGTATCAATTTTTATGGGTTTTTGTAAGTTAAATTGCATTGACTGTAATAAGACATCCCAGCAGAGTCATTGTTATTGCTTTCGCTGCCTTTGCTGCTGCGTTGGATTGCGTTTCATGGGATTTTGCACTTCTGTCTGATCTGCCTCATGTATGACTGTCTTTCAAAGTGAAATTATTAGATGACCTTTTCTTTTTTTGTGTTATTTCATTTTAAGAAGTGCAGCCTTGACCTTTACAACCGTACAGCAAACCCACTCGACCAGTCAGACCCTCTGATTGAAGGTCTTCACTATGAGCCCCTCTTTCTGCTCTCATTTTTCCATATATACCACCTGTATGAGGCATGCAGCATGCATTATTGCTTATGTTTCAAATCATAAGGACCCATATTGTACATTTGATTCATTTTTACTCATTTCTGGTAACATTTTACTTTAAGGGGGTGTTCATAAGACTCATGAATATGAATGAGATTCTATGCATGGTTTTGACAACTGTCATTAAGTTTAATTCGCTCAGATATGTTATTTGAAATCCAAAGGTGACATTGTTTGAGATGTCTTTGCCATGACAGCTTGACATTACCAAGACAACATAACTTGTCATAAATCTGTCATAAACATGATTGTCTTGAGGCTATTATAATTGTTCCATGAATATTATAACAGTGTCATTAATTTTTTTGTGTGACCTTAACTACAGTGCTACAAATTGAGTTTGTCAATGAAATGTCATTAAATGTTAATGACGCTGTTATAAAATTGAGTATAGACGCTTTACTGAGAAAAAGTGATCAGAAATATATTCATGACACAATTACATTTTTATGACAATCATGTTTATGACAGATTTATGAATTATGTTGTCTTGGTAACGTCAAGTTGTCATGACAAAGACATTTAAAACAATATCACGTTTGCATTTAAAATGACATAACAAAACTGATGACACTTAATGACAGTTATCATAAGCATGCATAAAATCTCATTCATATTCACAATGTGTCATGTCAAGTACCATTCAAGCTTTACACTAAACTATGATGAAGATGCATCTTGTTTCTTTTATGCCAACACTTGCCATATTATATCCTTAAACCGATCATGCCTCTCTTTCATTCATAAGACAATCATAGTCTAATTTCAGCAGAAGAGATAATAAAAGTTCTTTGTCTGGCATCCACCGCAGAGGAGATGACCTGCTTGTCTGCCCGAGACACACTGGTGTGTAATTAGTGCTGGGCTTCAGAGCTGATTGGTAATTATAAGAAGTTATGGAGTTTTGTCTTTCCCTCATCATGCAGTCCTCCGTGAGTCGGCCCACTTGCCAAGTCAAAAGGGGCTGATTACACCTCCGTCACACATGAGTGCTGCACGAATGAAGCACAGGGCATTAAATCTACATACCGCTGTTCACTTGACTTAATGACTAGAGCTATAGTGTGATGGATCTAGCATTAAAAAAGTAAATCGGAAAATCTTTCTGTAATGTTTCTTGTCACGGCTCTTGGATAAAATGACTGATACTGCTAAGCTGACCCAGAACCCTCATCTATTATGAAAAAATATATATTTTAAAAACTACTAGACAAGATTTTTATACTGATGGGTGTTTTATTTGGAAGCTATTTATTATATATTGAACTGAAAAAAATCATATTTAATGTTTTTGATATAAAATTTTAAGTGTTGTTTTGTTTCATCTCTTATTGAGTTATGAAGTTTTTTATTATGCAAAATGTTTTATCTATATTGATATTAACATGAAACAGCCAAAAGTCACAGATATGGAACGAGCAAACAAACTAAAAAAAAAAGGGCAAGAAATCAAAACCGTGACTATTTATGGTCTTATAGTGAACAATGTATTAGTCTTTGTCTTCATAATATTCATAATCATGATATAATAATTAGCTCTTCCTCATTTAATTTAGCTTCATTCATTAATTTATTCATTCAGTCATTCATCCATCAGTTTTTGTCTTAATAATATTCATAATCAAGATATAATAATTAGCTCTTCCTCATTTAAATTAGCTTCATTCATTCAGTCATTTATTCATCAGTTTTTGTCTTTATAATATTCATATTCATGATATAAACATGGGCTGCACGGTGGCGCAGTGGGTAGCACGTTCGCCTCACAGCAAGAAGGTCGCTGGTTCGAGCCTCGGCTGGGCCAGTTGGCGTTTCTGTGTGGAGTTTGTGTGGAGTATGTTCTCCCCGTGTTCGCGTGGGTTTCCTCCGGGTGCTCTAGTTTCCCCCACAAGTCCAAAGACATGCGGTACAGGTGAATTGGGTAGGCTAAATTGTCCGTAGTGTATGTGTGTGAATGAGTGTGTATAGATGTTTCCCAGTGATGGGTTGCAGCTGGAAGGGCATCCGCTGCGTAAAACATATGCTGGATAAGTTGGCGGTTCATTCCGCGGTGGCGACCCCAGATTAATAAAGGGACTAAGCCGAAAAGAAAATGAATGAATGAATGATATAATAATTAGCTCTTCGTCATTTAAATTAGCATCATTCATTCATTCATTCATTCATTCATTCATTCATTCATTCATTCATTCATCTGTTGGTTTTTAATATTTGTCCTTATTTCTTCTATTTTTGCATTTTATGCCATAATGTAACAATTAGATCATCTTTAAATTATTCAGTAATTTTCAGCATAACATATATAGATTTTTGTTTTAAATTTCACACTGTACATTATAATGTTATGATTCTTAAGTTCACTTGTAAAACAGATTTAGTTTTTTGTGCCTTAAAACATTGACTCAATCGATTTTCTGTGGATAAAATCAACCAGAATTGCCTCTTTTCAGGCCAAATATTTTATTTCAGTCTGAAACGCATCAAGCTATAAAAATGGCTTTCAAATGGCAATTCACATTGACTTTAAATTAGGTTGTTTTGCCTTGATTTGTTCTACATTGATTGGGCCTATATAGCACTTTTAACAGTGCACCGGAGGATCGTGGATTGATCCATTTGTAATTAACACGCAATTAGCAGGTACATAAGTCTAGATGACAATTCCTAATATCCCATCTGGCCCAGAATCCAAGGAGGAAATAATATGTGTTTTGTGCAGCTGCCAATATATCGTGGAGAATTACAGTTCAAGAGCCCTTCAGACGAATTCAGATAATTTATGGCTTATGTGTGATGTGTCTGTAATATTAAACAACAATCGGTGAGCGTTCCAGTTCAGCCCAGTAGTACAGTTACTTGGTAGGATTTTTATGCAGATGGTAAAATGAAGCATCTGCGTGTGCAAGGTTATAGCACAGCAATAGAGCTCAGTGGCTTTTTTGTGTGTTTGCATGTGTGTGTGTGGCACGCAAAACGAAGGATGATCCCCCTCCCCCACTTCACTTTCCGTCTCTTCTTTTGTTCTAGCAAAGGTGAGATATTTTCTGAGAGAAAACAGGAAGGCTGAGGAATTAAGGGATATTAAAATCTCAGTGCTTAATTTCTAAGCCAGTCTCATGAAAATTATATGTGCCTGTGACGCCATTTGTGCAGACATTTTATTAAGTTGTTCCATGCTTGTTTCGTGGCAGTTTCAATGTTAGATGTTTAATGAGTGGTGCTAAAAAGCATGTTTAATTCTCTTAGAAACAGATAAACATGACTGGCAGTGCTTTAGTATGTCGGTTCATGCACGTATGGTGGCATTTCAGAGTAAAGCTAAAAAGTTAGTACACCCCAAAATAATGAATTTACTCAACCTCAGGATGTAGGTGCCTTTTTCTTCTCTTTAGCAGAATATTAAAGGAGATTGAAATTGCGGTACTTGCACTTTGAGAGTCTAAAAACATATACAGGCAAAACAAAATGAATACCTGTGAGTGATTGCTAATGATACATTGAGGTTTTATGAAGCCAGATGATCAATCTGTGCAAGAAACTGAACATTATTTACAAACAGCATCTGTTTACATGGGTTTCCCCATAAGACCTCAGTGTATTTATCTTTTTTGCCTCTGTGTGTTTTTTTGTTTGTTTACTTTTTCATACTTATGTATGAAAAGCCTTACATGTGGAGATTGACGTGATGTAAATGGTAAAATGTCTTAGTTGAACAAAATACGCACTCCTGTGCATAAGTGAGTCTTAATTACTTGATAATCTGCCATAATCATAATTTGCATGAATATTAAATAAAAGTAGTTGTTTTTTTATGTTTACTCAGTTCAATTGTGTTGGAAATGGCATTAAAGGGATAGTTCACTCAAAAGAAATGAAAATTTACTCAGAATTTACTCACCCTGAAGTGTTTATAAACCTTTATGAGTTTCTTTATCCTGTTGAACACAAAGGAAGGTTTTTGATGAAAGTTAAAAACCTGTAACCATTGACATTCGTTGTAACCATTGTAAAAAAATATACTATGGAAGTCAATGGTTACAGGTTTTCATCTTTCTTTAAAATATCTTCTTTTGTGTTCAACAGAAGTAAGAAACTCTTAGGGTTTCAAAGGTTTGTAACAAGTGAAAGGTGAGAAATAAAGACAGAATTTACATTTTTGGGTGAACTATCCATTTAAATTGTATTTATTTGTGCATTTTTGCTAAAATGCTGTTGGAAACACATTTCACCTATAAGCCAATTTCAATACTTCACACTGCGAGTACACTTGAATGAACTGATATGTAAAGCTGAAGTATGGAGGGAGACCTTGTGTCATTGTGGACATGCTGTCTTGCATCTGGCAATAGCAGGCAGGATTGGATGCATTTCACCTTTTTATCAGTCTCACACACGCACACTCATATATTGGGAGGTCAGGGCTCTTGTCTGTTCCTCTTGGCTGGCCTCGGCCCCCTGTGTGAGTGACAGTCTGTCAGTGTGAGACACAAACTGGCCCGGGTCATTTCCTCAGAGTCTGACATCAGCACACCGAGACGTCCTTTATTTAACAACAATGATGGGCTGATAGCAGTTAAACATTGCCTCCTGTGATTGGATGTGTTGAGGGTTGCTTTAACTACAAACGTCATGTCTAAGAAGCGAAGACTTCACATTAAAATGTTTTAGAATTGATTTTATTTTTTTGCATTTGTGAACATGAAAGGGATAGTTCACCCAAAACTGAAAATTCTGTCATATTTTACTCATTTTACTTGTCACAAAACTGTTTCTTTCTATTGCTGGACACAAAAGAGGTTAGTTTGAAAAAGTTTGAAAACCAGTAACAATTGATTGCCAGTTTCTAACATTCTTCTAATTATCTTCTTTTGTGTTCAACAGAAAAAGGAAATACTTGAGGGTGAGTAAATAGTGAGTAAATGTTCTTTTTTGAACAATGAACCACACTTCTAGAGTATAGATCTTAGTTAGTTAGTTAGTTAGTTAGTTAGTTAGTTAGTTAGTTAGTTAGTTAGTTAGTTAGTTAGTTAGTTGAATACATTTAATGTAAACTAACGAGCATTTTTATAGATCATATAGATCATCCCAAAATAAAAAAAATCCTAATAGCCAATAGCATCATGTGGTTTGTTTTATTGCCCTAAAAGTACCATTAGCCATTGACATTTTATGAATCATCAGGGAGTATGGTTTCAGCTACAAATCTGTTTTAAGGTTCTAATGGAGATGAAAAGTGAATGTGTGAATGACCTGTTGTATCTTTATTATAGTAATAACTCTAAAGTGTTCATAATTACAAGCCGCTAACCCTCGCTAAAACTCCCATCCGTGTTTATTAACATGATACATTTTATTATATCATATATATTCAAATATTTTATTAGTACCTATTTGTGTAACTACACTGTAATATAAGGCTACTCAGAAGTAAAATGAAAATGCTAAAAACAAAAATATTGTTCATAGTATTATGGTTTCATGACGCATAAAGTAAGGGAGATTTACATTAGCGAGATGTAAGAGTCTGTTCTTTCCCAATCACAACATGTTTTCACATAATTTGTTGTGGAAATTGCATTTTAATGAAAATATTTATGTCTAACAGGGGAAAAAATGACAATTAAAAAACTATTGTGAGTGTGTTTGAAGAGTTTATCAGTGATTAAAGAAATAAACAGCCATTCCTCATCTTTTGTTTTGTTGTAATTTGTTGAATTGGTTGTGAAAATGTTGTATTGATGCTGGTAGATCCCTCTCATTGTTGTCTGTCACTTTTTGGTTAGTGAGTCCAATCGTCTTTTGGTGTTCATTTGATACTGTGACACTATTAAACTTGAGTTGGGTTTCCAGCGTGCTTTGAAGTCATTAGCAGCTCTCCGAGGTCTCCTGTCCCGTCCGTTTGGGTATTAAGTGTCAGGCAGTCCATCTGTGGGGCAAACCGTGGAGTCTCTGCCCCGTAACCAGATCTGCTCTCTGAAACATCAGCATGGTTGAAGTCTTACTGCAGATCTTTTCGGAAAATAAGCGATTTGATGTCCTGTTATTTGCTTTCAAACGAGTCATTGAAAATATATTAAACAAAAACGGGAGAGGAGGATAGTTGTCACACAAGCTTTATACCGGGTTTATAGGTTTTTGTGTTTTGAAGTGCATGTGCTTTTATTCAGGCTTGTAGTTTTGTTTGAAAAAGTTTTTTTTTAAATGGTTGGAATAAGTCACACAAATTTTTATATATTTTTTACAATATTATAAAATATTAATAAATGTTGATAAATAAAAATGTTTTATGAAGCATTATATTATATTATATTATATTATATTATATTATATTATATTATATTATATTAT
>CAIGQV010019029.1:7780663-7818235 GCA_903798115.1 Danio jaintianensis | reverse complement strand
TTATATTATATTATATTATATTATATTATATTATATTATATTATATTATATTATATTATTAATGTTGTTTTTATTTTAAAAATATGCAGTCACTATTAAGATATATGTTCTCTTATTTATGAATTAATTCATTAGCTTTCATCGTATCATATCGTATTGTATTGCGTATCATATCATATCATATCATATCATAGCTGCATTGATAAATATCTTCTGGACACAAAAGTGTAGCCATTACTTCATTTCAGTTCTATATAAAAATATTGTTCTGTCTGTTTATCTGCTCATTCAAAGTCCACCATGTCTATTTCTGATTAACCAATTACATGCAATTCATCCTCGAACTCATGCGTTGAGAAACTGTGAAAGCAGCCGCTGACTGACTGCCGACAGCCTGAATGGAGCTAAATTACACTGCCAAACATGCCAGTGTGTCTGTGTGAGTCAGAGACCATCCATTCACACACATCTGACTGCACTTCAAGACTGTTCAGGTGTGAAGGCATGCAGTATTTTATTTCTATCCGTCTTCCTTGAGAGCAAAACCCAACTCCACACATAATGCTAATTGGTGTGCAACAGAAAGAGCCAGCAATTACACACACATTCAGAGAGAGAGAAAAAAATGTTACGGATGGCGGCTCATTAAAGCGTAGTCATAATTTAATTTAAATCTGTCGTTTACATGTTAAACTTCTCACACAATCTATCTGGTTTTACTCAGACAATGTTTAAGACAGGCAAAAACAGTTGTCGGTTTTGGGATTTTGTGTTTCATTAAAAGTTTATAATGAAATGTTTCATTAAATGTTTTTCAGTCGGATGGAAAGAAAACATTCAAAATACATTTTAAGTGTTTCATTTGTTGCATTTTATCAATTTATGTCTGTAGCTTTCATTTATAATACATATCTCCACTTAAATACAACAAACTTTTTTTATTCACATAAATATTTAAAAGATTTTTACAGGATATGTTCATACACAATTTGACTGATCATACACAACATTTTATTCTACAAAAAAATGTGAAATGTATTTTTATTCCAAGCTGTTCACAGGTTTTTTTTTTGGGGGGGGGGGGGGATAGGCTCATTTTTACAAGTCTGCTAGAGTTAAACAGTTGGGTTTTACCGTTTATGAATCCATTCAACCGATGTCTGGTTCTGGAGGGAGCACTTTTAGCTTAGCTTAGCATAAATCATTGAATTGGATTAGATTAGCATTAGCATCTCACACATAAATGTCAGAAAAGAGTTTTATAATTGTTCTATTCTCTTACATCATGTTACATCATGTACTAAGATCAACGGAAAAGGAAAAGTTATTTTCTATAGCTATTTTCTAGGCTGATATGGCTAAGAATTATACTCTCATACTGGCGTAATATTAAAGAAACTTTACCGTCATACCATAGCTGCAGCAGGTGCAATGATATTACACAGCTCCTGAAAATAGTCCCCAGCTAGGTAACTAGGTAACATACGTAATATCATTATCTAACTCTTTTATTAAATTGAGAAGGATGCTAATGGTCTAATCCGATTCAATGATTTATGCTAAGCTAAGCTAAAAGCATTCCCAACAAAAAAAAGGAGATTGGCTGTATGAATTAAAAAAGATTATTCAACCAAAAAATGGTTTAACTTGTAAAATGAGCCTATTTCCATAAAAAAGTGGTGTACTTTTAATCTGAAAAAAGATGAATTTTTTGAACACGACTTTCAGATTTTTATGCTAATTGTTAGATATTTGATTAAATAATGCCTCATTTGCACATTTTAGAAAACTGCTAAATATTTTTTTTTGCAATTGTTAATGTAATCAATCATCTGGGGAATTATGCGGATAACTAGTAATTTTTTTTTTTACCCTATTCACCTGTGTTGTGTTTGTGCGACTGGTTATAAAATGCATCTCAGTATTGGGCTTTGGGTCTGATAGGGAACAGATGTCTGTTTTGGTCTGCCATGTGCCACACCTGTAGTGCTGCATTAGCTCCACACAGAGCATAACCCACACACGCCAAACACACTCCTCTGCCAGACACATTCATCACAATCAGGTCTATAAAGGGACAAAAGATTCACAGACAATCATGCGGATGGAGCGAGTTTAATTAGTGTGTTTTGACTAGAAATGTGTTTGGATTGGCATACGAATGTGCAACCATTTTTTGTGCTTATATTGTAGACTATAGTCCACTGTTAAAAAAAAAAAGATATACATAATCAGTAAGTCAACATGCCATATTTTTAATGTTACTTTTAAATATTTAAAAATATTAACCATGTTTCAGCTTCAGTTATTAAGTTATACGGGATTCATCTTGATGTTTTAAGTCAGTTTAAGTTGAAATTACCCATTAATTTGATTCAATTTTAAAATACGGCATCAACTATTTTTCTTTTTATTACAGTGTACAGCAACATCAGGCTTTCTGTCATTACTCGTGTTATTTAGCATATTAACTTTAGAATTGACAAAATAAATGTATGGATTGTGTATATTAGAATTAAAAAATCTTTTCTTGCTGCCTGTTACTGTATGTGGTTGTACTTGAGTTGTTGTTAGCTAAAAACGTGAAGCTAAAACCATTTTTGTTACTTGAATTTAGTTTAACTTGTAAATAAATAAAAATGAAAATGAATAAAATAAATGAATATATTACGTGGAAAATAGTCAATAAAAATACAAACAAAGCAACAAACTTAAATTACTAATTGTATTTTAGTAAAATGTTTTATAATATAATATTATATTATATTATATTATATTATATTATATTATATTATATTATATTATATAAAAGATGTATATTTATATTACTACTACTACTGATAATAATAATAATAATAATAAAACAAAATCTTACAAAAATAAATATATAAAAACATTTTACAATAATTTCAACCACATGCAATTCATTTTTATTAATTTATTTAATTATTTATTTACTAAACTACTTGATGCACTGAAGTAAATCTACAATAAAAACGGAAAGAAATAGTACAAATTTAAAGTAGATACACTCAAAAAAGGTAATAAAAATGACAAAAACAACAAAAAAGCCGACTGATTTGACTTCTTCATTAAAATGTTTTATATTCTACCCTTTAAAGCACTTTGAGCTGCAAATAAATGTGTATATAAAATATGTATACACATGCACTAGGACTCACCTCCTCCTGAACTCTCATACATCGAATTAGAAAGCAGTTACTGTATCCTTCCCTTGATTTAATTGAGAAGTACTGCCTGGTGCACAGCATATGTCCATGTGTGTGTGTGTGTGTGTGTGTGTGTGTGTGCGCGCGTGTATGTGTGTGTATGTGTGTGTGTGTGTGTGTGTGTGTGTGTGTGTGTGGCTATTGTTTGTGTTGTTACTGCCTGTAATGCTGGCAGATGTAAGGTTAATGTGTGTGTAATGTGTGTAGGAGGAAGTAACAGACAATGAGCCGCTGGCAGCAAACACATCTATTACAGTCAGACATTCAGACACACGTCAATGAAAGTTCACAAGCCACTGGATCAGACTTCTTGTGTTTAATACAACAATAGCGCTACTCTTTTCACTCAAAATACATTATATTTAATGTGTTTCTCATGTTTGAACAAGAAACAACTGAAACACTGAATTCACTCAGAATTTACAGCAGCTGCAAATAATATTGAGTAAAGCCATGTTGGAATTTGATATTAGTTTTTGTCCTTCCTTTGTTCCATTTCATTCATCTTTTATTGTATTTAAAATATATAGATAATCTATCAAAGAAATCTATACTGTGAATTTGAGCTGCTTTGATATGCATAAAAAATGACTATTTTATTGCATCAAATCATTAAATAAAATCAATTTAATAAGATTTTTTTAGTCTTCACATACCATTTATTCACAATAGGATGGTAGAGTTTATATTTTAATAATAATAATAATAATAATAATAATAATAATAATAATAATAATAATAGTAGTAGTAGTAGTAGTAGTAGTAGTAGTAGTAGTAGTTGTTGTTGTTGTTGTTGTTGTTTAGGTTCAGGTTACTTTATTTGTTTTGCAGTCAAGAGTCCTTATTCATTACAAAAGTAATAGAAACACGCATGTAGTAACAATAAAACCATAAAAGCTTAAGACATGAAACATAAAACGCATAAAACACAAGTTTTCAGGTGTCCAGACCTCTCTTAAAAATAACAAAACAAATAAAAACTAATGAACCACCTCTTCTGTTATTTTAGTTTAGTTTAGTTTAGTTTAGTTTAGAAGATCTGTTTGTTCTGAAGCAGAATGTAAAGCCAGATTGCAGATAAAGCTATAGAGATATTGTCAAACATTCGATTTTAATACTGAAAAGAACTAAAAATCCAGTGCAGTTGCGAATTGATTATTATTGAGCATCCAGTATTTGTATGCTTGCTTATTAGAGCAATGCAACATGGTAGCATCAAACTCATGCTCATTCTCAAACAACTCAAACTATTCAAATCAAATGCTAGGAGAGTGTTCCAAATCACTCACTTCTGACTGAGCTTCCATGACTTTGTCGCCTTGAAAAGCAGCAGTCTGTGTAGTCAGTGTGAAGCAGCTCACTGGGCTTTGGAGCAGAGCTGGATTCTCTCTAGAGGAGACTTTTTCATTAAAGCCATTAGTGAGGCATGGTGGGACATTCCTACCAGCGAAATCAGCTGAAATAATGAAACATGCCCACTGAAAGCACAAATCACCCTCAGATCTGTCTCTCTGCTCCCGCTCTGGCTGACTGCAGTACCCATAACTCTCCTCGCTCCACTGATTTCTCCTGCATTTTTAAGGCCGAGACAGCAGGTTCATTGCCCTCCAGGAACAATCAGTGGTTTTCAGCATTAGGTCAAGTGAGAGTCAGCATGCACACAAAAAATGCCATGTTTAGCCCTGAACCTTAGGTCTCTCCTATACTTGTATTGTTTTCTATAGCCTCGTGTTATTGTGTTGATGGATATGATTAATGTTGGCTTGTTCTACAGCATTTTTGCCATGACATTTATTGGTGAACCTTGAAGTGAACTCAGCTGTGCAGCAAACCAACAGCAAAATTCAGGTCTTGATACATTTTTTTTATACTTCAAGAAGGATCCGTGGTTTAAAAGCTGGCAGATTTAAAGCTTTTATTTTAACAAAGCATTAGCTGAATTTTGAATTGCACACTCTTGTGATTTCTGCTGTAGGAAGTTATTGTAAAAGTAGTATGCTGTAAACTAAAAAAATATGTTTACTAAGTTAACAGTTTTATGTTTTTTTTTGTGATTCATGTTTATTATTATTTTTTTTGTTCATTTATACATTTGAATTGCATTATGGGTCCTTGATCTTTTCACCACCAATTTTTGATGTTGAAAAAGTGACTTTATTGACATTTTTAGCAGTTTGAATATACATGCATATAGAAACGATTAATTAACAGATTCCCATGCTTGCAATTCAGTTGTTTCATTTACCTGACGGACTACATATTCAGGAGTTGACTACAGTAGTGAGATTTAGAAACTTTTTGGTTAAGGGCTGTTTGCCTAAAGCATAGGAACATCTGTCTGTTGTCTTATTTACATATGTGTCGTTCGGTTGCAGGCTCAAAAGCTTGTAAATACATACAAACAAAAACACAATAGTGTAAATGGCACCATAGTTGGCTAAGAATGCTTTTGAGAAAAAGTAACATTTTCCACTAATGCCATGAAATTGGAAGCCGTACAGTCTTTTTCCAAACCAATGGTAGATGAGGGGAAGTGTTTGAGAAATCTATCTAAAGGTTTTTTTTTTGTTGTTTTTTTGCAATTTCTAGTGCCACAGAAACTCTTATTAAATCTATCAGTGTCCATGGGAGGGCAACAAGCCCCTACATGTTTCAGCACACTTGGATAATGGCCTAAAAATAGGGCGGGCAACATGTGGACAAAGAGAGCAAACCCCTTGTCAGTGTTAGATTGCTTAATTTGCTCAAAGGCATGATCACTTTATGTCCACATAACAGTAGTAACAACAAACTATCCTTCTTACCACTAGATTTAGGTTTAGATCCAAATACACAAGTTTGTAAATGTTTTTTGAGATATGGTTTCATTTAATAGTGTTGGTAATAACTATAATTGGCTAACAAAGCTTTTGGGAAACTCCCGCCATGCAGATAAACATAGAAACAGTGGTGTCTGGGGCAGGGCTTTTTTTTTGTCCAGATAGCGTGAAGTGTTTGTGAAGTCATTTTTGACTATTTCTGGTGCCACAGAAACCTTGAATTAATCCACCATTGACCATGGAGGAACTACAAGCCCATACATGTGGCATGCTTGGTTGAAGTTCCAAAAATACAAGCAACATGTGGACAAAGGCAGCCAACATGTCAGTGTTGGATTGCTTATTTTGCTCAAAAAATAAGTATAATAATAAACTATGTTTGTAACCACAAGTCGAGAGCTGTTGTTCCAACAAAATCATTTTGTAGGGATGTTTGTGAATTTTTGTAATCACACTAAATTGCTGAACAATTTTTGCAACAAAAGAACATGTATTGAATTGGGATGGGACTTTTTGTCCAACCAATGGCAGATGAGGAATGAGTTTGGGGAAACCTAAGTGCTTTCTAAAGAAAAGTGTTAAAAACTGGCCACTTTAAAGTTTAGTTCAGAATAAAGGATTTTGAAGGGTGCAGGAGATTGATACATTTTTCTCCCTTTTTTGTATTTATTTATTTATTTTTGGTCCTCTAAACCCAGAATGGAAGACCAACATTCTACCATTTTTTTACTCCAATACACTTGCCTAGACGTCTCTAGTGTGTTTAATTAAACTCTGCAGGACAATGGCCCTCCAGAAGCCACTGCCCTACACACTTTATCCTTTAAAGCTGTTATTCTGAAGCGCAGACCGTTGGAAGTAATTCTACTAGGGTTGAGCTATTCAAAATGCAGCACAGACTCAGATTAAATGCAACAGTGACCATGAAAGAGCAACAAGCCCTTATATGTTGCGACACACTTGCTTTAAAGTGATAGTTGACCCAAACATGAAAATTTACTCACCCTCAAGTGATTCCAAACCTTAATGAGTGTCTTTCTTCTGTTTAATCACTCCATATCTCTTAAAAAAACACTGTGCATTTCTGAGTGTGCTTCACACAGGTGAGTGGGCTTGACAAACCACACTCTTCTCTCTATATACACCGGACACATTACTTATAATATATAGTTCATCTTACAAGGACTCAATAAGGAAAACAATGTTTACTTGACAGTGTACCACACAATCATGCTGCACTACTTGTTTTCTGACTTGAAAACTACTTGTTGACTTGACTTAAACTTAACTGTTGAACATAAAAGATGATATTTTGTAGAAATTGACTTACATAGTAAGAAAAACAAATACCATGGAAGTCAATGGTTACAGGTTTCTAACATTTTTCAAAATATCTTCTTTCCTATTCAATAGAAGAAAGGGATTTGTGACAAGTGAAGGTTGATTAAATCAGTGTTTCCCAACCCTGTTCCGGAAGGCACACCAACAGTCCATATTTTGGATGTCTCCCTTACCATTCATTTCAGGTTTTGGATTCTCTTCTAATGCTCTGATGAGTTGATTCAGGTGTGTTTGATTAGGAAGAAGTTGATATGTGTACTGTTTGTGTGCCTTCAGGAACAGGGTTGGGAAACACTGGATTAAATGACAGAACTTTCATTTTTCAGTGCCACTGTCGCTTCAAGACCCAAAATAGAGCAGCTACATGTGGACAAATGGACACAACCCTATCCAAAACATGCTCTCAATCTGAAAATATATCCTTTCTTCACACTCTTGTGAACAAGTAATAGAAATACAATTGCCGAAATCCAGACTCGGTGCACATGGTGTCCGGGATGGCAGCTTGCCATATGACCGTGAATATGGCAAATGCTTGCATCAGGTTATTGTATTGAGGCACTGAGGCTAAATAAATGTTTTTTTGACGCTGTTTGTCATAACCCATGTCATCCACGACTGGGTCCTGCTGAAGGACTCATTAGTTAGACATACACAGCTCCCTGTGATATATGTGGCCGTTATTCCAAATGCATTATTTATTTTTTGGAGCTGAAAATAGAGAAGAATGAGAGGCATTTCTTCCGCTCGGAGGATCACAGCGAGGTTGGTGCTAATGGAGAATTTAATTATGTTGTGAAAGGTAGACATTTGCCTGCGGGGTGAACTCTGTCAACATTGTATTGTGTTTTGGGAGATTCCCGCAGAATAAGTCAGAGCAATAACGTCTTTGAGAAGAGTATTTTTGATTTAAAGCAAAGGCACACGTGTAAGCAATGGCTGCGGATGTGGTTGAATCTCTATGGTGATATTGTGTAATCACAGATATGGATATGGGAATGTTGCCTATATGTGATATGCGTGTTAAAATGTTAGGAAGCTTGTGACTGAAGGTACTCACACCTTCTTAGGTGTTACATTCTATTTATAGTGTATAATTACGTTTGGTGTAATTAAAGATTATGTTTGTTATAGCTTTTTGTTTTGGTGTCACCAAACAGAATTGCAAAAATAGATATTTTCAAACGGATTTTGCTGTTCAAATATAGAGCTATTAGAATGATGATGATGATGATTATTATTATTATTATTATTATTATTATTATTATTAATACTATGCAATTAAATCAAGGCTGAAATGTAAATGTAGTGGGAAAAAACATTAGATAATAAAATAATAAAATGATGTAAGTAAAGCTGAAATAAAATGCAAATCTTTAGCAATAAAGTTTAAATCGAGTTACTTAAAATTAGGTAAATTAAAAATGAAATTTAAAAGCAAAATATTAAAAAAATGAATGAAAAAGACAAAAAAAAAGACAAAAATAAATTGAGAAAATCTAAAAATAACTAAAATAACACTACCAATATGCTGTTAGTGGAGATTATTTAGTATTTTGTTTTAAATACTGTATTTAATTAAAATGTAAGTATTATTGCAGTATAAAAAAATACAAAATTTATTTTTTTCAGAATCACCTTTTTGTTCTTAAATTTAATTTACAGTGAATGCACTCTGATTGCACTTGTTCAGTTTTCACACCAAGTTCATAATGGTGGATAATGTGAGCATACAGCGTAGAGTCTGATTTTAATTAATTACCCAAAATTATTATCGTGACTGATCTGCTCAGTTTGATTGTTTGTTTGCAGTCTGTATAGTATGCCTGAATTATACTTCTAATGAGACAAAACTCCATTTTTGCCACAACACAACAACAGTCATTTGCACCAGATTTCACTTTCCTCACTTTTTTCTCTCTCTCACTCACTCATGCATTTATTTAGGGGACTAATTGCCTCTCATTAATTTCTTGCCACACTGATTAATCAGTGCCGAGACGACATGGAAAAAAGCATATGCAAATAGTTAATAGTCTCTTTCTGAATATCTGAATAGTTAACGAGTTAGTTATCAGTCTCTGAGTAAATCTAATGAAGAAAATGAATTAGAATAATAACAGACTGTGAGACGGAGTCAATGTGGTTTCTCATCCAGTGAGACGATGGCTGTCGAAGGGCGTTTTATAGACTCCTGCAGCTGTGTGGAGAAAGAAAACCTCTAAATGCTAAATTCAGATTTTTGATAGGAATTATGAGTTGTAATAATGAGAGATGCTTTCTTTGTGGATTAGACTTCCATGCGGCGTTGTCATTGAGCTCCTGCAGTGAATAGATGGAGGACCGGGTCTTTCACCATGTGCTCAATCCTGAGATAAGATGCTTTTTTGTGGTCATGAATGGGGAGCGTGTGTCAGATATTGTGTTTTTGCTCACACATGATACCCTGAAGAATCTTTTGTGATTGCTTGACATTTCCCAGGTGGGATTTCACTATAATATGCTCACATGCCTTTGTTCCTTTTGGATTTGCAGTGCTGAGAAACTCAAAGCGTGACTTTGTTATGAATGGCATATAATGGACTACACTGTAGTATATGTTTACTACATTATGTTTTCATGTTTTCCCAACACAAATCGATAAAGTAAAATATAAGTGGATTAAACAAAACAATTAAGTTATCCCCCTCCAAAAAAAAACAAAAAAACAAAACAAACAAACTTAAGAATCGTGTTGATTCAGCCCATTTATAATAAGAAGTTTGAACAAACAGTGTGTGAGTGTGAGTGTATGACTACTGTAAATACTGTGCATGTGATGTGGATTTCATCATCAGCAGCACAGTATGTGTATATTTTTATGACTGTGCTTTCAATCCATGCACAATGCTAAGGCATGTCGATTTTAATTTTTTTATTTAATTTTTTATTTTTTGCACTAAGTTTGTCCAGAAGGTACAAGCGACAAGGACACTTTTATCCCGCATTTTGAGGAGAAGAAGTACAGACACTGGACGAGGATGAATGTTTCTGGTGAATGTGTATATGCTTATTTCTAATAAACAAATAAAGACAATGGTGCCAGCACACTGTAAAAAATGATTAGTGATCAGTTAACTGAGTAAGCCTTAAAAATGATTTTACTTAAAAGTAAGAAGTAAGTTGGCTTTACTTAAAAGAACTAAACCTGCTGGAAAACTTGGAACTATTAAGTTGACTTAACTTTCATTCATTAATTTTCCTTCGGCTTAGTCCCTTATTTATCAGGGGTCGCCACAGTGGAATGAACCATCAACTATTCCAGCATATGTTTTACGTACCGGATGCCCTTCCAGCCGCAACCCAATACTGGGAAACACCCATACACTCTCACATTCACACACAAAGTCATACACTAAGGCCAATTTTGTTTACCCATTCACCTATAGCGCATGTGTTTGGGCTATGGGGGAAACCAGAGCACCCGGAAGAAACCCACGCCAACATGGGGAGAACATGCAAACTTTCACCTGGCCTTCTTGCTGTGAGGTGACAGTGCTAACCACTGAGCCACCATGCCACCCGTTGACTTAACTTAATTTTTATAACTATGCACATAGTTTGTTTATTTAATTTTAAGGCAGCAGGTTTACTCACTTGTTTTAAAGTAAAGTCAGGTAATCACTTTAAAAGCAACGGGTTCACTCACTTTTTTTAAGTAAACTCTGTTTATTATACTTTAAAAACAATAAGTTCACTCACTTTTTTAAGTAAGCTTAGCTAATCACTTTAAAAGCAACAGGTTTACTCACTTTTTCATATGAAGTCAGCTAATTGCATTTACAGTGCATCTCACATTTTCTTGAAATTGTTAGTTTATATATCTCTCCTTTTAAGAATTTCAGTGTTGTAATGTAGCATATCTGTGGTTGTTGCAGTTTGTCACAGCTCTGGTGGAAAACAAAAAACAGGATTGCATGATATAAATGTAGAATTGTGAGAAAGCCTATAAAGGTTTTTCACTCAAAATTCAGGAACAAGTTGAGGAACAAGATTGCGAAGATTCAATTGCATGAAAGATTGTAAACTAGAAATTACATCAGAAATGTAAGATGTAAGTTTGAATTGGAAAAAAAAAACTTTTCCAATACCAGTTTTATGTCTCACGATTTGGTTTTAATTTTTACAGTTTACCTTAGAATAATGAAGTTGTATATATCTTTTCCTCTAAATTGTCAAAAAAAGAAATGTCAGAAGTGTTTTTTTTTTCATCACATTTTCATCGTTATTAAGCTTCTTTGCTACCCAAAGTCAGTTTCCCGAACAACCTGTGCCACTTTATATGTTGACGTAATGCAGTTTGTGTGTGTTTGCCCCTAGCTCTAGCCTTTTTCTATCATTTGGTCGCATTGGCCAAGAGGTTCTCATCCAATTCTTATCTCCTATGCCACATGTGTTTAAACACACACACACATGCAGTCTTATCACATCTTCGTGCTTATCTCACCTGCACCAAATCATTCAGCTTGCAGAAAATAAGCAAGCCTATAGATATGTGTCACCCGAAGAGAAATGACCCAAATATGACAACACACACACATACACACACTTGTACCCTCCACCATGGCCGTAAGTATGATTGTGTTCTCCACTTCAGCATTCAGATGTACACACAGTCCTCTTGAGGCAGCGCTGCTATTATAAGTCTGAAATCAATATGACGTGTGTGAGGTGACGGCGCTACAGACCTTGTTATCAAACTCAGGTGGCATCTGACCTTTCTGAGTCGTGTATTGAGGTGAAATGTGGAGGTGGGTTTGTCGGTGCGCGGCCGCCACGTTTCATTGACGTTAATGACCTTTAAATTCATATCGCTGCAGATCAACGTGAACTTCAGAGTTTCTTCAACCCGCTGATCTTTTAGACAAGATCTAAATCTATAGAAATCAATGGCCTTTTTTTTTTTACAGTGGTGGCATTGACTTTACATGATTTTTAAACACTAAGAAGTTAGTTAGTGTAGGAAGTAAGCAGCTTTGAAAATCATACACAGCAGGGTTATTTACTGCTGAAATGCACATATTTCACTGGTTATAAAGGTGCAACGGTGTTACAATTGTGACTCATACCAGTTAGTCAATAAATATTTTCATGTGATGTGTACTTTAAAAAGTTTTGTATGCATTGTTAAATGATTTTAACATATTTTTATTAACAATTGTATTAAATATTATGTATTTATATTAATTGGATGTATAACTATTAATTATATGAATAAAAAACATTCCAGCTATTAAATGATCAAATATTAAAAAATATTTGATTAAAATGTTATCAAAGTTTATGCTAATTAATTTTATTTTGTAGCATTGCATTGCAATTTCATAATGTGATTTTATTATTAATTGTACAGTATTAACATGTGACTTTTTTTTACCATATTAACGTGACTTATTAATAATTGTTATGTTTTTATTTTAACTTTGTGCTTTAGCATTTAATTATGTTTCTTAAAACATTGTATTAGAAAAATAATGCAGAATAATTATTTAATAATTAAAATAAGCTAAATGGTTTTTTATGTTCATAATTTGCACTGTACAAGTACAATAATTTATGCACTTTCCAAAAATTTTCTTAATCCATTATGATGCCATGTTTTTAGTGGGTGTAAAAATATGTTTTTATTATTATTATTATTCCGCATATGTTTTGTCTTGTTCTTAAACACACATAACTCTCTTCAAGCAGACAGAAGTGTGAGATGAGTGTGTGAGCACAGATTAACGAGTGTTAGACCCAATAGGTGGAGTGTCTCCATCTCTCTGTGCATATTTAGACTGTTCCCCAGTTACTTCTGGATTAATTGGTCCGTCTGGATGATCTCTTGCTCTTCAGTCTTTCTGTAAGGACTTGATGAATGTCTGAGAGCAAAGGTCCTTGTCATGTTGCGTTGGATGTTGAGATCGTTCTGCAGGTTTACTTGACAGCCTGAGGCACTAAATGCTAATCGCTAACCTGAAACAAAGAGAATACAGTAGATGGAGAAGGTCTGAAGGCCAGTCTTTGTTGTTGCCTTTCAGAGGCACTGTGAAACAAATATAAGGAAGCTTCTGGAAGTTGTGTATAATTAGGCTGGTTTTACAGGATCCACACAGCTGAAGGAAAACAGATTTGATGGTGTGACCTCGTTTGTTAAAGCATTGGTGGTAGAGTCCACAAGAAGTTCTCCTGTATGTTCAGTTATGTTTTGTATAGTGTCACTTTGAGATTATTTAACTATATATATTTATTGCATTGCATTGAGGGTCGGATCCAAATGCAGCTTTAAGAGTAGTGAGGCAGGCATGGTTCAATTCAGGAGCAGACGGTAGCATAAAGATAATACAAGAGAGTAGTCGGTGTAACAGGCAAAAGGGTCAACAAACATAAACATATAAACAAAATAAAGGTTCAGAACACATCTAGGCAAGAAAATGAAAACCTTTAGAAATGCACACTATAGTAACAAGACTCAGCAATGGATGTGTGTGTGAATGGTCTCTATACAGTCCATGTAATAAGTGGGAATGAACTGCAACTCTGTGTGTGTAATCAGGAGGTGAGCTGAAACTGGTGTGTGACTGCAGGGCATGATGGGATTTGTATTTCGGTAGAATGACGGAGTGTTCTCCAGCAGCCTGCAAGAGCAACACTGCTGGTGATCATAACAATTGTATTGTATTTTGTTGCATTTTATCACATACAGAAAAACACTTAAATATAATTTGTATTATTTTTGCATTTTATTGCTTTTTATTTGTATATTTATTTGCATTGTTTTTATTATCATTTAATTCCATTACATAGCATTTCATACAATGGGATAATTTGATCAAAAAATATATATTTTTAAATAATTTTAGTTTTGTAATATTGCAGTGCAGTCCATTATAATTGTTTTACTTATTATTATTTATTTCGTTCATTCATTTTCTTTTCGGCTTAGTCCCTTTATTAATCTGGGGTCGCCACAGCGGAATGAACCGCCAACTTATCCAGCATATGTTTTACGCAGCGAATGCCCAAACTCCACACACAAACGCCAACTGACCCAGCCGAGGCTCGAACCAGCAACCTTCTTGCTGTGAGGCGAACGTGCTACCCACTGCGCCACCGTGCAGCCCTTATTATTTATTTATTTATTTATTTATTTATTTTTATTTTACAGTTGGATTCTGACTGATTCTGCTAACCAAATAAATGTATGACATTCCTGTCTTTGATAAATTTACTGGTATATCACGTATATCTCTTTCTGATACACTTTGACTCTTTTCTTACTTTCCATTGATTTTTTTTGTTTTTTGTTGGTTTTCTGTTTTTTGAACCGTTCAAAAAAGTTTTCACACTTTGAAGTCCAATCAGAAAATATTTTGAGCAGCAGCATGTACTGCGGGCAACTGACCTGTCATTTCTATATGAAGGTAAAGGGGTTTGTGTGTTCCCTCGGGTCTGAGCCTGTCCTAAATAACTGCTTGAAAGCCTAAGGACTCTGGGATTTATAACAAGCTCATTTAATTGGTGTGTCAGTGAACTGTTGGATGCGGATGAGTGGATTTTGATGAGTCTTTGACAGCTTTCAGGTGCAGTGTGTCAGATGTCACTATCATTGCACACACACACAATTATGAAATACATAGATCAGAGCTATGAACACGGGCATGCTGGATCTTTACTAGAAATAATTATTATACTTTTTTGTTAGTATAATAACTTCTTTAATCAAGTTTCAGTATTTTGCAATATATTTTTATTTTGAAATATAATTTTTTATGTTTTGTATATTATTTTATAGCACTAGTTAACGTATTTTATAAGTTTTAAAAGTATTTTGCATTGTTATTATTTCACTTAAATTTAGTAATTTGTTGATTTATTTATGTATTCATTTTATTGCATTGCATATATATTATAGGGTTATTTGATTAGAAATATTTTATTTGATTTTTAATTTAATACATTAGATTTTTACTGTATTTTTTATTTTATTTTATTTTATATATCAGATATGCTTTCATATAAGAATCTTAGGCTTCTCTTTAAAATAATTAAAAAGTTTTTTATTGGCTTTTTAAAAGAGAAAATAAGTAATTTAATAATTTAATATCATACATTGCTTATATTTGAGCTTAAATTTTATTTTATTTTTACTTAATATTTTTTTTCATGTTCAGAAGTTTTCTTTTATTGTATTGCAATTCTTCCACTTATCTAAAATTAATTTAAAAAAAAATGTTCATTGCTTGTAATTCTTTGACTTACAGTATTACTGTATTTGATTGATTGATTGATTGATTGATTGATTGATTGATTGATTGATTGATTGATTGATGTCATTCTTCAGGTGAATGGTCGTGAGTTCTCAAAGTCTGGTCATGATGGGACAGTGGAGGCCCTGCGGAAGGAACCGATTGTGGTGCAGGTTTTGAGACGCGGCCCATCGTCTGTTACCCAGAGCCTGCAGGAGGTTTGTGTGGTGGACGTTTGCACTCAGACCGACATCACCTTTGAGCACATCATGGCTCTGGCTAAAATGAGACCCTCGACTCCACCGGTGCCAGACATCTGTCCATTCCTGCTGTCCGACAGGTACATCAACAGCCTGTCGACACTCTTTAGTCCATCTGGACTTTATTACATTTACAGCTGATTATTAGATTTAGACCTGATCCATTTACTGTAAAGTTTATTGTACAATCTTTAGCATTACTATATTTATTTAGATACGCTTATATTTGGTATTTAGTTGTTTGAATATTGAAATGCTTAGTTTATAAAAATAAACATAAAAAATATAATAATCTCATTTTCATATTACAAAAAAATTATATGATTATATAATATATTATATAAAACTTATATAACAATATAATATATATACATTATAATATATAGTCCTTTAATTAATAGAAAATGTATTTATTTAGTATAATAGTACAGTTTACATACAGTTTACAGAACTTTAAATAAAGTAATTATTTTTTATAATATTAGAGTTTTTATAATATACATAATATATGTTTTTACCTTGTATTTTCTTTTAATGTTACTTTGACTTAATCATTTATTAATCATTGTTTTTTTTTTTTTTTACTTTTGATTTAGTATTGCAGCTATTTAAATACTCAATAAAATATGTAAAATACATAAAATAATAGTTTTTAATTAGAACATAATTAAATTGTTAATTTGTTTATGTTTGTCATTTTTAAATTATTAATAACTTATATTAATATTAATAAAATAAAATTGACTGTAACACTTCCTTTTACAGTGTCCTTGTTACATGTTCTATGTATTTACTATAATGAAAATAAATTATCCATACTTAAACTTACCTACCTTTTTAAAGTAATAACTTAATAGTAAACTTAATAGTAACTGTAGTTAATTATTATTACTCAGTATTTAAATGTTTAGTTACACTGTAACAAGTACACCATAAAATAACGTATAACCTTTTCAGACGTATTATTTGTTTTGGAAATTTTATAAATGATGAAATTTGTACTTTTTTTAGACAAATGCTACCTTCTAAATTTCTTACCATCACAGTAAGCATAACACATGTGCCATCATCAGTGTGTGTGTTATTATCATAAATATCTTCATCAGCAGGCTACAGTCGTAAAGCCCTGATCCTCCAGAAACAGGCCCACCGCCGTCATAAAAGTCATGCCAGGGTCTATATGTAATTATTGTAGTGTCTTCCCTTATCCATTTCCAGTAATGAGCAGAACACAGGCTGATTAAAACCTAATGGCGCGCTAAAATATCAAACATGCTGGCGCAGAGCTTTCTCTCACTGCTTTATACTCTTTTACGGCCTTTCAGCAGATTCAGTTTGTGTCTGGGGATGATCGGCCACCTCTGATTATTTACATACTCGTGTGTGTGTGTGTGTGTGTGTGTGCGTGCGTGCGTGCGTGCGTGCGTGCGTGCGTGCGTGCGTGCGTGCGTGCGTGCGTGCGTGCGTGCGTGCGTGCGTGCGTGCGTGCGTGCGTATGTGTGTGTGTGTTTTCATTGCTAATCTGTTTGTGATGATAAAGTACAGCTACTGAGTGAAAATTTGATTCAATTAAAAGTCCAAGCCTGGTCGAAAATATACCTGAAAGTAAAAAAAGTGCTGAATTGTGCTTAATTAAATCTTATTTAAGAATATTTTAATAGTCTTAAAAAAGTTAATGTAGCCTAGCAAAAAATTTAATCGAGAGAGCAAATAATGGTTTCTTTATGCTGAGACATCCTCTAATGCATTGTTTCTCATCCACGGTCCTGGAGGACCACCAGCTCTGCACATTTTCCATGTCTCCTTAACCAAACACAGCTGATTTAGATCATCAGCTCATTAGCAGAGACTGAAAGACCTGTAATGGGTGTGACAGACAAAGGAGACATCCAAAACATGCAGTGTTGGTGGTCCTCTAGGAACGTGGTTGAGAAACAATGCTCTAATGCAAATAAAAAAATAATGGCATTAAGCAATTTGTCTGACAGGCATTCTGTCTTTATTTTGGATATGGAAGAGATTTAATTGTGCCATTTAATGTGCATAAAATGAAAGATCATAAAAGTAAATGAAGTTAACCAATATTTTAGTTTAAATGAAACTGTAAGGAGTAAAATATCAGCCATTGATGTGTAAATATGTTCTGTTGAATATGTTGTGATGGGTTTACAGTTTTATTTGCAATTGTGGGCATCCTCAGTCTACAAAAATGTTCTGTTATCTACTATGGGTTTAG
Organism: Danio jaintianensis; assembly: GCA_903798115.1. NCBI lineage: Eukaryota > Metazoa > Chordata > Actinopteri > Cypriniformes > Danionidae > Danio > Danio jaintianensis. Next base: position 7,800,079 of record CAIGQV010019029.1, on the reverse strand, counting down.
GATTGGTTTTGGAGAATCTGTGAATCTGAATCTGCCAATAAAATTGCAGACATATAGTTGCTCTCCATTGATGTGTTTTTCTTTTCTCTAGCTGTCATTCCATTCAGACTATGGAGCATGAATATTTTGATTGTCCAGAATATGTGGCCAGCACTCAGGCAGATGTGGACAGAGCAGTTGAGTTTGAGTGTGAGGTAAGTAAACACTTTTACATTTCTTTAAAATCATTTCTTAAAGCTTTCTAAAATAGTTTAAATAGTGGTCTATATATACTCTCAGAAATAAAGGTACAGGAGCTGTCACTGGGGCAGTACCTTTTCAAAAGGTACATATTTGTATCTGAAGGGTCCACAATGGTACCTCAAAGGTACTTTTTAGGTACATTTGGGCACTAATATGCACCTTTGAGGTACCACTGTGGACTGTGGTTGAAAAGGTACTGCCCCAGTGACAGCTCCTGTACCTTTATTTCTGAGAGTGTACAACTGCTGCTAACATTATTATTAGGTGACCTGATAACAAATGACCAGGCAAACACACTCTTAAAAATAAAGGTTCCTAAAGAGTTGTTGTTGTTGTTGTTGTTGTTCACATCTTAGTATAACATGTATTTTAGTTTAACATTTACTAAAGCATTATTAAATTCTAAAATAGTGAATGCACTTTGAGTTGATTTGATTTTCATTTTCATTAACTAACATTAACAAAGATGAATAAATACTGTAATAAATGTATTTTTCATTGTTTTTCCTGTTAATGAATACATTAACTAACACTAACTAATACAACCTTATTGCTGAACTTTTTTCCTGTATAAAGAAGCTTCTGTGGAATGAAAAGGTTTATGAAACCTTTGTTTTTAGAAGTGCAATTTACACCAGATTTTTTGTGAATTGCGATAGCATGATTAAATAAATCTCTTATAAATTACTGTTAATGCATTCTTTTAAAGTGCAACAGAAAAAAAAAGTTTCATTGTATTCCCACCATAACTGTGACATTTGACAGAATTTTTAAGTGTTATTTTGCACTGCAAAGAAATGTCTAACAGCTTGTGTGAATATTTTCTTAGAAAGTGGCTGTGGGTCATAATTCACTTTGTGTTTGTCTGTTGCATTATGGGTTTTCTGACTTAGTTTATTTGTACATTTAATTTTAATTATAAAAAATATATTAATGTATTTAATGAAATTATTTTAATTAGTTCTTTTCATTAAAAATATTTTATTTATACAAATTATTTATTAAATATTTAACATTAATATTAATATTTATTAATATTTATTAAATAGTTAACATAATAAAATATATGTAACACTTTTTATTTTAGTCCTACCACAAACTTGATAGTTAAAAAAATATATGCATTAAATAATTTTAGTGAGTTATTTTAATAAAAAGCTCATTTTCATGCAGACTTTACTTGCTTCTCAAATACAAGGGATAATAATAATATGATAAAATCAATCAGCAAGATGTCAGTGCATTTTGATAAAATACAAAAACAATTGACCATCATCAAAATAAATTTCTGAAAATGATTTTAAGTAGTTGTTAATACATCTATTTTACATTATACTTTTTATCATCTAAAATAAATTAATTGCATCACCACATATAACTTGAATGCGTATATTTGCCATAACGCCATTTTGCTTTACTGTTAAGAAATTGTTGCAGATGGAGAACTCTCAAAAAAGCCTTTATTCCTTTGACTAATAAACAAGGGGAGCAGATTAGACTCCACTGAGGTGTAATTAGTTTTATTTTTGTAATTAATGTTCTGTCCTACTGGGTCTCACTTGCTCGTTTGGGTAAACAAATGCATGCACGTTAATGAATCATTATTATGAATATTTGTCATGGTTGTTTGAAGGTGGATAAACAGCTTGTCACCAGATGTTTCATCAAAAGAGTGACATTTTGATGTTTAATTCATTACATATGATCTATTATTGAATTATGTTCAGTCAACACCCAAAATGATAACTCTATGGCAGTAAACACTTGATATAAATATAGCTGATGAATTATACAGATTTTCAGCCAATCAGAATCCTTCCTGCTTAAAATGTCAGACAACAAATCTATTGAATTATTCTTAGTTTGCTTTATAATAAACAGAACATTATGAGTTTTGTGGGTGCCAAATATAATTGTAGTTTATTCTGTTTTATAATTCTTATCGTGAACATGCCTGACTTGTGAACATCAGATACATGACATCGTTGTATCTTTATTTGTTAATAATATGTCCCTGTAAATATCATTAGTGTAAAAAGGAACAAACATACTGCCCCTAGTGTTCTTTTAACCTAGAAACTGCAATCAAACATATGTCTAAGTACTTTTTTTTGTCGTTTCACAAAAACTTTACGTATTTCCAATGAGCCTGTGTTGACAATGACACATCAAGGGAATGATAGTAGGAACAGAGGTTCTGTAGTACAGGTTACTATATTGATTAATTTTTTTTTACAAAAGTCTTTAGTTATTTATTTATTTATTTATTTATTTATTTTGTGCACCAAAAAAGCATTCTTGTCACTTCATAATAAGAAGAATCACATGGACAACTTCCGCAATTTTACTAGGCATTCAGTGAAAATTACTTAGGGACAGAAACCTCTCGGATTTCATTGAAAATATATTCAAATGTGTTCTGAGGATCAAAAAAAAAAACATTGATGCAGAAGGCAGCACAAATGATGTCAAAAACAAACCATGATATGTCATGTGTGTAATGTACTACCAACACAGGTGTAAAATTGGTGATTTAAAAAAAAAAAAAGGTTTTGACCGCTAAATAATGAAGCACATAGTAAACTGACTATGTAACACTATACATTTATTTCTGAAAGTGGAGAAACTCCTACGTCTGCATACAAAATGGCAAAAATGCATTTGCAATTTGAAAAGCATTTTTTTTGGTTCATAAGATAGTATATTCTGACAATCACTTTTATATTTTTTTTAAGCCGCTGGCACAATCTGTTTGTAAATCTGGTTCTGCATCTTTATGGTTATCATTATAGTTATCATCTATGTTAAGATGAGCCAGACTTTACTCTACATTGCTTCATGCCTGGATGAGAATTCTTCATGCATAATAACTTCAATCTGTCCATCACCAGCAAATCCTTCATATCAGTCCCAGAGGAAAGCACAATCTCGCAGAAGCACTTCACCTCTCAGTATACGACACATATCCTGGATTAATATTACGATCTATAAAATTATCACTCCCATTTTCCAGTTCCATCACTAGTTTAAGAAAGATTGTGTGGATTATTTTGCCGGGTTTGTTGATCCTCTTTGATGAGTATGTGGCCTGAACAATAGACTTGCAGAAAATATGAAGTATCGTTGAGCTTTTGCAGCAGATCAATATGAAGCCGTATTAAAGCCGCTGGTGATGAATTGCATCCATTGTGTGGACTGACAGTAACCCACATTCAGCTGAAATACGAGAAAGAGTTAGACTATATATATCCACACCGCAAAAACTGAAATCTAAAAAATGTCAAAAAAATGTGTTTTTTCTAGAAAACGTATGTTGTTATATTGCCATGAAAGATATAAAATACAACATATTGCACATTAGATTATAATGGTGGGTCTTTCCAAGTAATGTTTTTCTTTCTGATTTTTACTAGAAAAAGCCAAGGTGCAAACTGTTGTTCAGAATTCAAAAACAAATTCAAATTTCAAGAATCCTAAATTCATTCATTAATTTTCCTTCGGCTTAGTCCCTTATTTATCAGGGGTCACTAACTCATTAACTCATTTAAAACCACGTGAGGATGAGTAAATGATGAGCTAATTTTCATTTTTGGGTGAGCTATCTCTTTAAGAAAGGATGACTTAAGGCATATTATTTGGTTTGTAACATTTTCTGTTCATCTGTGCCATTGTCTTTTTTTTCATTTGTGGTCAACCTTGGACACACTTATTTTTAATTACTAAAATGGACACATTTTTTTTTATGATCTTTTATTAAAGCTACTCAAAACTGAATATTTTAAAAGAATGTACACATAAGATTACCCTTATTGTGCAAGAATACCTCAAAACTCTCAAAAAAAAGTTACGTTTAATTCAATTAAAAATTCATTCATTCATTCATTTTCTTTTCGGCTTAGTCCCTTTATTAATCTGGGGTCGCCACAGCGGAATGAACCGCCAACTTATCCAGCATATGTTTTACACAGCGGATGCCCTTCCAGCTGCAACCCATCACTGGGAAACATCCATACACAGTCATTCACACACACTCACTACGGACAATTTAGCATACCCAATTCACCCATACCGCATGTCTTTGGACTTGTGGGGGAAACCGGAGCACCCGGAGGAAACCCACGCGAACACGGGGAGAACATGCAAACTCCACACAGAAACGCCAACTGACCCAGGCGAGGCTCGAACCAGCGACCTTCTTGCTGTGAGGCGAACGTGCTACCCACTGCGCCACCGTGACGCCCATCAATTAAAAATCTCCTCTTCAATAAAATTATGTATTATGCATGCTTATAAAAAGACACAGTTTTAAGTTTTAATCATTTTACTCTCGTCTTGATGTGATTTATACAAAAATGCTTAATATGCAATGCTCATTGAAAAAAAAAAAAACACGTTTGTCTAGTTTTAAGGTGGAATATAATTGATCTTTTTTTTTCATCAAATGTTTATACTTTTATTTTGAAAATGTGTGAACAAAAATATGACTTAGACTATCAGCATGTAACAGTGAGCATAAAAATACATGTAATAAACAAAATACAGGAATACAGGAGGTTGTTAAATAATAGTGTTATTAACAATAACAACAACAATAATAGTTAACTATATAATAATAATAATATATATAAAAACAAATTCTACACTAAAAAGAGCAAAAAACTACTCATGTATTGAAGGTTAAGTAAGGGTAATTTTAACCCAGCTCAAAATAAATAATTAAAAGATTAAAAATAAACAGATAGATTGAGATATTCAAAGAGGTCTATGACTGAAAGAGGTCTACGACAATGAAGGAAAGTTAGTAGAGCTAGTTTACCCAAAAATTACAATTTCCTCTCCATTTACTCACACTCATGAGGTTCTAAACTTTTATTAATTTCTTTCTTCTGTTGACAACCAAACAAGATATACTGAAGAATTTTGGAAAAAAAGCAGCCGTTGATGTCCAGAGTAGGAACAAAAAATACTATGAAAGTCAATGGCTGTTTTTTTCCCCCCAACGTTCTTCAGAATATGTTGTTTTGTTTTCCAGTAGAAGAAAGAAACTCAAATAGGTTTAAAACAAGTTGAGGATGAGTAAATGATGACAGAGTTTTCATTTTTGGGTGAACTGTCCCTTTAAGTCAGTTTTGCTTTCCCCATTGGCCGATTATTTTGCTTGTTTTTGCAGTGCAGAAGTGGTCGGTATCACGTTTTGAAATGATTTGAAATGGCCATGGAAGAAAGTGAAGAGCTCATATAGTGGAAGTGGTAAATCTGGTTAATGTGTTGGGTGGAGTGGTTGATGTATGACGCTGGTCGACCGATAAATGAGCCGTTCTGCTCGACTGAACTGAGGCCAGTGTTAGTGGCATGTCAAGCTCTGGCTAACCGTTCTCCTTTGACAGATGAATGTCTCTCAAATGAAGCCCTGTCACCTGCACCAGGCTTCAGTCGTGACATATAACCCTCGGCCTGCTTGATTGTATCATATATTAGGGGGGGACATCTTTCTGTTGGACACATTTGATGCTCTTTGAACCATTACTGGTCAGACTAATGTAAAGCTAAAGAATTTAAGATGACTTTAGTGCCATGCTATCAGTGCTGGAGTTTAGAAGCTATCAGAGGCGGCTTTCATCATTTATTTGAAGTAAAACTGCGCTTTCATGAACTGAAATCAGGTAATTAAGGAACTGTGAGATCCACTGTTCTATAAACGGATGTTTTTATTCATACCGGATGTTAAGTGCTCTTTAAAAAACAGTTAAGTGCATGGTTATGATGGGTTTAAATGAAATCAATGTATGGATGACTTATGCATTTTTTTATGTATCTGGGTGTGTATGTGTGTTACAGGAGGTTGAGCTCTGTCGAATGAACAGCCAGGAAAAGCTGGGTTTGACTCTGTGCTACCGCACTGATGATGAGGAAGATACAGCAATCTTTGTTGGTCAGGTTGGTAACTTTTTTTTATTTATTTTATTTTATTTTATTTTATTTTATTTTATTTTATTCATTCATTCATTTTCTTTTCGGCTTAGTCCCTTTATTAATCTGGGGTCGCCACAGTGGAATGAACCACCAACTTATCCAGCACATGTTTTATGCAGCGGATGCCCTTCCAGCTGCAACCCATCACTGGGAAACACACACACACACACACACTCTCATTCACACACATACACTACGGACAATTTAGCTTACCCAATTCACTTATAGCGCATGTCTTTGAACTTGTGAGGGAAACCGGAGCACCCGGAGGAAACCCACGCGAACACAGGGAGAACATGCAAACTCCACACAGAAATGGCAACTGACCCAGCCGAGGCTCGAACCAGCCACCTTCTTGCTGTGAGGCAATTGTGCTACCCACTGCACCACCGTGACGCCTTAATTTAATTTTAACTTTTTATTATTTTTTTTAAATGATTTAATTTTATGTCATATTATTTTCCCAATTTATTGTATTTTTGTTTACTTTACCTTTCGTTTATGTTTGCTTGTAAAGGCTTCATTTCCAAGATTGTTGCTAAAATTCTTTTTTAATTTACATGTCCAACATTTAGGAAACAGGGTTTTAAATTTTCTTTTATAGAAACATTATTAATTACTCACATTGTAACCATGTTTTCTTTCACAGACCTTTTTACAATAACTTCTGACTCGATATTGTGGTTTTGCTTGCAGCAGTTCAGTTTAATAAACAACGATCTACTGAAAATGAACGCTTTTAGAACAAAGAATGCTAATTGGGTGACCTGTGTATAATTCATCAACACATGTTAAAGTCACCTGCAAGATGTGACAGCGAATATCAGATTTGAAGCAGGCATTCAATTTAATCAGACCAAACCCCTTTTAACATCAATTAAAAATTTTCTGAAAAGTAATTAAAAGATAAAAGCCGGGTTTGATCCATCCTAATTATTCCACATGACCATATTCCTTCACTAGAATTGAAAACTGTTCAATGTGGAAAACGTTCTTGTTTTCCAAAGTTCAAATGGCAGACGAAAGTCTACTGATCCAAGCATGAAGAGAGCAAGTCGAGTTTGGAAAATGATTCCGCATACAGACAGTGCTTTTTAGGTGTTTTAATTGCTGATTTTAATTAGCAAGCAGTGGCACCCCTTCTGTCTCCTGTGGAGTGTAAAATGGCACTTTTTTCGCTCTCACCTTCTTCACTCACCAAAGGCTCAAAACAAGGACTGCATTTCAACAGAGGGGGAATTTTTGCCTCATTGTACAGACATTGCCTGTTCTTACACCATTTCTCGCCTAGAGATATGTAAATGTAGAGCACCTGACATCAAACGCTGGGAACTGCTGCTCCTTTTCGCATCATCTCCAGAAAATATATCATAAACAACCTACAGAAATGTTCTATTAATACATGTCTGTAGAGCAGGGGGGCTGGGTGGGCGTATGTTATGCTAATATTAGCAATTAAAAATGCATTTATGCGTATAATGTTAGACAGTGTATTGCAAAGATTTGTATTAGTCTTTCATACACGTATCTCTTATGTGTAAAAGTTATGTAAAATATGTTATATATAAATGGGGAAAAAACATATTGTCACATCTTTTATATATTCCATGCAGCATTCACTTGTGTGCATGTTATATTGGTTTCGTTTTTATTAAATAGTCTGAAAGGAATGGATTTGTTTTCGTTTTTGGACAGATATGCAAATGAATCTATTACAATAATGAATTCTTCTTGTGATAAGTCATGGAATTATTGCTGGTGTGTTGAGATGAATTATGACAGTTTGCATACTGATGGCGTGTTTGTTGTACTGTTGATAGGTCGAGCTCAACAGCATTGCTGCGAGGGACGGACGCATCAGAGAGGGAGACCGGATTTTACAGGTGAGATATACATTTAATTCTGTTGCACGCAAACACATTAATTCACTCTTATAACCTAATCTTCCAACATGGAATTTCTGCCATTATATGAATCCAGTGTTTGGCAAATTGAATTTTCACTTTTTTCTTACTTTTTATTAAAAATAAATTAAACATTTATTCTAAAACCAGTCTAGAATAATAATAAATATATATGTATTAATAAATTTGTTGTGTAAATGAAATATACAGGGTTGTTTTAACCATGTGTTGGGTCAAATATGGATGTAAAAAATGCAACCATTGAGTAAAAAGTGTCATTTAAATCAAATTGAAAGAAATTAACCCAACATTGGGGTTGTCCATTTTTGACACATTGTTTGGTAAAAACAATAGATTGTATATAGATATTTCCTTTACACAACAAATTAAAAAATACATCAAAATAGATTGAATCAAAAATGTTGATGCATCAAAAACTATTGCACAATATAAAGATGTATTATTTTAAATTATTATTTTCTAAATGTTATTGTATATATATAGGTGGTGTCTTCTATAAATCCTAAAAAAATGAATGATAGTGTTGTAGTCACAGTTTTTTTCTAATACAGAGAAATATAGAAGAAAAATATATAAAATTCAGTTTTAAAATGGCCCTGGTTCTGCAGAATGCACACCAAGTCTGTGTGACATTCAGCAGAGATGGTAGGGTTAAAGGTTTGCAGAATTTATGAGCAAAAGACGATAAAGAGAGAGCGAGATACAAAGGACACAAGGCATCTGTGGATGTAACAGTGAGGGAGATGAATACAGTGGTTCAGTGCGTGTCTGTCTCACTCTCTCCACCCCTATTATCTTCTTTTGACAGTGCCATTACTCTATAGAAGAAAAGATGAACGGCACCTGTCAGAGGCTGCTTAATTGTGTGTCTGGGCGTGTACCGCCACAACGCTTTTTATAAATGCTGCGGCTCCTGCAGCCCAGTCGGCAGTCTTAGTAATCGATGCAAAGTCGCTCCTCCAGTAAATGCATAATTGACTGGAGGTTGTTATCTCGCAAGGGGGGCCTACTTTTGGTGAGGGTGAGGAAATGCAATTTTGCTCCACTTCTGTCACTGATGAAGTGTGCTTCCGGTATGAAAATCCTGACACTCTGTCATTATCTTTGTGTGTATGTAATTGTCTCACTGTGTCCATGTTTCTTCCAGATAAACGGTCGTGATGTGCAGAACAGGGAGGAAGCGGTTGCACTCCTTTCAAATGAAAATTCAAGATCCATAGTGTTACTTGTCACCAGACCTGAAGGACAGGTAAAACTAACATAGTCTTTTTAGCCAACCAATCACCTGAGCCATAGATACTGTAGAGCTACAATGAAAATTCTAATGGGCTAATAAACCAGTGGTGTAGCATGAATGGCAAGTCTGTGGTAGAATCAGTGTTCTGGTAAATATGGTTCTGGGTTCCCATCGGCAGAAACATCCTGGGAGGTGCTGGGTTGTTTCAGTTGTGGGATCATATGCCCCTGACACACTGTGCCCATTTACTATGGCACAGAGGCAAGTACTCCACTAGTGACAACACTGTGATGTCAAATGCACAAAAAACTGAAAAAATCTTAAGTACATTTAATGCTTTGAAGAGCATATAATGCATATAGACTACCAAAGTATAACAAGATACCTCTGATTTATTTGTTGTTTGCAAAACGAACATACTTCATATATTACTGCACGAAGATGCTTTTTAGGAATTCTGGGCCCAGTGTACAGGTTTGTACTCTGGACACCCCAGCCCCCTTAAGTCTCCCTTGCAGTAACATTGCATTTAGTATCCCTCTGTAAAAATAATACTCCAGCCCCCCCTTCACTGTGAGCCCCTTCTACCCTCTGGGCCCTATGAACTCTGCAGCTCTTTCCCCTCCACTTACTATGCCCCTGGACACAACATCTATGGGGCAGTTTTGGCCTAATAGTCAGTAGGACTTGTAACCCAAAGACCGCAGGTTCGATTCCTGGCATTGGCAGATTGTAGTTGTTGGGAGTGAATAACCAGCACTCTCACCATGTTCAATACCATGGCTGAGGTGAGTCCCTTGACCCCAAGGCTCCCCAGGCACCGCAGCATTGGTTGCTCACTACTCCGGCTGTGTGTTCACGGTGTGTGCATGTTTCATTGCTTTGTGTGTGCACTTGAATTGGTTGAATGCAGAGCACAAATAAAGAGGATGTCACCATACTTGGCCCCATGTCATGACTTTCCTTTCTATCAGACTCTAACTGAGGCAAATGCAATGTTAGTTTCAATTAAAATAAGCTCTGATGCTCTGTTGTGTTGTACATTTGAATAAGAGTGAACCCTATTTGGCTTTTGTTGCTTAGATGGATGGAAACTGGCTTGACGAGGACCATCATGATTTCCTCGAGGAACTGAAGATGGAGATTTTAGAGGAACAGAAAAAAGAGGGAATTCTTCAAACAGCAGGTTGCATGAAGCTTGTAAGTGTGATCATATTTGTCAAAACTCAAACTGCTTATGTTCTGCCAGGCATTAAGAAATTGTGTCTGTGTTTTGCAGTCTACAAGGCATGAGGATGCAAGTACAGATACAGCAACATGCTCCTCCTCCATTCTTGAGAAGGATAGTGGTATGAAATGTAGCTTTGAGGATAGTTCTGAACATGAATTTCTGTCTTACCCCCGGACTCAAAAACAACTTCGGGACAGGTGGGAAGCAAGCTCGCATTTGGTTCCTATGGACACCAGGCAGGAGAAGAAGGGTCAGGAGAGCAGATTGAGTGAAAATGGGGTGGAATGTGACCATTTTCAGCAACTTCTAGAGCTCAAGTGCCAGATCCGTAATGGTGGAGAATGTGGTTTAGTCTACAGGCGAAGCAGTACTATCGAGTGCAGCCTGACAGAGCAAGGTGGAAGTGGAGTGGCAAGGGAGTTGCACATGCTCAACGAAGAGCTGCGCAGCATTGAACGTGAGTGTCAGAGCATCATGCAAGCCCATCAGCTGCGCAGGAGCAAGCATGACTCACCTCGAATGGATAAAGAAAATCGTCTGCGACGTGGCAAGCTTGCAGATATTAATGAGCATCCTGAGAGACTACAAAATGAGAAGTTCAGAGATAAAGACAGCTCTAGTGCCTACAATACAGCTGAAAGTTCCCGCTCAACTCCACTGGGAACAGAAGGATCACCCGACCACTCATTACAACGTCGGATCCACCTGACCAATCAGAGGAACCTTCGAAGTATGCAGAGTCCCTACAGTAGCCCCATCTTGTCCTTACCCAGCCAAAGTAGCTCTACTTGCAGCCGTGCCCATACCTACACCAGCTCCACACCACCCTTACAGACCCCCATCACCAGTCCCGGATCTCAAGGACCCAGCCAGGCCTTCTCCAGCAGTTTGGAGCAAAGTCCCAGCAACCCTTCAGAGTCAGACCCAGCACTTCCTGCTGATGACGAGCGCTGTGAAAAAGAAAGAAACAGGAATAGGTTAGCAGCGGCTCGACACTATCATTCGCCCTACCACACCAGCACTACAACAACCCAGCCTCCTAGCACACGTCACTACCAGAGTTACCTTCAGCTCCTACAACAACATTCCTCTTCCTCTCTGGAATACTCCCAGAGCCAGCTTAGCCTCCTCAGCCTCCGCGGACGGCCTGGACCTTCACAAGCTGGTAGACTTGAATGGAAGGTCAAAGTCCGGGCAGATGGAACCAGGTATGTGGCACGTCGTCCAGCACGGGATCGTATCCTACGTGAACGAGCATTACGGATCAGGGAGGAACGCAGCGGCGGGATGACTACGGATGATGATGCAGTCAGCGAGCTGAAGATGGGGCGGTACTGGAGTAAAGAAGAACGCAAGCAGCAGCTAGCAAGAGCAAGGGAACAGCGACGCAGGAGAGAGTTCATGCAGAAGAGCCGACTTGAGTGCCTCAGGGAAACTATGGGGACGGCAAGCGGGGAGGTCAGCATCCTGGAGCTCAGCCATAAGAAGATGCTGAAGAAACGAAACAAGAAGATCCTTGACAACTGGATGACCATTCAAGAGCTTATGAGTCATGGGGCACGAGCACCTGAGGGCACCAAAGTTCACAATGCCTTCCTTTCAGTCACTACAGTTTAATGGAAACAGTGACCCTTGTACTTGCTTCATTCCAAGTGGCCATTTTATAAAGGTGAAGATGCAGATATTTTTCATGTTTTGTGGAACTAATACTTTGTCACGACTCATTTCAACTAAACTCAAGACTTCAAGAAATGTGAATGTGAACTCTTTTGATATATTTGACACTACCGTTGACACTACCGTTACAGACCTCGCTGTGTTTTCATACTAGAATGCATACGAAGCGGTTTTAATAGGATTTTACACACTACATTGGTGGTTTGAATGTAGTGTTTCTTTCCATGCATTTGTATTTTATAAATTGCAAGTTTTCATGCGATATAAAATACGGTACTTGAATATCGGCTCTTGCTGCCATTACATCTTTTAAATCAGAAATGTAAATATCTGTACCTGTTCTTACAAAGATCTTCATGGATAAAGGTCTTCATTGCAGCTTAATGGGTTTACAAGAGTCATTTGACATACATGATGTTACCATTTTAATAGTATTGTATACAATACGTACCATTTTTGTACTCTTCTGTATGAACATTATTTATATTTTTTGAGTCTAATAAGTTATCTTTTTCCATCTTTCTAATGCCAAATGACCCAGTCTGTATCTCACTCAAGCGCTAAACATGGAGTTTCTACCACTCATTGTGCCTTGTACAGGCTCATTTTTCTACCACAGGTTGTGAAGAGACACCCTGAGTAATCTTGCTGTCATGGTTTTTGGTCTCTTTTCGATGTGTAAGACAACTTTGTAGCCAAGTCTACGTGTTCTAGGTGTGCTACATGAGGGGGAAAATAATAATAAATTATTTACAAAACATAAAAAGGTTTATAATCCTTGCTCAAATAATGATTTTCTAGTTTTGTAAGGTAGACATGGGTATCGCGGCTTTGATCGATTCATGTCTTGATTGACTGCTTGAACTAATTAAGCTCAAGATCAAGACCTGCACTGCAGAGATAAACTGTGATTATATCATTAGAGTCAGACAACATTGGCATTTGTCCGATTCGCATCTCACCCAAATACCACAGCTGTCATTGTTAAACTGACATCCTGTCAAACAGTAGCATTAAAATCAGATGTTTGGTTAGAAATGGATGAAATATTTTGCATAAAATAACTAGATGATCGTCTTGCTGTCTTTCTAATACCATTCTATATTTCCTGCTCAAAATCAGTATATTTGTTGATACAAAAGCAAATACTGAATTGAGATTTTTAGGGATTTTAAGTGGTATTTAGTCAAGTACTTAAATGTTACTTTTCAGATAAAGTAATTAGACAATTTATTTAGTTTTAATGATTCAATTCATGTTTATTTCTATATCGCGTTTACAGTGTAGATTGTGTCAAAGCAGCTTAACATAGAAGTTCTAGTAAATTGAAACTGTGTCAGTCCAGTTTTCAGAGTTCAGTTTAGTTTAGTTCAGATGCGCAGCTCCACAAGTCCCAAACCAAGCAAGCCAGTGGTGACAGTGGCAAGGAACAAAACTTTACCAATTGACAAAAGTGAAGGAAAAAAACCTAGAGAGAAACCAGGCTCAGTTGGGCATGGCCATTTCTCCTCTGGCCAAACATCCTGTGCAGAGCTGCAGTCTAAGAGCAGGAGGCTGGAGAACACTGGACGTCCATCGTGGAGAAACTGCAGGTGTGAGTAGGTCACCGGCAGGTGTTCAGACTGGCCTACGGGATCAATGCGAAGACTCGTCTGTCACCGTGGTCTTTCAGGAATCAGTCTTACGCTCTTCTCTCCTTCATGACCACCACAGAATCTGTTCAGGATTATGGATACCTTGGCGTCATTTCTTCACAGGTCTTAGATCGCATCAATGGCGCTGCATAATCTCTAGAGGCCTCGGGATGAGTATCCCCAGGTGGAAATAAAGAATAAAGAAAATAATTAGCGTAGCTGCTGTTCATAGTGTATTTAAACAAGATGCAAAAATGAAGTGCTATATATGAAAATAGTACTTATATAAACAAACATAGAAACAAACATGTAAAGCATATGAGTATTTCTATCAAAATGTCTGGTGCATTAAAATAGGAGGAGTGTGTCCTACAGGTGGTTTGTCAAGCCCACTCACCTGCGTGGAGCACACTCATGCATCATACTGTTATGTGATGCACTGTGTGTATGCTTTACTAAAAAGATAGGTCTTTAATCTAGTTTTGAACTGAGAGAGTATGTCTAAGCCTCGGACATTATCAGGAAGGCTATTCCAGAGTTTAGGAGCCATAAATGATAAGGCTTGACCTCCTTTAGTAGACTTTGCTATTCTGGGTACTACAAGAGGAGTTTTGAGATCTTAAAGAGTGGGTTGGATTGTAATAATGTACATAGTTATTAATTGCTTTTTGAAGAAACTTACCCAACACTGGATTTTATGAGGTTGCATAATCCTCAAAAACCTGATGCATCTGTGCATAAATGTCTTTATTGTACATCTTTATGTTTGATTGTACAGTATGACAACAAATACAGGTTAAGCTAATGATCTAACACCGTATATGAAGGCATAAAAAAAGACCCTTTGGTATTATTTGGGTAATTTGTACAAACTATTCTTACACAGATGGTTCTGACTGGATGAAAGCTGCCTGCGGTTGTTAGGATGGTTTGTGTGTGATGGAGGTTGAAGCCTTTTTTGAAGTCTAATGTTTTTCATCTTTGCTATGAATGTGTGCTGCATGTAAAGACCTGTCTGCTTCTGTTTCAAAGTGATAACACTAGCACAGATCTCATGCGTGGATGCCTTAAACCTTCAATGCATTGAGTTTCTTGAACACTGATTTCACAGAGACCCCTTTGAACACATCATTATTGTACCATCAGTGTCCAATAGTAAAACTAAGCACTCAATCTGAATAACCTGTAGACTGTTTTACCAATTTGGCAGGTAAGTTCATTAGAAAATGCATTATTGTTAATTTTAATACATATCTGTGTGACAGTTGATAGAAAGCAAGTTTTGTGTTACAGGAGAGCCAACAAATTCATGCCAGCGGAGCTCAAGAATATGTTGAATATTTCATCACGTGGAGGTGTGTGTGGATCTTTTCATTATAAATCCTCTTCATTTTTAGCTGTTTAATCGTTAAATCCTTTCCATCTTTCCCATTTTCACAATGTGAACTCTCAGGTTTATGAAGTTTTTCTCATTACGAGCTGCAGAAATTTCTTCCATCTTTCATTATGGCCCTGATGTGGATGGACTGAACGTGGAGAAGAAGATGCTGTATTATGTATGCGTGCCAGTCGTTTACCTCGTTAAGGTTCTCTTTCACTTTTATTTATTCATAAATGCTCGTTATGACTGACAGAGCGGAGACTTGTGAAATGAGAGAAGGGATATCAAAGCAAATGCCTTTTTTTTTCTCCTCGCTGTCTGTCTGTTTCTCTCTCTCCACTTTACTACAAAGAGTAATGGAGAGCACTGCTGTCAGTCTCTATGATATTCACACTTCACCTCAGAGACGAGCTTCATCTGTTTTAAAGTAATAGTGCTCCAAAAAACGAAAATACTGTCATCATTTATACTCACCCTGCTGTCATTCAAAACCCACACACAGCTTGCTTTCTTGCACAGAACACAGCTGGAACAAGTGTTGGTGACTTTTTAGTGCCCATTTGTACTGCAGTTTTTTGATCTATCTGTCATCTTGTGTTCGTTCATTCGCACATTTCTACATACAGTCATTTGTTTTTGTATCACTATCGTTCTTTCTTTCATTTCTTCTATTGTTCTATACTTCATTCTATAGCGCATTCAAACATCCTGTTGTCTATCCATCCATCCATCCATCCATCCATCCATCCATCCATCCATCTGTCTGTCTCTTTCTATCTACCTACCTACCTATCATTCATTCATTTATACGTAAAGTAATTCATTCATTAAGTTGTACATGTAGTCATTCATTCATTCATTCATTTGTACATACAGTAATTCGTTCTTTATTATTGTTCTGTTTTTATTAACCTTTTATTATTCATTCTATCATTCTATCTATAATTCAATCTATCATTCTATAATGTTCCTTGTATAGTTTGCCATTCATTCTATATCACGATCCAACATTCTTTTGATCTATCCATCCATCATCTTACTCCATCCATCCATCCATCCATCCATCCATCCATCCATTGTATTTTTAATTCGTACTTTCATACGTTCATATATATTTATTGTTCTGAATTCATCATCTTTTTATTGTTCATTCTATCATTCTTTCTGTCATTCCTTCTATTGTTCATTCTATAATTTGATTCCTTCATTCTATAGCGCATTCCAACATACTTTTGTTTTATTGTACATTCTATCTTTCTATCATTCTGTCTGTTATTCCCTATATTGTTTCTCCTATTTATAGTTCATTCTATCGTACCATTCGTTCTATCACGGTTTTAACACGATGTACAGAAATTGTTCAATTAATAACTTTCTGTCTGTCTATCAATCTGTCCAATAATAAATCTCTAACAAAAATAAACCTTTATGTATCTATGGTTTCAGTATTCCACTAAAAAATAACAGCACACACAGATTGGGAACAGCATGAAAGTGAGTAAATGATGACAGAAAGAGGAGTCTAGACAGACTGCAATACACAGTGTAAAAAATAAAAAAAATCCTGACACAACATTGTGTAGCAGCTTTTCGTTTCTGTGGTGTAGAGTGTCACGCTCCTCTTGAGTTTTTGGTGTACTTGAGCTGAACTCAGCATTATTTGATAGTGTTTTTTTTTTATTTTGCACGCTTTTTGAAGCTCCAGCTCTCGGAGCTCTCTAAGCCTGTTGGGAACACAGAGACATGAGAGAGCATGATAAAAAAATAATGGGGTGAATCCAAAAACAAGGGCAGATAAAAAGACAAAAGAACAGAGAGCTGACGGGTAGGGAGGGGAACAGTGGTGCGTTTTTAATGGTCATATTCTGATTTTGATTATGGACACGCAGGATATGAAGCTGCTATATTCAATATTTGTTGCTTTATGCTGTTTTTTTAGCAAGTTGTCAGAGGCAGCACAGAGTTTTTAAGAAATAATGTGGAGGTGAAAAGTTGGTAGATGTATTCGAGTTAAAGCAGTGCTGTTATTGATAACTAAAACTATTTTTGATAAATGAAATAAAATATTTTTCAATTATATATAAAATATACTATTATAAAAAAGTTATTATTTATTTAATTAAAAAATGTCTATACATTTCTATATTTACATATTTTAAATAAATATTTATCAGGCTGCAAGTATTAAGTTTACTAAAACTGAAAACAATTGCAATTAAATAATAATTAAATAAAACGTATTGCAGTAACATAAGTTGGAATATTAAAATTACTAAAGCTGGGAGGAAAATAAATAAATAAATAAATAAATAAACATACTGTGTGTTTATATATACATACACATACGTACACACAGAAATCTACTGAGCCCCAAAAGTGACATGTCCAAAAAAAATCTAAAAATCTGTCTATGTCGTGCGCACTAGATATGCATATCTATGTCGTTCGCACGTGATACGTACAGTTTTGGGGGTAATGCATTACAAGTAACACAAGTTTTTAATAATATTACTTTTTTTAAAGTAATGAGTAAAGTAACGCATTACTTAAATTAAGCAATAATATTTTAGTTACTTTTTAAAAAGTGTAACGCGAGTTACCTTTTTGTTTAGTTAATTAGCTTGTTAACAATGTAAATTGCTGAATTAAAATTGAGACGAGAGAATGCCTTCATTATTTTGAACACATGGATGAAAAGGAATTGTACATTGTAAAATGGTTTGTACTTCTTCTTAATTCTTAATTCTTCTTAACTAATAAGACAAAAAGCACAAAAGCATCAAACACATTGCTTTAAACTTTCATTAAACTGTATATAAGGCTCTGGGCTCAGGAAGTTCTCAGAAGATAACATTGTTACATTATTAGTTTTTCGATGTTTTTTTTTTTTTAAGGTAAATAAAGGTGTAGGTTATACAGTGTGCTGTTAATTGTTACTCTATTTAAAAAAAAAAAAAAGAAGAAGAAGAAAAAAAAACTGCAAGTCAAGCCTCAGCCTGGTAAGAAAAAGTAACGCAAAAGTTACTCCAAAGTAATGTAACGCATTACTTACTATAAAAAGTAACTTAGTAACGCAACTAGTTACTTTTTAGGAGAGTAACTCAATATTGTAGTGCATTACTTTCCAAAATAACTTTCCCCAACACTAGATACATATATGTATGTCATGCGCATGCTAAAGTCTTATTATATAATTTTGACATTATAGTATTATTTTTTTCTACATATCATTTAAGGAGCTTCATGGTAATCAAATGCCAACAACGTAATTTAAAAATATGAAAATGTAAAAGTAAATTTGACTACATGAAAAAATTACTAGAACTGTAAATAAATATAATACAAAATTTGCACTAAATCTGAACGAATTACTTTTTTCCTCCCGTTAAATTATTCCCAAATTGTGAAAAATTAGATTCTCTTAACAATAAATTAATAAACGATCAATAAAATAAATGAAGCAAATTAACAATTTCCAGCCTTTCCATTTTCCTGTGCACCCCAGTATCCTCCTGCAAAGCTTTTTGAAACCACTATATTTGAAAGCAAAGTCTTAAAGCAGGCAAGAAACAGTGTCTGGCCTAATTAAAGGCTTATACTGTGAGACATCAGTGGCCATGTTGAGATTCATTGAACAGTGTTTGTTAATCCCACAATAAGCAGCTGTTTGTGCATAAAGATGGAGTCAACCTGAAACTAAAGCACTGCTCCTACAAACAACCAACGACTCTAATCCTCCACGCAGCATTGCAGATCCACGCTTCACGTTCAGGTAAACACTCGCGTGCACGGAGAACAAAAGGAATAATTTTCTGCAGGCGAGGAGGGATAATTGTATAGACAGAAGTCAGAGAGAAAATAGATAAGGACAGCTGTAGATCTTGGCAGGTTTGGTGATTTTGTGTCAAATGTTCAAACTGAGAGCATAGAAAGTGATAGAACAACCTGAAATTATCCATTTGCAAAGATGGTTAGGGATTGGATAAAGGTGAAAAGGCCATATTCGCATTGAAGTATTTGAAAACTTACTGGTTTCAAATACATCCAGACAGATGTAGCATTAAGGCTACAATACTCATCTAAATAATATTTGTAAATGCATCAGCGTTTCGTTT
>CAIGQV010019029.1:7769843-7780370 GCA_903798115.1 Danio jaintianensis | reverse complement strand
CAAAATATTGAGATGCAGTTTTTTTGTCCTGTGAAAATAGTGTTTTGAAGATGCTCTCCCAACTGGATACATTTAAAACACCTCTTTTTTTGCATTGTAATGTGAACAGTAAATTGAAGGTGTCTGTATAGAAATTCTGAATTCTTTACATCTCGCGATACTTTCTTTCTCTTCAGATCTCTGAGTATACATCTAGTAGTACTTAAAAAAATTTATTTCACAATACTGAGTTTACATCTTGCGATGTAATGATTTTTCATTGAAAACAAATAATTGTGACTATTTTGCTTTGGAATTCTGAGTTTACGTCTCTTAATTCTGACTTTATTTGTAATTCTGAGTTAATGTCTCATAATTCTGCCTTTTTTCCTTCAGAATTCTGAGTTTACGTCTCATAATTCTTACTTTTTCTTTCCAATTCTGAGTTTGTCACATTATTCTGACCTTTTTTCTTTGGAATTCTGTGTTTGCGTTTCATAATCTTCTTTTACTCATAATTCTTAGTTTACATCTAGTAATTTAGATTTTCTTTTTTTGGAATCTGGTTTGCATCTCGCAATACTGACTTCTGAAAACTCAAAAAAAAATATATATATCTCAATACTGAATACTTTCAGAATTTATATCTGAGAGAGATATAAGAGATCATCAAAATTATGAGATACAAAGATTGCACATTTTTCAAATTCTTTTTGTAAATCTCTTTTCATTGTGGGAAAATATTCCATAATTAAACATCTGCTAGATATTTTGGTGTGCAGGAGAAATATTGGGCACACTACTTTGGATGGAGAATTCTTTTGAATGCTTTCAAATGAAAACATTGTCTTAGGAAAGTCTTGCAAAATACATGCATTTCAGTGTTGACATTGGGCCAAAATGTAGACAAAAAAAGTAACTGGATTAATGGAACATGAAGGACAGTGACCGATGACCAAAGACAATGCTGAAGAAAGTCATTAATCTTGTCCAAATGAGCAGTGGTGTAATGCAAGATGAAGGAGGTTTATTTATAACTTTTCATGTAGTGCAAATCCTATTGAAAATCCATTCAGCCTCCATGTTCAGATCTCAGCAGGTGTGCCACGCATTTCAAATCAACCCCCTCCTGTTTCCCTCGCCTCGCATTGCTTTGTTAAGGTGCAGTTTTTAGCACAGGCAAGTTTTGGCAGCCAAAAATGTGAGAGAGCACAGGAGGAGAAGCACAGTAATAATTAGCTGAGCTGACAACATGCCAGCATCGCACACACACACACGAACACACACTTAGTCTCATTTTGTTTTCTTGTCATTGCCTTCAAAATAGTAAAGGTTTAGATCAATGTCATAAAAAAATGTCAAGGAAAAAAAATAAAGAGACCACTTAAATTCAATTTGTTTCTAGATTTGCGATCTATAGATATAGTAAAATTACATTTTTGTTTTATCCAGTAAACTACTGATGCCATTTCATCCCAATGTTTTAGTTTAGATAACAAAACAGGCAAAAAATAATAACAGAACAGAAAAAAATAACAAAAGTGGCAATTATTATTTTTAATAAAAAAAGTTTTTTAATTTCAAATACAGTTGAAGGCAAAATTATTATCCCGCCTGTGAAATTGTTACTCTTATGCAAATATTTCTCAAGTGCTGTTTAACAGACAGAAGATTTCTTAAACACATTTTTATATTATATTAACATAACAATATTTTTGTCTTTGCCATGATGACAGGACATAATATTTTACTAGCTATTTTGCAAGATACTATTCAGATGCAATTTAACTACACTGTAAAATAATTGCTGTAAATTTATTACTGGAAATTTGGTTGCCAGTAATACTGTAAAATGTACAAGTGCACTGTAAATTAACAGTTACACTTATGCTGTAAAACTACAGCACAGTTGTAATTGTTCATTTACAGTGTGCTTCTAATTTTTGCTAGTAATACTGTAAAAATTGCAAGTAATATGGTAAAATTTACAAGCGCACTAAATTAATAATTACAATTGTGCTGTAAAACTGCAGTATTCTACAGTATTCCTGGCAACCAATTCTACTGTTCTAGTAATACTGTCAATTTTACAGCAGTTTTTTACAGTGTAGGTTAATTAAGTTAATTAAGTCAGTTATGCAAGTCAATGGACAACAGTAGTTCATTTTGTAGGCAAAAATTATTACTTAGCGGGGCTATTAACATTGTCCCTAAAAATTATTTTCCAAATTTTTATTTATTTATTTTATTTATATTTATATTCATTCGTTTGTATTCAACAAAACACCAACATTTCAAGCTTTCAAGAGTTAAAAATAATATTTGGTGGAATAACCCTAACTGTCAATCACAGTAAATGCAAACATGTTATTCTGACCAATTATCGCAACATTATTTTTTATATTTTTGTTGTTAACTGGTCATATTCCTGAGTAGTTCACCAGCTTGAAAGATGCTGGTTCAAGTTATCCAATCGGTGAAGATGCTCAGCTAAAGGCTTTCTTGTCTTTAATATCTGCCCAATTCCACTTGATCCAGCACAGGTGAGATGTTTTGCTGGCACATTTCATAGATCCTCTCATTGTTGTAAGACTGTTTTGTAACTCGGCAGTCCTTCACAATGCTCTTCAGATTTGCTCTTGCCGAGAGCAAAGAATGGCAACACACAGAGCATGTTTCTTTCTGTTGCTTATGTCCTTAAAACACGATTTCCTTGGAATAATTAGGTTTGGGTTCGATTTAAATGAAGGGTTTATCTTCTGTTTATTTTGATTAATAGGTCCATATGGTGTAACTCGAAGCTGATGAAAACATGCATCAAGGTATGCTGTTACTGTAGATGAATGCATTGCCATTGCTGACGTCCTGCAGTTTGACATGCTGCGCTCCATTTAAACACCATTCTGTTAATTAATCGTAATTATTATGCACGCAGCTTTATGAGCTCACATTGGGAGACTAAATGGGATATTTGCATTTTTAAAACTCATTTGTTGAGCCATTTGAAATGAAAGTAAGGGTGAAAAAGCATGTATATTTGAAGAGTTAATCATCTATTGAACAGAAAATAGATTTTTTAAATATTTTTATATATGACATATATTTTTATATATGATGACATTTTTTATAACTTTATCATTACATTTTTCTTATTTATTTAAAAAATCATTAATAATAATTTTTAAGTGGATTTGCATTTATAAAACCGAGTTATCTGTTTTTGTAAATGAACATTTCATATACAAATATATATAGTTTAAAAAATCTATTTTCTGTTGTAAATTAAAAAAAAATTGCTTTTAAAGTAGTATACCTATTTAAAAAACCATCTAATTTATTCATTTTTTCCTTTTTAAATAATTTATATCAGCAATATTCTGAGTGCTGGATCTAATAAACACAAAATGGCACATGCCCATCAGCCATATGGAGTTTCCTTTCTTCCTCAAGCACCAACAATCATTTTAAACCTTTTTTTTTGTTGTTAGGTGAAATAAGTGGGAACTCATTTTAAAAACATGAATGTGGCTGGTCTTCCACTCTCTTTATTTTTTTCCTCTCATGATGAAAAACTTTATGGAGGTGTGAGGTCTGTCTGACAACACACTCTCGGTTTTGACTGAGGAGCACAGATGGCGCCCTCTCATAGAAATCCCTTTGAAATCCCAATGAAGCCATGAAAAATGAAGAGCGAATGGAAATAAATTAAGAGATCCACTCAAGAATATTGAACCGTACAGGAAACTCCTATTGGAGAAAGATGTTTGATATTTCATATAGTGGAAGGTTATTGACTTATCTTACATTTATTGTTTGATATGCAATCAACATTTGATATGAGTTCAGATATAATGAACCCTAAAGCCGTTGTTTTTCTTCTGAACTAGAAGGAATGATGTAAATGTGCCACTTTATTCCTCAATAAATACAGTGTTAGATGAGTCTAAAAGTGCAGGATGTATAATGCCGGAGTCAGACGTGCGCTTCTGGGATCAATAAAAGATTCATTTGGGAAAAGGATGCGAGTGAATAAGTAAACGGCCAGTCGCACTAATCAGATTATCTGACAGAAAGATGAACTGTCCGACGTGAAGATATTGATTCAGCTAATTAAACTCAATGAAAGTTGTGTTTGGGATTGGAATCATAACCAAAAGTCAGTCGATGCATATGAGACTTGTTACATTTGTGTGTGTGGGTGACTGATGTATTGAATGTTTGGCGCCACACTGCTTCGCTTCCAGACTCTTAAGTTGTTAAGTTGAGTGATCTTAAGTAAACGTTTCAAGTTGTGCATGTAAGCTTTTATTTGTATTAGAATAAAAATGACTCCAAATGCATAAGAGAGGCTGTAGGTTTCGGTTGCATACTAAGAAATCTGTGCTAAAAATAAGATTTGTTCAATGAGTAATGTTTATTTGGTGCAATGACTGCAAAGTATTCATTTTAGCAGCCCGATCTCATGAGGAAAAGTAACTGTTTTATGTGTTGTCAAAACACCACCCTTAACTCTACCCCTCATTGGGAGATGAGCAAATTGTACTAAAATGTACAAAGAGTGTACAAATTAATATGAATTTGCCACTAAATCAAAACGTTATGAATTGCCATGATTGCACTGACTTTTAGAGCTTCTGTGTTTTTACTTGAGTTATGTAGGCATATATTAGACTGATTTGGTTGGTTTTGGTTGTATATTGAAACCACTTAAAGAGACAGTTCACCCAAAATTTATTCAAAAGAAGATTACCCGAAAAAAGATGGAAACCAATAACCACACTCTAAAAAACGCTGGGTTATTTCAACCCAATTCTGGGTGTAATACAGACTAAACCAACTGTTGGGTTAATTCTTTGAATTAAATTAATAGGACCACATTTAAACCAATGTTTAAGTTAGTCCATATCTTACCCAATTTGGGTTTAAATATCTCAGCATTTCTTAGTGCATTGACTACCATAGTATTTATTTTTCCTACTATGGAAGTCAGTGGTTACCAGTTTCCAGCATTCTTCATTGAGGTTCAGCAGAATAAAGAAACTCATCAAGGTTTGAAATAACTTGAGGGTGAGTAAAAAGTGAGTACATTTTCATTTCGAGGTGAACTATCCCTTTAAGAGCAAAAATAAATGAATAAAATACAGAAAATTCAGGAGCTACAGGTTTAATCAAATTCATTCTAGCAGATATATGGCATTGCGCTTCATAGGACAAAAAAATATTGCACACATTTTTCTCCATTCGATGAATATGTCACTCCAGTCCACTGGTGGCAGTAATACTTTGAGTAATTCATCAACCGCCATTAAACCTTGCCAGAAGCTATACCTGTGATTTGTCTGCTAAACTTCTGTGTGAACCTGAGAAACAATGACAGTTCATTTTGAGAAGTTACTTTTGAGAAAAGGCCAAGCTTCATTTGTTTGTTTTTTTAAGAAAAAACCATAGAAGGATTTAGGGCACAGAAGAATCATGTGTGTTGCTGCACAACCTGCTCCAATATGAGACTATAAATGAAGTGAAAATGCTTGGAGTGGAGGCAGATCATCAATCATGTGAATGTAGTTTATAAATAGGTAAGTTCTTGGGAAATTCTACTTTGATAATGCCACAAATGTCCATGTTTTTACTCAATATGTTGTTTCTCCTACTAAAATGCTTTATGAACTGTCTGTTTGTTGTCTAGACTGATATTGGAGTAAAGGTGGTTTTATATTTGCACATTCATTCGTTTTTGACACAGTCCCTATATTGTTTACCACGCTACGTTGAATATTCGGTCTGAAATAGCATGCAAGTATGACTTCAAAACAACATTGGCACTATTTAATTGACTGTCAATGATGTTGTATTTTGATAGTCATTGACTGCTAATATAATTTCTTTAGAA
Source organism: Danio jaintianensis (assembly GCA_903798115.1). Classification (NCBI taxonomy): domain Eukaryota; kingdom Metazoa; phylum Chordata; class Actinopteri; order Cypriniformes; family Danionidae; genus Danio; species Danio jaintianensis. Next base: position 7,774,501 of record CAIGQV010019029.1, on the reverse strand, counting down.
TTTGCAAAGAATACTTTTCTGAAATTATATTATTACGGAGAAAGCCGGAATGCGAAAATATAAAACCAACTTTACCTCAATTAAGTCGTCCACTTCATTATCAAATGGGAATCCTGCCAAGCGATTTTGTGTTTAAAAGCCATCTAATAGACATCCAAACATAGAGGTCTTGGCTAAAACAGGGCTTAATGTGGACTGTCTGTGAAAAATCGAACATGTCTAACAATAGTCCAAAAATATAGTCAACAAATAGACAGACTACACATTTGCAGTCATTCATCCATGTGTATTTGTTGACTATTTTTGTACTAATGTTAGTTATTATCTAGATTTTCACTGACAGACTAAATTTAACCTTGTTTTAGCCAAGATGTCTGTGTTTGGATGTCTATTATACGTCTTTTATACAATAAAAATAAAATGCTTGCTGGGAAGCCAGTAAATGCACCCCATAATTGATACTTAGAGGTTTTTTTCCAACAAGATGTTGGTTCATTTTTGTCCTGAGGCGAGATGAGTCTATTCATATGCTCATTATATTATTAGATAACATATTTAAAGCATGTAAGCAATATTGCTTCGAATCATGATTGTGTTTCCTGACCTCAGGCTGTCAGAAATGAAAGAAAATTGCTTGAACTAAAGGTTGAGGTAAATTGTTCAACGTTTTGACTTCCTTTCCACTTTTTGCTCAATTTATTAGAATGAATTCAAAGTATTATCCCACTTTTACTAAATACATGCATAATGCACTGCGATATTGTGTCTTTTGTTCACTCAAACAAAACCAGGCCTAGTGATGTATTAAGGTGCTCTTCTTTTCCATTTGTTTTAGTCTAATTGTAGCTATTATTTATGCAAAACTGAATGTATCTGCATAGATCTTAATCTCCAGGCTTTTCCTGACCTCAATAGGCTGAGTGTTTCTTTCCTAGAAGCCGTGAGCTGGCTGAGAGTATTGCTCATAACTCGAAAGGGAGAAATTATTCAGAGAATGTGCTGTGGAAAGCAAAACTGGGCAAATATAGCAAGACCTAGATACAGAGATGGAGAACTAGCGTATCTGTGTGTGTGTGTGTACGCAGCTGCATGAATGTGCACTACTGGGAACAGACTTTTTAGGTTTTTTTAACTGATTTGTGTATTGCTAACCATACTAATCCTGTTATTCCATATTCTGAATGTGATAATGATATATTGCAGCAAAACAGGGACACGTCTGCATGTCTAATGTGTAATATTAATATCCTTGCTTGCTATCTAAGGGTGTGTTTCCTCCACAACAATGAAATGTTTTCTTTTTTGGTTTTTTGAAAAGGTTTGTGTACTCATAGACACAAAAATGTCTAAAAACACAGTATTATGTATGGCAGGCCATTAGTTGGTGATATCAGTTTGTAAAAAAAAAAAAAAAAAAAATGCACATACAGTCCGTCGTTGTTGTTTTTCAGTTGTCAAGTATTCAAAAATTCATTGCCCACAAAACTGTCGTTGTGTTAATAAACTGATATAATTCATTGAGTTTTACATTTTTAGTTGAAAACCAAGTCAAGTAAATGCCTCCTCCCCACTAACCCAACCCTCCTTACCCCAAATATAGATTTTCAACTATATGAACATATCGACACCAAATGTTAAAACATTAAATTTCGGCTTTATATTATAAATATTTCTGCATTGCTACATTTAGCTTTTTTTATACACTTTTAAAATCTGTTTCATAGTTTAGACTTTGATAAATGAATCCATTCTTACATTTAGCTTTTTTTAATAAAACAAATTTATTTGTTTTATAGTTTTGACTTTGGTAAATGAATCCTCTTTTTTTATTTATTTTTTTGACCTATAGTGACCACCTAAAGGACATAAGCTGAATTTGCTAAATAATATTAGCATACCACTTTTACCTTATTTGTCATGTAAGAACATATTGTAATGATTATGTTAAATTGATTTCAGCCAGTTACTAAAATTCCCGAATAATGATGCATTTTTAAAGGACATAACTGCTATATAATGCCCTATATCAACCAAAAAAAACAAACACATATCGATCACATTTTATTTCAGTGATTAAAAATGTAAATGTGTATTTACATTTAAATGTAAATGTAAATATAAAAATGTGTACATGAGGAATAATGAATTGACTGTTATTTAAAACACTTTGGTTAACAGCTTAAGCTATAAGCTTAAGTTTTGTATTTACTCAAATACTCAATCTTTTGTTCCTCAAAGCGACTGACATTTTTGCATTTATGCTGATCATAGTTCAACATAAAACTACGACCTGATACACATAAAAGTATGTATGAGGAATAATTATATTTATGTTATTCAGAACACATTTATTTATTGTAGATCTTTTGTTCCTCAATATGATTAACTCCTTTGCGTTTATGCTGATCGACTCATTATTATTATTTAAAACTCGCCATAATCAAACAGATAAAACCACAACCCGAATCATAAAAATTGACATGTCTGAAGAATAATGAACCCACTATCATTCCAAACGCTTGAGTTAGCAGCTAACCCGCTGAACACATTTAATTAACTTAATTGATTAACTATATTGCAGAACGTTGTCACTTGTGAATTTCAGTGTCTGCGCAAACATTCGAAAAATATAGCTGTTCCTGAATTTGACATTACAAAAGAATGCTTCCCAAATCCCGTGGAGAACTGAACCTGCTCTAACAACTCGCAGTTGGCAGACATTGTTTTTTTCCCTCTCTCCATTGTCTCTAGTGTCATCTGCCGTGGTCCTTTTTCAAGTACTGCAGGTGGAAGTGTCTATAAATGGATTGTGGAAAACAATCGGCACCGGTTTGTGCTTCAGGCAGAGCTTGTTTACAGAACGTAAAATATGATAATGTTCTTGGCCAGTTTCCCTAGTGGTATCTGAGATGATGGGGCTGCGATTTCAATTGACATCCTCAACCGAACATCAATCATTCAGATTTTACAAAGAAATGATTGCTGCTGTAAAAAGAAGGCAATATTATGTTAATTTAGCCAGTGCTGAAGCCCCGGATTTATCTCAGCTTGAGCGTTTCTTGCTTGAAAACAACTTCATGCACTATCATGATTGATTAATCTTGCTAGGTGTCTCGAAACCCTCCAGACAGTTGATAGCATCCCCTCGAGCGTCAGGACTGTCTTGTGTTCGGCATCTGTCAGGATCTGTATTCCCCTGCTTGTAGCAACACATCCTGTGAAGGACAAATTAATTAGCTGGTGCAAATGCTAGCAGATGGCTTTGAAGGACACTCGCTGTACCTCAGGAGAAGAAAGATGCGCAGAATTTGCGTGGATTTCCCAAATCGCACATCTTCCGATTCTGTCGCGTGTCCACCCCTGAAGTACGTACTTGGGAAAAGCCGTCTGCTGCCGTTTCACTATTCAATTTTTCAAAGGAAAACCTCTGATTTGCAATAATATGAACCCGGCGAGGAGGATAAGAAAAAGATTAATTCGACATCATTACAAAGCTGTGGTTGGAACCGAAAGCGGCACGATCTGGAGCGGCCTGCTTTCACTTCCAACCGCAATTACAAATAATCAGTCCAATCAGTATGCTAATCTCTCGTGTTCAAACCGACGATTCATCAGAGTCGCTAATTCGCCGGCTGTCTCGGGTCTTTTATTTTGCCCTCTTTTCTGCAAATGTGATAACGGGGTTAACATTATCGGTGCCTTATCAGGCCTGCAGCAAGAACAATGGTACCAGTTTGGGTCTGAATGAGCTGAAAAGGTGGCAGAGACGAAAGCCATTGTGATATTTTTTGTCACCGCATGGCTGATAAAGAGAGTCTGTGAGGAGAACGAACGGAGAGGCCTATCAATTATGGCTCAATTGTTTTCTATTCATTTATAATTTAATGAGGGTGGAGATGCTAGCATAGTAGCGCATAGTATGGAACAAAGGACTATGTATTAGTATCCTGGCACAAGTGAACACAGAAAGCTCCTCAAGACTCGTGTTATTGTTTGTGTGCTTGAGTCAGTCACATTGGGGAACAAAAAAATCTACAGTAAATGCTAATGCTAGCGGTCTGAAGTCTTTTGAACAGCAGTGAATTCATTATTCTTCGCACCTTTTTAATCTGCCTGTTTAAAATTTGATGAAGTTGTCGTTCTGGTATTAACTTCTGATTTTATCAGTGTAAACGCAAAGGAGTGAACCACAATGAGGATTAAAAGGTGTACAAAAGTGTTTTGAATTTACTATCCCTCGTGATTCAAGCTGTGATTTTATCTTTAATCTTTTTAGTGTGAACTTTTATTAAGCTGTGGTTTCTTGTTACAAATTATGAATTAATCTGGATAAACACAAAGCTAGGTGTCAATTAAGGGCTGCACAATATATTGCAAAATCATCGTAATTGCAATAATAGTATGCAATGTATACATGTGGATTGCAGACGTTATAAATTACATTTATTTTATGCATTGCTTGTTTGCGAATTTACTATCTTCATCCCCAACCCATTCTCCCACCCCCCTATTTTTCCAGTATCTTGCAGACAAACTGTCAATCCCATTGAGGAAACACAGATTTACACTAGCTACTAACTTGCCATTTATTTAAGTGTTTTAAATGACAAATAATTATCATAATTATTTATGTAAGCTGTTTTGTTTAGTTTTTTTTT
>CAIGQV010019029.1:7671522-7769443 GCA_903798115.1 Danio jaintianensis | reverse complement strand
AGTTACGTGTTAGCCGTTAATTCAAGATTTTTGATTCAAGAATTTTTCTTTTCATACGTTTTTAATCTGTATTTTTGAAACTCTGAAGCTAAGCTACGTGTTAGCCGTTAATTCAACACTTTTATTCAAGGATTTTTATTTTTGTCTGTTTTTAATCTGTATTTTTGGAAAATTTGAAGCTAAGCTACGTGTTAGCCATTAAGTCAAGACTTTTGATTCAAGGATTTTTCAGTTTCAATCTGTTTTAAATTTCATGAAGCCTTGATTCTGGTGCTAAATTGTGGGTTCATCATCTACAGTAAATAGAAAGCTAAGTCAACGATAGCCAGTAACTCAAGTGTTTTAATGCTAGTGAATTCTCACTTCTCCAGTTGTGGTTTTATTAGTTTTACCTAACTTGTCTCAAATTAGCTGAAGTTGTAGTTTCCACCATCAAATTATAAGTTTATCAGCATAAACACAGAAGCAGCCACACTGAGAAACAAAAGACTACGCTAATGCTAACCGCTAACTGAGGTGTTTGGAACAGCAGTGAGTTCATTGTTCCTCACTATTGTGGCTTTATCTGTTTGTAATCTGTCTTGTCTAAAATATGATGAAGCTGTGGTTCCTGGTGCCAAATTATGATGAAGTTTATCAGCATAACTACAAAGGAGGCGTAATTATTCTCATACAGTGATTAAGGGTTAGATTTCCCTCAAGGTACCACGAATCGTCTCACATGCGTTTGCACAGATTGCCACAAAGAGCATAAACAGTAAGTCATCAAATGAATTATTGCCTGTGTCTAATTGGAGATGTTCATTTAGAGACAACATCAGCGGAGATGCTTTATTGACACGGGTCCCTGCACAAATCAAAGGTTCAGATAAGGAAATGAACCATTCAGAAGTCATCTGCAAATGACAGATATTCCTCGACGTTGAGGGGGAAAGTGGTGACTGCTGCGTTTTTTTTCTGCACAGCAAACGTGACAGTTTAATTACCTTCGCCTAACGTGAAGATGGAAAGGGTCCGAGCTGCTGTGAGAGGACATGTACATTTACAGTGAGGTTTTTTTATTTTAAGTGATCAAATGAATCAAGCAAGGCTCGCCGTTTTGGCAAGCGCAGCACTTTTTGAATCTCATCGCTCACATGGATCCACAGCTGAAATCAGACATGATTAGATTTGTGTTCATAACACTATTCGTGTTTAAATGATGTTGCTTTTATCAAAGTGCGTTTCGAGGTTTAATGGTTTGTAAACCAGTTGGGGAGTTGATGTTTGGGAAGGTGATAGCAGTGTCCTTCAATGTGATTGAGAGAAATGGTACAGCTGTCACGTGGGTATTACCCAACTAGAAGGCATAATATGACTTTTCTGTAATAATAAAATATAAAATCTAGGTAGTACTATGTATCTTAAAGGCATAGTTCACCCAAAATAATTAATTTACATAATATTTACTCATCCTCAAGTAGTTTCAAACCTTTATGAGTTTACTTTTTCTGTTAAACACAAAATATATATTTTTTAAATGTTAAAGAACTGCAATCCTTGACTTCCACAGTAGCAAAAAACAAGAATACTATGGAAGTCAGTGGTTACAAAACCACTGACTTTATAACATTTTTTAACATTTTTATAACATTCTTTATGCATTCTTACTTTATACTTTAGAACATTCTTTAAAATAACTTTTGTGTTCAACAGAAGAAAGAAACTCAAACAGGTTTGTGGCAAGTGAAGGTTGAGTTAATGATGACTACATTTTCAGTTTTCGGTGAACTATCTCTTTCAAGGTAATACTATACACCCTTTAAAGGTAAATGTACATTTAGTGAAATCATTGTTTCCTTGGCAACTCCCTGAAATATATTTGTGTACATTTTATAATATTTTGTATTTATGACATTTAATATGGTATATTATATTTAAATACTAAAACATTTGTTTGTTTGTACATTTTTAAAATAATAATGTTTGTATATATATATATAAAATTGTACACTATAATAACACAGTTCCACCCATGGCAAAATGGTTCATTATCTTTGCAGTTCCACTCTATTGCAATTATTATTTTTTTTTTTTACATCTTTATATATCTTGTACAGACAGAAAAGGAGATTGCAAAAGAATATGGCATATTATGGTATATTATGTTTAAATACATAATATTCTTTCTAATATTTTTTGTTAACATCAGTACGAAATATCTATATTTTAATTGCACACTATAATAACAGTTCCACCCATGGCAGAATGGTTTATTATTTTTGCAGTTCCACCCTATTGTGAAAAAATTATACATCTTTATATAATCTTGCACAGAAATACATAGATGTTAATTGTATATTTTAATATGTTTAGTGTGAATGTATTTGTTTTACTTCTTGTAATCTTGTAATTTATGACATTTTTCCTTCTAGCTTTCCTCTTCCTTCTCCCAACTCCAACTTACAGCCAGTCACGAAGCAAAAGTTATATAACCTGTCAGACGTACTGTCTCTCAGCTCTAATTCAGATCAAAGTGTGTCTATCTGAAGAGATCCTTACCATAAAAAAATGACCCTACTGTCTTTTTTTTTTAAAACAAAAATTATTTCATTAACATAACCAAATGAAAGTGATGGCGGGTTTCCTGCAGACTTTTAATCTCACACCAGTATGCTCTTCATTGACATCCACTCAACTAATGATTTGAATCGCTCTATGTGCTAGGACAGCTGACTGACATGTTTTGCCACTTTGAAGCCCACGGGTTGGGTTTCGCTTTCATTTCCTGAATGAGATTTTCTCTCTCTCTCTCTTTTTTTTGGAGTCTCACCCCTGCGGACATCTGCATCCAGCTCACTGGGCTTCTTTATCAGGGAAAAGAGTTCAAACTGAATCGATACAGCACACAATGAAGTGGACTTGAGCTTAAATTGGCTCACTTGGGAGACAGAAGCCATCTCTTGCTCCACATACAGTAAGGATAGACGGCTATTCAGGTCACTATAAGCACATATATTCATTGAGTAGCGTGGTGATGAATACTGACATTTGTGAGGCACGTCATTGGAAATGGCTTCATCACTGTAGGATAAGATTGCGTTCTGCAGTAAGATGCAGGTTCGTGTGTTGTGGTTTTCTTGTTTCCCCATGTTAATTGTGTCCACCTGGGTCTTGTTTGGTTTAATTAAATAATCTGATGCATCTTTAATAATTACTTATGCCCGCTTTTTATGAATATAATGTTTGGTGAGACTTTGTTCCTTGTTGTTTTTGTCTTGAATTCACTTTGATTTGTTTAATGTAAAAAGTGAATGTTAATAAAAAGTTTATGTATGTGTGTATTTTTTTTCTCTTTTACTACAGTGGTTGAAGAGGGAAGAATATGTGCACCTGTCAGCTGTAAGCTTGAAATCTATCTTTCTTTTTTTAACGAATGTTTTAAGTGGCCCTTTTTCACTATATAGAAACACATTTTGTCGCTGAAAATAATGTGCAATTTTGATGAAAATTGCAATTAGTTGAAGGACCCCATTCAAGATCATGTGACTGAATCCCCCTGTGAAGCCTATGATGTGTACTTGTTACGTTTCTCTCTAAGTTTTCACATATTTTCACAACTTTTTTGGAAGCACTATAAAATTGTTACTCTTTGTTGTCCTTTTCTCTTCTTCCAGCTACGTCCGTTGTAGAGCCGTTGTAGAGCCTTGGCCTCTTCAACCACTCCCCTCCAGCCTTCCCGATCCAATGCGCGATTTCTCCAAGCACGCACTCCTAGGAAACGTAGATCTTCTTCTACCCTGTCTAACCACCTCTTCCGAGGCCTTCCAGGACGTCTCCTTCCTTCCAGCTTTAGCTTGTACACTTTCTTAACAGCTCTCTGCTCGGGCAGTCTCTCTAAGTGGCTCAGCCATCTTAACCGGTTCCTCTTTATTTCTGTGACCAGGATTGGCTCACCATACTGGTCTGCCACTTCTGCATTACTCCTTATCCGCCATTCACCTTGGTCACAAACTGGTCCATAGATCTGCCTCAAGATCTTTCTTTCCCAGGCATTGAGAAGCAGTTCATCCCGAGCTGTTAATACCCACGTTTGCTGGCATACATTACCACTGGTCGCAATACTGTACAGTATAGCCTCGTTTTGCTCGCTCGGCTCAGCAAACGAGATTTAATGAGGTGCTGCATGCTGAAATATGCTTTGTTTCCCACCTTTAACCTCTTTAATTTCTTCCCTGGTCTTGTTGCTGTCTGTCAGCAACGATCCTAGATATTTGAAGTTGGGGAAACGCTCAAAGGAGTGCGTTCCTACCCACAGGGGTTCCGTTGAGGTGCTCTGAGATCTAGACATAACCATATACTTTGTCTTGCCAGTACTCACATGCAGGCCTGCCCAGTGCGATTCCCTGTAGGAAGCTTTCCTTCAGCTCTCTTTCCCTCCTGCTGAGTAGGTCTATGTCGTCCACATAAGCTAAGTACTGCACTGTCCTGTTGTACAATGTACCTCCAGGGTTCACATCTACATGTCTAACTACTCTCTTGAGTACTAGATTAAACATTGTTGTCCTTTGGTATGACAAAAAGTGTCCATAAAGTTAGAAAAGTTATGGAGAATAAAACATTATTCATAATTTCTAAATAAATAAATAGCACTATAAGAAGATAAGTGTCCAAAGATGAAGCAGATGCATCGCTCTCACTTTATTTGTATATTACGAAGAGTTGTTTTTCCTATTTTGTGCTGTCACAGCATACAACATATTTAATGTACAATTCAGTGAAAATGGACCAAAAAAAAATAGCTGAGAAAGAATTGATAAAGTTAGTTTACTCAAACCCCAGACCTCGAACTACATAAATTAAAGGTCCATTATAAAGTGGGTGGTTGAACTAGGTATAGCATTCCTGAATTTAAAAAAATGCAAGCGCAGGTTGTCAGATTGACGTGTTCTTTATAAAAGCAACTGCACTCGATAGAAGGAATATTTTCCATATTAAAATGAGTTTTTGTTCTAACCAACACCTCACATTGATATATTAGAAACGGCTTCTATTAATTGCAGCTAAACATCAGAAAACTGACAATGATCACCTCAGGTACACCACATGTGCTTTATTAAAATATCTATTAAATGCTAACAATGTGAGTTTGAATGCCATTTTACATGACATTTATTGCCATACTACTGAAGGCAACAGCAGATAGTTCACCTCAGGTCTTGAAAATAAAATAAGCCGTTTGAAATTGAACTCTAGAGCTGTGAAATAATGCAAACCAACACATATCAGAGATTCAGTATCTACATTTAATAATGTTAAAGAGGTTTAATATGTATTAATTAGATTATACACCTTACCATTTCGTGAGTGAGTACATATTCTGTGCTTCTGAATGGCTGTATTTAAATTTCTGTCGTATTTTGTCTGGTGCAAACAGCCAAATTTCTTATCACAGCAAATCTCGTCACGCAGCATGTTGTTAGGACACGGGGTTACAATGTAACCTGCTCACCTAATGTTTACAGTCGCAATATTTCTATTATTTGCTAATTAATAACCTCACGTGGAAGTCTGAATCTGCTTCTCATTTCAGAGTCTGCTACTGTCCACCGGAGGTCACATTTCGGTCACAGGCACATGCAGGCGAATGAATGAAATATGCGGTTTTCCGTCAAGGCAACCCGGGGTGCTGAGATACAATTGGCTAAAGTGGCATTGGGTGGGTTAAAAGAACCAAAACAAAGACAGCGTTCTGTTACGTAACAGACATTTTCAAAGCAGAATATGACTTCAGCATTGTTTTTCAGATAAACAAGAATGTTCACTTGGCATGTTTCTTAAATGTCTGCAAACATATGATATTTTTATGCTTTAAAAGAGTCAAAAACTTACATACAGCACCTTTAAAAACTAATGTTTTATTGCCTATTTCAACTACCCATGTATATACATACATACAACAGACAAGAGGCCCCAGTAAACTTTAATTTGACATAAAAAGACTCAATATAATACACATTATTGAAGGATCAATACTTTTGACATCTATAAAGCAAAATAACTTTTCAGTTAAACAGTTTGATGCAACTTTGCCCCACATTGACTTACATTACATGGACTATTTTCAATTTAGTTTGTAACAGAACGAAGGCGAGTAACCGCTGTCAACGCTTTCATTTTTGCATTCTTTTAAAAACTCTGACACCATGAAAATAGCAAGGGTAAATTCACAGCCTAATGTTGATACCAGTCCTGAAAAAGCATTTCAAGCTTCACAGTGTTTTTGTGCCTTCCAAATTGAACACAAATGCATAAATAAGCAAGCGAGAAAAGCAGCGGCTCATTTATTCCTCTTGGTGTGTGTACCTGTTTTCACAGACGCCGCTCTTCCATTGATCAGACGCCACATTGGCTGTGTTTGCAGACTCGGACCCCTTGAGCGCCAGCACAATGGAGACGGTTCGTGTGCCAGGTAATTGGCGTCTATGGGGGACAGGTGCTCCCACAATGCACTGGGGCTCAGTGCCGGGTCTCCTTTCACATGGCTGTAATTACCTAATTGAAAAAACTCACTGGGGGGAAATAGAAGCGAGAGATAAGGTCCCTTTCACTGCTTTTTTTTTGTGTGGCTGATAAAACATCTATTTGTTGCCACTTGAGGTAAATATTGTCCAAGGGAGAAATGATGGAAGGGAAAGCAAAGATAGAGGATCCATTGTGAACCAGGGGCCGATTCAGAGAGCCGCTGTTTGATGGAGATGAGCAAATGGACAATAGACTGAATGACTTTTTTTTGTTTTAGCCTCTATGTTCATGTCCTGTCCGTGAACTGCAGTGATAAAAGTGTAGAATAGTTTATTATCGAAGTACGCTTTACATAATTTAATGTTTGCTTGCTTAATGCACTTTTCTGGTCCTAAAATAAATACATATTTGTAATAAGTTCAATATATGTTTTGTAATGCTCTATTATATAATAAATATTTTCTTGCTAAAAAAAGATCTACATATATATATATACAGATCTACAGAATCTGTATTATATAATGAATATTTGCTAAAAACTTTCCTGGTTTAAATACAGCAATAAATAAAATATATTATGTACCATATAATAAATAGTTGCTTGCGTACTGCATTTAAGATTCAAAATAATATTCAATTAAACAATATAATATACAATATAATAAATAAAACTTATATTTTGACTTATAATAAATATTATGTAGCATTTTTTGTTAGATTAGTTCCAGTTTTGGCTTTGGTATTGACTAATCTGATGTATGTGCATAAATATATTATTGTAAAGCATCAGTGTTTCTCAACCCTGTTCCTGAAGGCACACCAAAAGTACACATTTTCAACCTCTTTCTAATTAAACACACCTGAATCAACTCCTCAGAACATTAGATGAGACTCCAGATGGGTCAGATCAGATTAGGGGAGACATCCAAATATGTACTGCTGGTGTGCCTCCAGGAACAGGGTTGGGAAACACTGTTCTACAGGATGCTTTACAATTATATATTTATGCATATACATTATACATTTATGCATATAGATTAGATTATATATACAATAATATCCTCTAGTAAGTCATAATTATTTTCATGAATAAGGTGAATGCATTAATGAATATTTACAGATATAAATCCTCACTAATTTCTCCTTTAGATGTTTGAATATCGATTCCAAATATCATGATGATCAGACACGAGGAAGACCACCTGCAGACCCTCATTACCACTGGATGAAGTCTAGCCTTTGACCTGTAAATCTGCTTCACACAGGAGGATTTTCTGCCACATTCATCCATGAGATGTGAGTATGAACATGCCATTAATCTACTTAATGTGTCTTATAAGCACAGGTTTCTGATCCTTCAGACTGACTGTATGCAGGTTTTACATGGATTAGAAGTGAATCAGGCCTTTTTTCTATCATTATTAACACCTACTACTGCTTTAATGGCTAACGTAATGATATTTTAATCGATGATCCCATTAGAGATTTTCCTTGGGTCATTTCCAATTTTTGGTGTGGTTCAAGAGCTTTAAGTAGCGATATAAATTACCTAAAATGTTCACTTTGAGAATAAAGAAAGAGTTAGCCGGTAATGAGATAATATTATTGGGAAGTGGTTCAGTATTTACTGGTTTGTGTGATGTGACCAAAAGGCTGAATCAATGCTGCACCCTGCTGGAGGAAAACTGTAACGTTTTTAATACATAAAAGTGCAATTTGGATTTTGTCATGTTGTCCATATAACATGATTGGACAGTTAACTCTCAAATACATTTATTTAATAGCATTGAAAGTTTAGAATCAGGTGCCCTTTATTTTATTTCATAACATTCAGTTGCATGATGACCTCCATATTAAGTGATTTTTGTCCTCACTAAATGCTTCATAGTTTAAATATAATGAACTTTCAAAGCATTTTACAGTTGTAATGTCGTCCATTTCTAAGTACAACAGCATATTCACAAAAAAAAAAAAAAAAAGATTTGTATTATATATTATTATATTATATACAGCGGGGAAAATACGTATTGAACAAGTCATTATTTTTCTCAGAAAACATATTTCTAAAGGTGCCATTGACTTGAATTTTTCCCTGGATGTTTGTAACAACCACAGAAATCCATATATGGATAATCTAATTAGTTAAAAAAAATTAAGTTATGTGTAATAAAATTAAATGACGCAGGGTAAAAGTATTGAACACATAAAGAAAGGGAGGTGTAGAAAGGCAGTGAAAGTCCAGACAGCAGCTGAAATCTCTCAGTAGTTCTTCAGCAACCCTCTGCCCTTCGTCATTGTAAATTAATATTAGCTGCTTCTGTCCAACATCTACATTGTCAGGACGATGAAGATGAAACCAGGGTGGACATTTCAGCAACACAATGATCTAAAACATAGCCAAGGAAACTCTTAAATGCTTTCAGAAAAGAAAATCAAGCTGTAGAACGGCCCAGCCAATCACCTGACTTGAATCCAATATAAAATACAAATTAAAGATCATATTTGATAGACGAGACGAGTTCAGTACTTTCTCCTTGTGTCATTTCATTATTACACAGAACAAATCTTTCAGATTTTTGGTTTTGTTTTATTTTTATGTTTGTATTGTGGTGTTTATGTTTGGGTTTTTATCAAAATCTGGCTCAATTCCATGTCAACAGCTCCCGGAAAAAAAAACATGATGTGTTCAATACTTATTTTCCCGGCTGTATGTGTATAATACACATTTTAGAACATGTATAATCAGGAAAAATACAATTAAGAATATTTACATTAATTTTCTTTGACAATATCTCATGTTTTCAAGTTTGAAATGAATTTATATATCATTTTTCTTTTTCATTTTACAGTTTGCACAATTAAAATGTGTAGCATTTGTAATTATATATACAATAAAAAAAGCAGTTTTATATATTTAGTTAAGGTAAAATAAGATTTTTCTTGGGCACCTTCATTATATTTAAATCCTAAGCATTTATCTAAAAATGTATCTATTTTTATTTTTTCCGCTCTATACACTTTTCTGATTTTTTACTTCGGTTTAAACTGATTAACCAATGTTCACAGGGTTTAAATCTGATACGTCCTTTTATTTCATATGAAAATCATGTGACAAAGAACAAATAAACAAACATACACATATTTACATTTTCAAGTATTTCCAGGATTTGCAACAGTGTTTTTGTATTAAAAACCTTAAGACATACTTTGTATGAGACAAAAATAGCCTCATTTGTTCCTGAACAGGAAGCCATACAGATTTTGAATGACGTTAAGGTTAATAAATAGTTTCATTTTTAATATTTGTGATCCTATAACCAAGTAAAAAAAAAAAAGCCCCCTTGAGAAGAATCCCAGTAGATGTGCATTTCATCGTTCAACCCCGTCCTTCATCATCTCTGAGTTTTCCAACTGAACGTTCAGCGCTCACATTGCACAGATACGACTGGAAGAGCGGCTCATGTCCAGTTTCCGAGATTATATTTCAGTCATCATTCACCTACCATGACAGAATCACGTCTCAGTCACCTGGTGCAGTCGTTCTCTGGATCCTCCTGACAGACTTTTGGAGTCCCGTGGTAAAGAAATGACTGACTTTACCACAGTATGTGTGTGTCGTTTCATTCAGCGCCACTTCCAGTGGTGACAGCAGTGACTGTCTGAGATCCTCGCCAAATGTGTACTGCAAAAACAGTCATTTATTAGCTCTGGACAGCCCGATTGGGTAAAAATAGCTACTAGTGTTGTCAAAAGTGCTGATATTTCTATACGTATTGATACTAAAATATTTTAAATGATAGAATATTGCTTTTCTGCAGTATGGATACATGCCATGCTCTCACTATGCTTTTTGTTATTTATCCATTTATTTCAGTGGCTCAATTTACAGGTTATGCTGCAAAATGCATGCATTTTTTAAATGTTTCGTTAGTTTAAAGATCACACACCAGATGCGATGGGAAAAGAAACACAAATTCTCTACATGATCATGCACTTAAATGGATGACTAAATATATCAAAAACATGTTCAGAATACTTCAGAAAGTCTAAATGTGAAAGCAATCAGCTGTGTTAAAGTGACATTTGTGTTATAATTTGCTAATTACTGACAGCTCACTTGTTTTCAAGCATGTTTTAAATTTTATATAAGTTAGGGTAGTAGTTTCTTCTGTAATATTAGAGAATTGTGAAATTTATTAATATGCTAAATGGCATAATTTATTAGAATGTTACATGGTTCAAAATAGGGCTGCACAATATATATCGTTTCAGCATCGATATCGCAATGTGCACATCCGCAATAGTCACATCGCAAGATATGCCATTTTGTATGTGAATTATAGTTGAACAGGAGCTACAGAATTGTATTTAATTACTGTATTTATACTGAATTTATACGATTATAGAAGTTTTTTAAAACAAAAACAAGATTATTTTACTTACCCCACTGGTAGATAATTTAACTTGTTTTACGGAAAAAGCTCTTAATTTTCACTTATTTCTTCTGAAGTTGAAAACTTCTTGATCTAAGAATTTTAAGATATTTGGACTAGAAACAAGACAAAGCAAGGTAAGAAAAGTATGTTTTGCCTTGTGATCATTCAATTTCTCTATCTGAATACTGTTAGACTCCCCAGAAAACCGTCAAATATTCAAACTAGATCTTGTGAATCTGTATTCATATTGCAATATTTATTGCAGAAAAATAAAATATCGCAATATCAGATTTTTCAAATATTGTGCAGCCCTAGTTCAAAACAATGAAAACAACAAATATAAAAAAAAATTATTTATAAAGTCAAAACTGAAAAAAGTGGACCACTGGGCCATTTTATTAAGGTTTGAACTCAAAATGAAAATAGGAAGAAATAAAGACGCGCATAAATATTGTAAACTGAATAATGCTGTCGCTATATGTCCCTATGGTACAGAAAACTGTATTGATTATCAGTATATTTTAAAGTATTAGACATTCCATTATTGTGACAACACTAATAGCTACTAACAAAACTCCTCTGAATGAACTGATCACCTGTTTGAAAGCCTCATACACGGCTCTGAAGGCAGACTGTTTGTCGCTGTGAAACACTCCTCTGTTTCCGTGTAGCATAAAAACCCCCTCGTCTTCAGCAGGAGCGCAGTTGCTGCCGTAGATGCAGTGATCGGGACGGTAGTTCCAGTGGCAGGGCAATGTAAATACCATTTCTGGATGGAGACACATGTCTGTTATTGAGACTTAAAAGGCAGTTCCGGATGAAGAAAGAACATCCAGAAAAACTTACCTGGATTGTAATGGAAGATGATGTTAATGAGGTCTTGGTCACCCCAGGTGATGTTAAGCTTGTATTTTTGCAATAAAGGCATCAGGAGCTCGTCCCAATGGAGACCGACAGGGGTCATGTCATTCTGTACATGGATAAAAGAGAAAAAGAGTTCACTAGCTTCATTCACAAGCCAAGAAAAAAAAGTTTTGCTTCCCTCTTCTGGACTAAATTAGAATTACACGTTCAAAACCTACTATAGTTAAAAAAATAAATGGTTCTCATTTTTTATATTATTAATTTTATTATCACTGTATTTTCCTTTCTTTCCTGTCCCTAGAATAAAGGGAGTGTGTATTTCTAAAAATATATTATATTACTACTAAAGCTGCGGTCACACTGGACCTTTCTTTTTCAAACTTGGTGAACTCTGACCTGCGAAATCGCATCACGTGACTGCGTGAGACCAATCAAAGATCAAACATGACCTCTATGGACAGAAATTAAAAATATGGAGCAATCACTGGCTTTTTTAAATGTCTAATCATCTTGTTTAATCCCGCCCCTTTTCGCAGCACCATACAACTGAATTTCGCATGCTCAAACTCTAGTGTGACCGCAGCTTAATACTTCTTCTACTAATAAAATTGTAATTTAATGTATAATGTGATTATAATTATAAGAGGAAATGAATTATGGGCACCAAATCATCCTGTTAGAATGATTTCTGGAGAAATGTGTCATTTTGATGGGAAAATTCAGCTTAAAATATATTCAAATACTTTTTATTCTAAACTATAATATGAGCACAAGAGGCATCTTTCAAAAATATTTTTTCAAATGTTATTGACTTAAAATGTTACTAACCTCAAACGTAACACATAATATTTCATAGAATTGTAAATTAAGCTGTCATAAATGTATTTTTAATACTTTAAATTTGTAATTGCATTAATATATACTTTATATTACTATTATTTAGTTTTTTTGCCACCTTGAAGTTTAAAATTGTTATACAAGATGTCACATGACACTTAGACCTTACATGATTGGTCAAAGCATGTTTGCCCATTAAGCAAATATGGTGATGTCCAGGTCATCTGCTGCTATTGAAATGCACAAATAGCTTTTTCCACAAACATTAGACCTCCCACTCAAAATCTCACCTTGAATTGTGTGATTCGCATTCGGGTCAAGTTCATCAGCATGACGCCAGAGTTGATGCCAGTTTTCCCATAATAGGGATGTCGGGAGAAGCGACTGTACCAGGCGATCCTGGGCTCTTCGTGTTCTGGAGCCATTGCTACTAACTGTGTTGAGTTAAAGAGCATCAGCGTGTCCCAGATCAGCTCTACAGGCTGCAGGAAGAGCACATCTGTGTCCACATACAGCAAGGAGTCCAGTTCCCTCAGAATCATCTGTGCACAGAAAAAAAGGTGTGATGTTTTGTTTAAATACAACATATATTATCTGAATGAGACCGCAACAAAGAAAGAGTTTTTTATGCATTTTTTTTAAAACATAAAAAAAGAAAAGCACAGCATTTTGTTGTGTAATAACTGTAACCTTTTCAAACATTTTAAATGATTCATCAAGCAAAAAATGTATACTGCCTACGTGAGCACAGGACAAACGTAAAATAGTTCTATTATAATACTATTTGTTTTGTTGATCTTTCCATTTTATAATGTTGTATTAATTATTATATAGATATTTTTATTGTGTTTTTCCCCTTTCTGCTGTTTTTATTTCTGTTTTTATATCCGTTTAGGTTTTAATGTATAGTAATAAAGACGACAAACAAATAGCTGCACAGCATAAACTAAACATGCAGTTAAGGCAAAAAAAATTACAGGGTAAAAAAATTGGTGTCATGAAACATTTTTTCGTATTACAAGTTTTCTAAATTGTTATGTTTAAATAGACAAATGATGCATTATTTATATGCACTCATTTGCATACACTTAAATCCATAATTCAGAATATACTCCAATTAGCCAGGAGGGAAAAAGAAAATGTAATTGTTGGTAGAATAAAATGTTGGATTTAATTATGTATGAACTTATCCCTCCGCAAAAACCTAAAGAATCTTGTAGAATAAGTGACGTGCAAAAATAAATAATAATAATGAAGACTTTCGTGTGTGCATGACATAGACATACATACAAACAAGGTCTTCATTATTATTATTATTTTTTTTAACATGTCACTTTAGGGGCTCCGTTGAATATAGATATGAATAAAACATTAAAATAAAGTTTCGTGTGTTATGCTGAAGTAGAGATTTATGGCTCAATGCATGAGAAAAAAAATCTAAATTTGACAAAAAACCCTTTAAAAACATGCATTATAACTGAAATCTACAGACACAAAAAAAATCGATTTTGTTTTTCTGTCTAATGTAAAGAAAACCTTTGACAGGTGCATGAAAACCAGTGTTTTTACCTGCAGTGTGTCTCTTTAAGCAGTTAAGGTTGCAGAAATACTCACGGGAAGGAAGAGTCTCTGTGAAGCACACGGTTTGAAAAGCTGACTCCACTCTTCATGGTGCTCATGGGGGAATGAAATGGGGTGAAGAACATAGCTGAATTTCCTTTGGATGAAAGCCGGCCAGGAATCCAGCTGTACAAGAGGAAAAATGGATTGGCAAAGGGTAAATCTTTCATCTCTTTACTGTTTCTCAATGCCTCGGCAGCAGATTAAATGGCACAGAGTTTACAGAGAAACATTTTACCATCTGAAATGACACGTATAACACTGCCGAAATGTGTTCTCGCTGCGTGACCAATGCAGATGTGAATATATAGTGGTTGAATGTTGATATTTTATATATTTGTATAAAAAAAACTATTCTGCTCACCAAGGCTGCATTTATTTGATCAAAAATACAGTTAAAAACTGTAATACTGTTAATTATTATTAATAATAATAATAATTCCTTACATTTATATAGCGCTTTTCTAGAAACTCAAAGCGCTTTACACAATGGGGGGGGGGGTCTCCTCATCCACCACTAGTGTGCAGCATCCACCTGGATGACGCGACAGCAACCATATTGCACCAGACCGCACACCAGCTGATTGGTGGAGAGAAGACAGAGTGATGAAGCCAATTATGATATGGGGATGGTTTGGAGGCCATGATGGACAGAGGCCAATGGGCAAATTTGGCCAGGATGCTGGGGTTAAACCCCTACTCTTTTTCGAAGGACATCCTGGGATTTTTAACGACCACAGAGATATAAGTATTATTACATATTACATAATAAGTATTATTACAATTTTAACACTTGTTTTCTATGTAGTTATTTAATTTAATAATAATTGTTTAATTTATTTGTTAAAGCAGAATTTTTCTGCATCATTACTTTCGTGTCACATCTGTGTCCGTCATAAATCATAAAATATGATGGTCTGCAAATATTTAATATTATTATTAATGCTGAAACTTTTGGGGGCGCTTCATATTTTGATGGAAACTGTGATACGGTACTGTTCAAAAGTACCATAAAAAAGATTTTCAAAGACAGATTAAATTGTTCAAGAGTGAAAGTAAAGGCATTTATTATGGAAAAAAATGATGTTATTTCAAATAAATGCTGTTGTTTTGAACTTTTCATCAAAGAATCCTAAAATGTATCACAGTTTGTTAAAAGATGCTTTGAACATCGAGCATAAGAATTAATATTAATGATTGAGTACCAATAATAACTGATCCTAGAACTACAAATCAAAACTAAAATGATCTAATACTGGAGACTGGAGTAATGATTAATCTTTTAATCACAGGAATAAATTACTATTTAAACTAAATAATAAAAAAAACTGTTTTTTTGAATTGTAATAATATTTCACAATTTTACAAGTTTTACTGTATTTTTGATCAAATAAATGAAGAAAAAGCAGAACAGACTTCTTTTAAAGCGATTTTAAAAAATCTTGCTGTTCTGAAACTTTTGACTGATAATGTATGTATGTCAGAAGTGACAGTGGCTCATACTAACATCTGCTTTAATGCTGGTTTGTAACTGTTGCTCTGCAAAGATGTGAAATGTCAAGGCTCTTTGGCTGAGCGTGACTGCAGTCTTTAGCATGTTGACAGCTTCTCCGTGTCTCTCTCCACAGGCCACCACTGCCAGATGCATCAGTGCCTCCTCCTGGACAGGTGAGTTCAGCTTCTGGACGACATCTCTGTAAACACCAGACGTTTTTATGTGTACACTAAAATATGCATACAGTGCATCATTAGGACAATATGCAAGTACTTTATGTGCACAGTTCACTTCATAGAAACTCAAGCATACTTTGGGCTTTATAATGAACATGATAGGTAATAAATAGCTAATGAAAGCATTGATGAACACAGACACACAGAGATATCAACATTGTTTTCTGCAAATGGAAATATCTGAAATACTTTCATACCTTTTAATAATTTGCAGTGGTTTTCTTTTTAGTTTTCAAATGTTCATTTGATTGATAATGTGATACAAATATTTGATGTTTAAAAATAGAAATATTTAGTTCTCAGAACAAATAAAAGGGTCATTTTTCAACAAATGGCCAGTGAAAAGTGTGGCAAACTAAAATAAAGCAAAATCGTAATTGGCTGTTAAATTCAGTTTTTGATGCAAACATTATTATTTCCAAAAAATTAGGATTTAAGTAATAAAAACTACATTAAAATATACATTTTTATTTATATTAATTTGCAACCGAAGCATATCAGATTTTTAAAAAACTAATAATTGGCAATAATTTTACTTTTTGTTTATTTTGAATTTAACATCACACACATTTTGTGTTAAATGTAGAAAAATCCCATAAATAAAACAGATTGCATGTCTGTAACTAGTCTTTAAATGTGTGTGTGTTGATAAAATGTTGGCAAATTAGCTGTTTTAATTTTGCAGTTATCTTCTTAACACATTGAAATAAAAAGAATGAAGTGTTTTCCTTTATAACAGTTTATTAAACAAAACACATAATAAACAACTTTATTACGCATGCCGAAAAAGGAAAAAGTGGCATTTCTCGTTTATTTATTTATTTATGCATTTATTAATTGGTACAACAATGTTCCAAATTCATGGAATGCACCATCTGTATGTGTTGTATCTAGATCAGCTTTGATTACTTATTTATTTATAATTTATAATTTAAATTACGTTTTCATTATTCAATTAGGTTCAGGAGTTGAGTGAAATGAATTACACAAATTCACCAAGTTCTGCATGACCTGTTTGCCTGTATAATAATCTCATTCTCCAGCTGAAACACAGGTGTGTGTATGTGTGTGATAGAGGCGTGATCTGGCAGCTCGTGGTGTTGTGTTGCATTCAGTGCTCGACATCTCAACGACACACTCCTTTATGGGAAGCCAAACAATCCAAATGTAGGAGGAGGCAGCGCGGTTTTACAGTGCTCGCGCTGCGCAGGCATGTCATCTGCGCGGCCCAATGGACCTAGCCGCGCGACCGACTCGACAGCGCAGAGAAGACGTGTTCACTATCGCCACCCAATGGGCAGCGCGGCGCTGACAAACAACCCAAACTTAGGACGAGACTGCGCGGTTTCACAGTGCTCGCGCTGCGCAGACATGTCATCTGCGCGGCCGTATCGACAGCGCAGGGAAGACGTGTAGCTAGCGCCACCTATTTAACCCCAAAATGAAAATGATCCCATAAAATCACCTTCAAGCCATCCTAGTTGTATAGGACTATTTGTTTTAGCCGAACACAATCAGTGTAATATTAAATCATTTTCTGGTTCTTCCTAGCTTTGTAATGGCATTGAATAGCACCAGAGGTTTTCAAGCTCCAAAAAGCGCATCCATCCATCATAAAAGAAATCCATATAAGGATTACCAGGAGTTGTAAAGATTACTTTTATGCTAGAAGGATGTCCTTTTTGGAGCTTCAGAAACTGGTACTATTTAATGCATTACAAAGCTGGGAAGAGCCAGAATATTATTTAACAACTCTGATTGCGTTTGCCTATAAAAAGTCATATACAACTAGGATTGCTTGGGGTGAGTGAATCATGGGTTATTTTTCATTTTGGGGTTAACTATTCCTTACAAATGTAGCCTTGTTTGTCCAAAGGCTATAGTTCACCTCTAACTAAAATTCACATTATTCATAGTTTTAACTTTTTAAATGCAGTTTTAGTGACCTGTTTGTTCTGGTGGAAAAACTACATTTGCCTGAAAGTACAAACAATTTCAATAGTTTATTGTTTAACAATTTACAGAGGACATAACGAGAACACAACTGTTTTTATTCTATAAAATACTTGAATTACATTTACTGTTTATGGATTACTCTGGAAAACAATTCCAAATGTATCTACTGGATTTTGAAAATTACAGTATAGAAATAAAGTTTGTAACTGATTTCTTGTGTCGTGTGTGTAAATTCTCATTATATGTAGTGTGATGATACATAGTTTAGTACAAATAAGTAGTGCTGTATTATAAATTTCATACTGATTTCCTAAACAGAGCAGACAGAGCACCAATGTTTGGAAGGATCCGAAGTAGTGAGCGGACTCTTAGTGTAGGCTACATTAAGTGCATGTTTGGATTGCGCTGCGCTGTTTAAATTGGTCAGCGCAGCGCTGATGAGATTAGTTTGCGCCGCGCTGCCCATTGGGTGGCGATAGTGAACACGTCTTCTCTGCGCTGTCGAGTCGGTCGCGCGGCTAGGTCCATTGGGCCGCGCAGATGACATGCCTGCGCAGCGCGAGCACTGTAAAACCGCGCTGCCTCCTCCTACATTTGGATTGTTTGGCTTCCCATACTCCTTCACAATCAATCAGGCCAGGAAAGTGTGAACAAGAGTTTCTCGAGTAGGTATGGAATTACACAGGCTGTTGTCATGAGCATTGCTTGCCTTTCGAGTGGATTTTAGGAGCTTCCTTTGGCAACTTCTGACTGCTTTTGTATGAATTAATTAGAATATTTTCCGGATAAATGTATTACCGCTGCAAGATGGACATATTGGGTGTCACGTTTCCCCAAATTGTGATACAAACACAGTGTATTTTTATTTGTCATTGTGACTAGAATTCAAACATCCTTTTGTTTAAAAAAACATCGAACAGACTTCTTAAACATAGTCAACCAGTTAAACTGACATTTTTAGAAACAAAATGACTTTACCGGTGTGATGTGGTCGCGGTGGGTCGTTGTTTTGCTTCTACTCCATTGAAGCCCTCCTGTTGCAGCGGCGCTCGAACTTGCCTAAAACCAACCGAAAAACTTCCTGCGTCATGTTTACTTAACAAAAATACCAAAGATAAAAGAGCGACAACTATGCACAAACTAAATGTCCGAAGATATATACGCATTATACAAGGCACGGGCTGCGTTCCCACTTGAAAAGTGCACACAATTTTGTGTACTCGCCCACTAATGTCCACTAGTGATGTCCGTTTCCTCAACGAGTCGTTCGTTCTATTGAGTCGAATCTTTTTTTGAATCAGTGATTCACAGAACAAAAACGACTTTAGTTGTCCAATATTACAAATTCTACCATAATTTACGTAATATGTTATAAGATAAATGTAGTACTTTTCAGTTTAGATGCTCAATATTTACCAACATCTGAATCATGATTGTTATATGATTTATGAGCTAAACATTAATATATGAAATTAAAATAAATAAAAATGCATTATTCAAAAATAATAATAATAATAATAATATATATCGCCACTAAAACTTTTAGAGATGCTAGAATAGTCTGTGGTGATGACGCGATTACTTCAAAACGAACTGATCGAAAGAATCGACTCACCAAAATGATTCAGCATTCATCTCATTAACGACCACCCCGCAACCCCCCAATTCTTCAAACACTTACAATTATTTAACGTTATTACAAGGTTTCTGGTTTTATCTTTTAAAATGACTATATATTAAATGCAATATGCAAAAAGGCTAAGTATTTTTGTATTTCAATTTACATTCCCCATGACATGTGCAAACTTTGGTGCAAAATTAAAACATAGCATTTACATTTGCCATTTACAACCACGCTTTTAAAATGTAAATTCCATACTATTTGTTAACGCTTTATAAGTTGACTTGGAAACTACCCCAATTTTAATGATCTGTGTAATATGTGCAAGCAGAAATTGTAGCAAAATGATATGATTAAATGTTTTAATTTCCAATTTGATTTTGCAACTTATAAAGCATTAAAATTAGTATAGAATTTACTTATTGAAACTATGGTTGCAAATGGCTATTGCAAATTACAGAATTTTATTTTCAAGTTTGCACACGTCTTGGAAAGTGCAAATTGAAATACAGAAATACATTGCCGTTTTCCATATTGCATTGCCGTTTTGCATATGACATTTCCTGTTTCTTAAACGTGTGTCTAAAATGTAATTAGGACAAATAACATTTAAATGATACATTTTGTACGTCAAATGCATCAAATTTAATTTGTGTATTACATTTTTCAGTTTAATCTTGCAACTTGTATAGCCTTAAAATTAGTATGTAATTTACATTTTAAAACTGGCAAATGTAGAGGATATAATTTCATTTTCATTTTGTAACAAAGTCTGCACATGTCATGGAGAATGTAAACTGAAATGCAAAAATGCATTGCCATTTTGCATACTACATTTCAAAATTAATACTGCGACTCTTATGCTTCCATATTACAGCCTGCATGTTTACTTGTATTATTAACCATTAAGTGTAATTACAGAACAGTCATTTTTAGTGATGTATCTACTAGCAATATATCAAGTAATAATGGGAGGGTATCAACATTATTAATACTAGTATCTTTAAAATAGTAACAGATTTTCTGCATAAACATTTCTATTATTTTAGTGAAAATATAAAAATATTTTCAAATCAATATACATTTACTTTAGAAGCAAAATGATGTTGGTAGGTGATTTGGACCAAAAATGTATATACTTAATTCAAACAGAACATTAATTTCCACACTCCAGAGACAGATACTTCATGTTGATTTAAGATTAACTAAATTTCGTTCAGTTTCTCACAATGAAAACAAGATCCTTTTTTCATTTTCCTTCTGAAATAAATAAATATTGATTTACATATGTATAGATATTAACTAAAATACTAAGGAAGATCATTTTAAATTTTCGAGGCCTTAAAATGTGGAAGGGAGAATTAAGACTTAAGACCCGCAAAACCCATGCAGTCTAAATGCAATTAGAGGAGTAAATATCAAAAATTACAGCCATACAGGTAGAAATACTTTAGTGACATGATTAATATTTTAAAAGTACCCAAAAGGAGAATAGAGGAACTGGTCTTTGTAGTCTTGTCTATCAGTAAAACGTTCAGCTTTGCATTTCAATTAGGTTAAACATTAATATAGATTGAATATTAATAATAACTGTTTACTGCTGTATAAGGCAGTGTCAATTGAGAACTGAATTGTCAGCTTAAATTAAGACACTGTTGCTAGTTGTCAAGTAAGAAACAATTCTCTCTCTCTCTCTCCTTTTTTTTTGTTTCCGAATGAAACTGTATGCCATTGCATCATATCCTGTGGTGGTGACGTAAAAACCACAAAACCTTGATGGCTCACTGTGATTATCACCCTCGTGTGATTCATATGCATTTCCACACAAAACTGAACCGACATTTAACCACATATATTTCATCAGTACTCCTTTAAAAGGACAGTTCACCCCAAAAATGTCAATTGTTTTATTTACTCTCCATCTGGTTCCAATATGTATGAATTTCTTTCCTCTCTTGAACACAAAAGAAAATATTTTGAAGAAATTTGGTAACCATTGATGATAGTTATGTTTTTTTTTTTTCTTCTCCCTATAATGCAAGTCAGTAGTTAATATCAACAATCTGGTAACCAACATTCTTCAAAATATCTTCTTTTTTGCTCAACAGAAAAATAAACTAATGCATTTTTAGGTAAATTGTAAGTAAATTAAATATTTTGGGGTGAATTATTCATTATGTTCTTTGTTTGCCCAGAAATAAAATAGTTTGGGTGACGACAGGAGTCTAAATCTTAAATTTTATTAAGAGATATTTCCTATACTGCAATATATTTATATACCACCATTACCATCATAAAGGAAGGGATGAATCAACATCATTACAAATACATTTCTTTCATCTTTTTTTAGTCATAAACCTTGTTTCTTGTGGAATTTAACAGAATTATATCAAGACAATCTAACATAAAACAGCTGGAAGAACAACTAGCCAAACAAGTAAAAAAAAAGGCATGAAGGAGAACAAATGAACAAACAATTTCAAGATTTTCTCTTAAAACCATACAAAGTACCAGCAGGTGCAACAACAAAATAAAAAGATAAAATAATTAAAAAAGAGACAGAAAGGAAATCCCGTTTCGGTCACAGTCACTCATAGATGGCCCCAAAACAAAGATTCATAACAAATTTGCTCATCTTTGAAACAAAAAGTGAAGATATTTTTAATAAATTATGAAAGATTTCGGTCCATCTGTTCAAAGATTATTGTGAATAAAAGCCTGAATTAAATCTGTTCATCATATAAATATGATCTCTTCATGACAGTAGCATCAGAGTTTTGGATGAATAGACTTGAAGAAATCTCACAGACTTTATTAAAAATATCTTCATTTCTGTTTCAAAGATCAACAAAAGTTATGGATTTGAAAATATAAAATGTTCATTTTGGGCTAAAACAACCCTTTTGACGCTCACCCTGTAATGCATTTAAAGTATATTTGCCGCAGCTGACGTTTTATTCATGTAAAAGCAAATACATTCGCAACAGCGTTCCAGTTGAATCAACACGTTTTGTAAGCCTCAGGTGCTGTTGCAGCAATTACAGATTGCGGTTTGAAGAAATAGTTTAGTCACGACAGTAAAAACGAACAAGAATGGCTGTCGATGATGTCCGAATCCAAACAGACAACACTTATTGTATTCATAATACTACGATGTTAATTAAATGTCATCGAATTCAATCATCGAAATTGCTTACAAAGTCTACAGTTCATCTCAAGCTGACCTACTGGGTGTTGTAACAAACGAGGACGAGTCCAATCCTATGTCTCCAGATCCTATAACTGTGGTAGTAGTGAGAGATGGCTTATATTGCTGGGTTAAGTCTGTAAGTCTTGGCATACATAAGCATGGTCCTGTGTCTGTTGATTTTTAAAATGGATATATTTTTGGAGTAATCCACGGTTTTCTAGTGAGATTCCCCGTTGAGTGAGGAAGCCTCTCCTCGAGGGGACGAGGATCTGGAAATGCCCTTCTCTGTGTTGTCTGAGTTGGACCCGCTCTGGCTGTGGTGATCTGCCGATGTCGCGCTGGAGGACGAACTGGACGAGGGCTTCGTTTTCTCCTTATAGTCTGTTATGATAACTGTCAGATCTCCCACCGTCACCTCCAGATGCTGTGCGCTGCTCCGGTCCACATTTTTTAACCTGGGCCTGCAGGATAGAGGGCAAACCGATCAAACTTGCTAGTCTTGAGCCAAAAACATAATGCTGCAGTCTTCTGTAGATCTGCTAATATAGATCAGCTGAGTTGCTTTAATAATCAATCAGCTTTGGAAGATGAGCAATGCTTCTATCCAATGTTGCCTATTCAAAGGTATGAAAACTGGAATTCCATCTTTTCAAAACAATCTCTGCTTTCCAGCCAATTAGTGCATTTTATCATGGATTAAAATGGAAGTTGCCGCACCTTAGGAAACCACTCTAGTTTTTTTTTATCTACATAAACTAATTGCACATCAAAGATGACGCATGCATTAACTAAACTAGGCCACTTAACAGTAAATAAATTGAACTGAAACTAGGCCTGTCACAATATCTATTTTTTGCTGTACGATATATTTTATGCCACTCATTATATAATGCCAGAATGACAATATAATATCATCACAATGCAAGAAACACTCTTTCAAAGAACACATAATATTTTATTCTTAAGAATATTTCAATTTAATTATAGTCATTTTAACAATTTAATAATTAGGCATTGGAATCATAATGCGAAAACGCAAATCCTAAATAAATAATAAATGTTAACAAAAAGTGCAAGGTAAAAAGTAACAGAGGCTGTGATATCTGCTACCAGATCTATTTTCAGTTGTCAGAAACCCACATGAAAATATACTAAAGTAATTTATAGTAAATACTATAGTGTTTTTTAACCATACTGACACTGACACCTCTAATAGAGATAGAGATGTTGCACAATCAGCTAAAATGTTGCTAGAATTGGTTTTTATGTATGGGCGATATATATTGAATTACCAAAAATTATTAAGGTCATGTCCATGTGTTGTGCGATAAGTTGATATATTGATTATTGTGACAGGCCTAACTGAAACATGTATTCTTGTCTGTAGATTGCAAACAATTTAAGAATTTTGCAACATCTTTTCCTGTAGATTTCTGCTTTAAAGCAGTCTGTATTGCATAAAATGCACAAAATGATATGACTTATATTATATATGTGTAAAAATGAGCCATGCAGCTTTCTATAAAAAACGGCAGTAAATCCTTTATGAAAGGTGCAAAGTACAAATTTGCTTCAGATTTTGTTTAAATGAATTTGTAACATTATAAATGTCTTTACCATCACATTCTTTCTGAATAACACACATGCATTCCCTTGAAAAACAAATGTTTTAAAGGTTGTGCATTTGCATTTACAATCCTTCTGAGGAGCATACATTTCAATCACTCATTCTCATTAGGACATGTGTGTAATTTAAACACTGCATTTATTATTTGTTGCAAATATTGATCAAATCTTGGCCTCTAAAAGGGGAGGGAAAAGTGTTCTATAATTCCTGATGCATTGCAGTAGAGAAAATATCATGTATATTAAAAATAATTTCCAGATAAAGACTAACAATCCATTACACACTTTCCGCAGGCTGAAGCACCTGCTATGTAAAGCACAAAAACCACAGCCACTTAATTTGTTTAGGGACAGGCAGTATATTGCAGTTTCACCTCATTTTCTTGTGGTTGTTCTTTTTCAGTGTGGGTTCTCTCTCATTCTTGTCCTTCTCCGTCTTCTCCTTTTTCTCTTTCTTGGGCAGTGTAGCTGAAGCAAACTGCTGTGTGACTTGCTGGGCTACCAGCTGGGAAACAGGACGAGGTTTCCTGTAAAGGGATTTAAAGAAAGAAAAAAACAAGGTAAGACTGAGAGGCGAGAAAGTGAGAGATTTCAAATGAGAAATTTTCACTAGGGCCTGGTGAAAAGGATTCTGTGGGAAAAGCAAGTTAAAACAGGAAAGTGTTGAAGCCAGTTGAGAAATCCTGCCTACACAGAGTAATCTGAGAAGAATGTGTTTTCTCAACAGTCGAGAAACGGTCACAGTTTTTGGTCTCATTGGTTTTTCCTTTCTACAGCAGGCCAATAATTTGACTCCCTAATATGATCTAATATCCTCTAGTTTATAGCTTTCCGTGCCTAAATGTGCTTGTGTTTAAACGTGAAATTAATTCTATTTAAAAAATGCTTCTGTAGGCTGTACAATCTGACATCAATGCTCTTAGCCAATGATTTCATATTTCTTTATACATCAAACATGTTGTGTGACCATTTCTGTTTGATTAGATATCACTATTATAATAGTTTTATACAGCCAGTTATTTGTTTTAGCCTACAATTGCAGCCAAATTATAACATAAAAATTCAAATTTTATGATTTTTATTGTATCAATACAATGTATCATTTGCCATTTGATTGTTTTGATTTTAAATGGGCGTATTGTAATAATAATTATTTTGTTAATGACAAATAAAACAAAACAAGACATTTTAGTGTCATTTCCATGATGTATATAACAAAACAGAAACAAACAGAAATTCTAAAACTAAAGGTTGTAGCCATTTAAATTTGTTATAGATAAATATAGTATATATGATTAAATAAATATCAAACGCTTACAGGCTGCAATAACACTAGACTGTGCTGGAAAATGTACCACTGTTAAATATTTAAAAAGGTAGTATCAATTTACATTGAAGAACATTAAAAACTACATTGAAGAATAATAACCGATTAACAACATAACTAAATTATAACAAACAGAAAATAAAAGCTACAATATTGTGTATCATTCAATATTGTGTATCTCTGTATAAAAATAAAGATAAAATATAGAGATACAATTCCATGATGCCCAATCAGCAGCTGCCCAAAACAGCCCTGTGAATGCTTGTAAGTCAGATACTGTACCGCTTTTATCATTTCAACACATCGATTGCTGCACCCCTAATTAACGACCTGACAGCTGCAGTAATTACAGATTATATCAAGGCTTAAGAGCTCATCTAAACATACTGATCTAAGGGTCAAATCCCATCAATAGTGTGGCGTTTAGAGCAAAAGAGATGTACCGTGACCATTGCTCTAATGACAAGAACAGCAGCTGTTACACCAAAAACAGTCTACAACCGAGCAGAATGAAGGCCGTCTGCTTTACCAACACACACACACACAGAGTGATTTTAAAAACAGCTTCTCAGTATCTGTGCACTGGTCCAATGTTTACGCTTTCATCCATAACCCCCGGGTGCTTTGGGAATAGCTAATGAAGTTACACATTGTGAAATTAGGACATCTAGAGCCTTACAGCGGAGCAGCCAAGAAGCGGTCATTAGCATTGATCCCGAGCCCAAGGCAAGTGAAAACGGCCTTTATTAGTTGTTGTTGTTGTTGTTATTGTTGTTGTTAGCTGTCTGCCTTCCTCGCTCTGCACTGCATGTCAAGACCTGGCTGCTTGCTGTGGCCTCTTAACACCTTTCACACTCCGCGCCGTTCAGGGTTAATCAATCGATCATTTTTTTTAGATACATTTCCTCCATCTCAGACTGAGTAAATCGGAATCAATGCTGCTGATCCTGCTTGTTCTGAATGTTTGGTCATGAAATTACTCAGTCATTAGTCACTCTCCGTCTCACGCATATGTGTTGCAACTACGCTTTGTATAATCTGAGCTATTTGTTGGCTGCCTTGTGCTATTGAAGGGGGTAAATGTAAGATTAATACTGGGTTATGTTGCAAAACTGACTCTTGGATTGTATAGTGTCCAGTTTATTATATGGGTACTTATTGAATACATTAGAAAATGGCCTAATAGAAAAAAAAAAAAAAAAAGACAGGGAGCTATTCATTGGCATTCTCGTGCTATTGTAAGGCGTATCCCAATCAATATTGGGTTTATTTTGCAATAATGACTCACTGACTGTATATTATCCACTTTATTATATGGTAACATACAGAATAAAGGTGCAATGGAGTTATTAAGCTATTTGCTGGCATTCCTGATAAAGTAAGCTAAAAATATTGGGTTTATCAAACGAGTAGTTGTATTAATAATTAATAATTGTATTTATTTGCTTTTTTTTCCCTCTATAAATTCGCAAACTAATGAAACTGTACACCACACTCAAAATAATTAGATATTAAACAAACTAAAATTAATCATTTTAATAACTCAATGTATAGTATAAAACATGTATATTCATTCTATTATAGGATAGTCTATGCATTAGATCTATCTCCCTATATTTAAATATTTTAAATATAAATGCTAAATCTGCAATAACAAATGATATGATATCAATACAGTGCAGAGGTCTTTAAAACTGCTGCTCGGGACCCACTGTCCTGCAAATGTTTTAATTATTAATTAAAATATAATGCATAATGCACTGAAGTCTTTCACAACATAACTTGGCCTTTCATCCCATATTTTTGTTTTAGTAAATCTATAATTATATTTCTATAATCAGTCAAGTAAAACTAATACTTTGAATATTTATTCATAGTAACATCAATGTCAGTTACTGCATAAAACACAATAACCAAATGTGTCTACAAAGCAGTCTTGACTTAATGAAGTGCACATAATAGTTTGTAAACTCCAAACACAAAAGCTGTGTTTTCTCCACTAAGCCAAGAATCCCTCGGATGTGTTCATATCTGCATGTTTGTGTAATGGCGTAATGACTGTACCGGGGAGGCATGTGTACTCATGGGCTTGAGTGATGGGAAGGGACGCCATGATTAATGCGCTACACTGTGTGAACATGCAGTCTCCATACTGCTCTCCTTAGTTCGCTCCACTGCCAAGTCCCCTGTTTGACAGATGGCCCTCTGCCTCCCACCGTCCCACCTCTCCACACCACACGTCCTTCTTTCCAAGCGCTTGCATTTCCTTTTAGCTGCTTTGCAAAATCCCACACTGCTTCAGTATCCAGCTTTCTCTCCTTTTCATCAAAGGCCCGTAACTGTCTGAATCAAAATGAGGTCAACCCATTTGAGATGGTATGGGCATGCGCCTCTGCAAAGCGTACGTGAAATATAGCTAATAAATGATAGCAGGCTCTAGTAATTACTGAATAACGTGGATGTTTTCAGTGGCTTTCGGTTTATTTGGCAGAGGCATGCTGAGAAGGCTTCTGCAAGACTGCATTAGTTTCGCCTTTTTGGGCAAAGAGATGAGAACTCGCTGTGCAGCACTCAGGGTTTCTGCACATACGCAATTAGAGAAGATTTCACATGCTGCTAGACTCTCCTGCAAGTCCATTAGTCCTCTTTAACAGATGCTATACATGTGCAAAATTAAATGATTTGTTTATTCATTCATTTTCTTTTCAGCTTAGTGCCTTTATTAATCTGGGGTCGCCACAGCGGAATGAACCGCCAACTTATCCAGCATTTGTTTTACGCAGCGGATGCCCTTCCAGCCGCAACCCATCACTGGGAAACACCCATACACACTCATTCACACACATACACTACGGACAATTTAGCCTACCCAATTCACCTATAGCGCATGTCTTTGGACTTGTGGGGGAAACCGGAGCACCCGGAGGAAACCCACGCGAACATGGGGAGAACATGCAAACTCCACACAGAAACGCCAACTGACCCAGCCGAGGCTCGAACCAGTGACCTTCTTGCTGTGAGGCGAACGTGCTACCCACTGCGCCACCGTGCAGCCCATGATTTATTCAATACCATTTAAATATTGTCATATTAAAATAAAAACATTATATAATTACTGTTATATATTTATTAAATGGTATAAATTATATTATGTAAAATTTGTAACATGCAATTAATAATAGCTTAATTG
Organism: Danio jaintianensis; assembly: GCA_903798115.1. NCBI lineage: Eukaryota > Metazoa > Chordata > Actinopteri > Cypriniformes > Danionidae > Danio > Danio jaintianensis. Next base: position 7,740,541 of record CAIGQV010019029.1, on the reverse strand, counting down.
TACATAGGTCTATACATATAAAAATAAATAGAACACAATAAAATAAAACATAATAAATAAAAACCACCTAATGTCAAATTTAAATAGAATTTGACAAAGCTGAAAAGAATCTACATTTTACAAATGTTTATTTATGATATTTGTAACTAACACAAATATTTGGAATAGAATTAAATGTACAATTTATTTATTACTATATAAAACCAATCTTGTGTATATATAGAATATTTATAAATAGTTATATACACACACACACACGTTTAAATACCATATAATACATAAATATAAGAATTTACATATTAAACGTGTGTAATGAAACTAACAAAGAAAAAAAATGTAAGATTAATAATTAAAAGTTTAATAAATAAGAGAAAATGTCTTTTATAATATATCACACTATTTATAATATTTGTTTGTAAAATGCGCATTTCAGGCTCCCAGAATCATTTAATTTTTTTTAGGCTTGCTTAAGAACCAATTACTTCTTGGTTTTGCACAATTCTAGTGCATGTTCTGCTGCATCGATAAATGTAAAAATGTCACTGAGTGAACATATGAAGGTTAGATTTATGCTTTGCTCAGTAATCATCCACCATCTAAATCCTCCATTTGTCATGAATCCAGTTCTCTCAGCGATACCTCTATAGAACACACAGGTTAATGTCAACAAATTATAACCAACTGCATTTGCATTGACAGCACATACATGCATTAGAGTGAAGTCAAATAGAGCTTCAACATAAAACAAAACCTAATATAGCTTTCCATTTCTCAAGTATGTCATTTTGAGAAGTCTTGCGTAAGAAACAAAAATGGCTTGGTCCAGAGGGGAGGTTCTCTCTGTTTGTGGTAATTGAATGGTATAATACTCTCTCCTGCAGAGCGAATGCTTTTGCTGAGGGGCAAAAAGTGTCGGTACGCTGAAATTAGTGATTGCTCACGGGTTTGAGAGGTCAACAAGGGAACAGCCTGAAAGAAGCCACAGCAGAGCCTCATCAGTTAACTGTCAGTCTGTCAGCAAAAGGTAACAACTAAAGAAACAAATCACTCTTCGAACAGGAGCAAATATAGCCAGTGTTGAAGCAACACTAAAAACCCATTCGCTTAAAGCTTGCATAGGGGAAATGCAGCCCAAGTTAAAAGTAGTCAGCCTCATACTGTGAAAAAGGGCTGCAATTGCAATATTTTATTGCTTTGCGATACATATTGCGATATTGAATATAATTTCACCAGATGAAATGGGATTATTTTTGTAGGGCAGTGCATCTGTATAAAATATAATAGACCAATCACAACCATTGATAAGTACAGTAGAGCATGCAAATTGATAAACTTTTTGGTAACTATATGATTACACTTCGCAATGACTCCACAAAGTTATTTTAAACTGTGGCTCCTGGTCAACTATAATTCTTACTCCACATTGCAGATCCTGTGATGTGGTTGTTGCGGATACACACATTGTGATATCGATGCTGAAACTATATATTGTGCAGACCTATGTGAAGTGAAAAAAATGTCCTTATGCAAGTCAATGGGGCAAAAATATCATATAAATATGTTTTCAAACAAAAAAAACAACAACACTAAATTCGTAAGTATCCTCCACCATGCATCAGTCGGCCTCAGCTAAACCATAGCTGTATAAAACATTCATCTGCCATCCGCTGCACACAACCACCATCTAAGCAAACACCCTGTTGTCATTCACACTTGACTCTTTCTGTGGAAGATGACGAAGATGAAAACAGCAATCAGCACCCTTACATTCCTTTAGCGTTTCTGCGCTGATCGCCAAACAAAAACAGAACCCTTAGAAAAAAGTGAGAAGAGTCAGGAAGCTCTCCTCTCTTCATAAATAAATGACCTGCGAGTATCGTGCAATCAAGCGGACATCATCATTAAAACCCATCATTTGTGGTCGTCTCTGTGGTATTATCACAGGGCAGATGTGCAATCATGGGTTTATTTATGGGTACGAGTATCCTTCCGTGTGTGTGTGTGTGTGTGTGTGTGTGTGTGTGTGTATCCTGATGTGATGATGCCTCTTATGATAACAGAATTCTTGATTAAGCCGTTGAATGCAAATGAGTTCAAGCCGTCTGGACGCCAGCTGCTGCGGTGGCCTGGACGAGTGACAGCACCCCACCCCCACATAAAAGCCCTCCGCCTTCCCACACACGCACTTTTGCAATGAAAATGAACATTTGTTAGCATCAAATAGCTGCTGTAATACTTTAATTCAGCCGTGGTAATAAGATATGAAACTTGAAAGAGACTTAAGCTTTTATAAACAGTCTCCCTAAAGAAAGATGATCATTATCTGGTGCTGTTGTTGAGCGCCGAGGTCTGTCATCATCATCTGCTTTTAGTGAGCGTGCATTTATGTTCCGAAACGCAGATGAGGAATGTTTTACTTCCTGACCTGATCTCATCTTAATGACATAAGGGAAATAACTGACTGCCGACTCATTCGCTGACTGTTCCAAAACAGGGTTTTTATGACTGATGAGATGAAGGTGAGAAAATACGAGCCCATTTAATGTCTTCTCTGATGAGGTCATTAACGCTCTCTCCTGGATGGCTGCCATGGGATAGATGCTATCTAGAAGACCCATACAAGCACAGTTATATAAATATACCCTTCGTTATCGGTTATGAATTAAAACCCCGGATTTTATTTGCCTTCGAACTCTAGATTTCTCCAATACAGTGACTGCAACTAAAGTAAGATTACGCAACAAAAATGCACAAATTTTTTTTATGGTTTTCCTTTGCATTTTTTGAAAATATTATTGTTTGTAACCCAAGCTTGGAAAAAAAAGATCCCTGTTTGTCGGCACAAATAGCCTTGTGGGCAGTGTGGCTACATTTAGTGTTCAAAGACATTTCCCGATGTCATCCTCTATTGCATCTCAATCTCTGTTAGCTTCATATCAAGCTACTGTCCTATCACAATAAAGGCAAAAAAAATATCTAACAATCAATTAAAATCAAATCTTAAAAATAAATAAATTATAAAAAATAAAGACGCCAACCCGTGAAAATTACTAGAAAGCTGTATCATGCACACCAGGCCAGTAGTAGGCGATGTCACTTCATCAAGAAACACCGTACGCCTGTACACACACAGTCCTGTGGTCCACTATTGGTGTTTTCATTGTCAAGTACACACAAATGCCTTTAACACATAGTATAATTATCATTTTAAAAAGTTTTACACTTTCTTCTGGCCTTAAAAATGTTGTTTTTGTTAATGAACAACGTGAACAAAGTTTTCCGTATTTAGCTGATAACTGTGTTGTGTAATGCCCACTTACGTTGCAGTAGCATTTTTCTTTTTTCCCTATTGGCAATATTGAATTCATACATAGCAAAAAGCACACACAAAGCACAACTCAAACAGAAGTCCCTCAGGCCAACTTGCTTTCTGTTCGTCAACATGCCAAATTAGGATGACCAACGTGAACCAGTTGCTAAATTAATGTGTGGAAATCATTCAATATTATGCAAAACTCAAATATGCAGATTCCTATTTATAGTATTTGCTTTTGAACATCAATCACCAGTAAACATGAATGCATCGCATTGAAAACATCATTAACTTTGCCATTTTCCTACTCAAACTTGGCAATGTTTGTGTCTTTAAACGTTAAATCTTTGGATACTTCTTAAATCATACTTTTAAAATCACTAAATTCCACGTATTACAATTAACAGTTTTTCATTCTCAAACCACATCATTATATCAATATACTTGGAAATATTAAACAATGATACAGACACCAAGTTCAAGGTTTTTATCCTCCAGTATGTGCCATAACGTTAATATTATCTGTGCATTCCTTATGTTTTCATGTATTAATATGAATCTAATCACAAGTGTAAACATTCAGCATAGTTTCTGCAGCTTTAAGAGCACACTGAAACCTGGTTCTTTGGATCATTTCCCCTTTCACGTGCTAAAAAAAAATTGTGCTAGCTTATTTATTGATATTAATTAAAAGTTCATACACCCACCCATTAGACCCTCCATCAGAAATCTTAGTCAAAAGTAGGAAAAAGGCCATTTAAATATCAGGTATAATCAGGAATGTGTCTCTCTAATCTATTTGACTCAATTCAATGTAAACACATATCAAGTGTAAACAGGACCCTAGATCGAAACAGTAGAAAGACATAACCAAAGCTGTTAAAATAATAACTAGACAATTTATTGAAACTATGTAGAAAAATGTACGCTTATTACAATAATCTGCTCAGAGGTCATGTGATGCATTGCTAATGTACATATAAACAATGTTTTGTTTATAACTACAAATGAACTGAAATACACTTTAAATGACTCCTGAAATAGCTTCGAATATAATGGATGTTTTACCAACAGAGCTGTTCAGTAATGCGATACTGATTGCACACACTTGCTCCTGGGGTTATAAACATTGTATTAACTGTGTAATTATTAATACACACGAGACAAATGGCTGACTCTGGCAACCTACTGAGCTGGCTATCCGGACAGCGATTTAGGGCATCTAGTCAAGTCTAAACATACTGTCCAGGCAGTTATATTACTAGATTTGAAAAGCAGTTCGTATACATATATGCATACATGTTTGATCTCTCACCGGGTTGACGTGCCCTTCCTGACATCGCACATCATGCATTTGAACGCTTCGGCGGTGTTCTTGAATGTACACACGCTGCAGTCCCAATAGCCGTCGTCAGAGGAGGGCTTCGCTTGCCTTTTTGGCCTTCAAAAAGCAAAACAAACAGAGAGAAAATCACACCACGGACTGTAGAAGTCTCCGACACATATATCAGATCTTATCCATTCACAAAGTCAGTCGGACGGCCGCGCGAGCGACGCGATTTTTTTAATGAACTGACACTTTAGGTTGATAAAACAGCCAGTCCGCCATGGTGGCCACTCTTGTTGCGTCTTTCTCATTCAAGCGCGCTGCCTAATGGTCTGTTTGCGAGCCCTGAATCGACCTCTTCTTGAAGCCACGGCTGTGGGAGTTTCTTTCTGTTTGTTTTTACCTCGTCGGACTCCTCTTGTCTCCCATGCTGCAGAAAGTTTTGTGGGAAGCGTTGCAGGCACCTCCGCCTCTCGCGCTCTGTCCTCCTCTCGCGCGGCTCCCAGCTGTCGTAGAAACTCCAGCGCGGCGGTGACCACGTGACCGCACTCGACCAATCAAGAGCCGCGCTTTATTTTCTCAAAAGCATGGGTCGTGGGGTTTACATAAAAGAGTCGTGCTTCTGCTTCACCCCGAATCAACTGTGCGGGTGAGGTCACTAACTGCACCCTTCATAACCCTTTAAGTCAATAAAAAAGTTATATATATATATATATATATATATATATATATATATATATAGGTCGATAGGCCTATCATATTTAATTCTTTTACACTGTCACATACTTTTCTTTATCAGAGTCAGTCCTGATGATAACTACCAAAATTGCTATAATTTTAAGTCATTTAACCATTGAAATTACAATTTGTTGGTAACACTTTACTTTTGGGACTCGTAGTTAATGTATTACTACGAATTCCTACGCGATTATTAACGCGAACAATACATTTATCAGTGTTCAATCATCTGTTAACGTTAGTTAATTTAATTAAGTTTACAAGTATTACACTTGGAGTATAATAATCCATTGGTAAATGTTGAACTATGATTAATAAATGCTGTATAAATAATGTTCATTATTTAATGTTAATAAAGTTATTATTGTGTCTGGTTTCTGTAACCTAAATGCCACTTATTTGTAAATACTATTGTATAAGTATTTGTATTATCTGTAAAAAAAAAATGTCATCAATGCACATATTGCACATAAACCATTTAGGTGTTTGTGTGTGTGTGTATATGTATGTATATATAAATGTCTTTCTGTCCTCTTGTCTTGATATGCACGTACCCTGAGCTCCTCTAAACCACAAAATCCTTGTTTGCGCACATTTGGCGAATAAAGCTCATTCTGATTTTGATAAATACATTAACTAGCATTAACTAATGAAACCTTATTGTAAAGTGTGACCAAACTATCATATTTTAATTTTGTTACACTTTGACCTCTTTAACAGAATCACCAATCAATCGAAATCAAGCAAACTACCAAAAAAGGCTTTCATTTAAGTATTTTAGCCATTTAAGTGACAAATTGTTTACCTAACGCCACTGTTATTTTATAGGGGAAAACACAACATTATACATACATAACACAATGTGATATCCATGCAAATATATGTGCATAATTATAATTGTATAATTTTACTGCTCACTGTACTGCTCAAAATCTGAAAATGGGGGAAAATCAATTTTCACCAGACCCTGAAAAAAGTGCATTTAGCATTTATTGAAATTTAGCATTTAATAAAATTAATTTTTTACAAATAGAAGCCTGTTAACACAGAAGACATTTTCCTTAAATGGCAATGGGATTAAAATAGCAATTTTAATGGGTTTCAGATAGGTCATTTTTGCCCAGAAGGTCCTGAGAGGAAGTATTTTTTTTGTACCTAGTTAAACATTTATGGAGAAAACAGGGTCAAATATTATATTTTGAATATGATGCACTTTTTTGTTCTGTTGAATACAAAAGAAAATATACTGAAGAACGTTGGAAACCTGTAACCATTGACTTCCATAGTATTTATTTTTTCCGCACTAAAGATGTCACTGGTTACCGGTTTTCTAACATTCCTCAGTACATCTTCTTTTGTGTTCAACAGTACAAAACAATTCAAACTGGTTTGGAACATGTCAAGTGGGAGTAAATGATGACAGAATTGAGATTTTTGGCTGAACTATGCCTTTAAAGCCGCTAAAATGATCACTAATTGAAAAAAAAACACATTTGCTAATTAAATGAAGTTATATAATGTAATTAATTTCAATCAACCTGTTTACACTTATTACACTTCTTGGTGTTTTTCTAATTAAGAATGCAGATACTTAGATTATTTATTTAAAACATTGATTCGAACATGTACAACTAAAATGCATACCCGCATGCATCAGTTATGTCAGTGAGTGAAATGACTTTGGAAGCATTCAAATGACCGTCGAGAGTGGAGGAAAAGGTTGACAGGAAGTTATTTAAAATAGTTTATTTTCCTGAAACAACAGCAATCATGTAACTGTAAAATAAACAAGCCTAAATTATATTTACAAAATGATAATAATAATAATAATAATAATAATAAAAAAATTAAAAAAAACTTTACCCAAGTTTGGTGGAGGATGTTTAAATAAACTATATTCTCAAAATTCAGAGCTGTAAATATCTGAATAAATATTTGTAAAAATTCAGATCAAGAGTTTCATGTACTGCAACACAGTTTGACAAAATTATAAATTTAGATCAATATGTGGTCTTCCTAACAGGTAAAAGCAGTTGAGAAGAGGCGATGTGTTCTGAGCACATAAAAGTGTGAGTCAGTCACTGAGCTCCTCCTCGTCACTGAAGTATGTGCTCTTTTTGATCCTGGGTTTGTGGGTGTCCTCTGATGTTGATGCTTGAGACGCATCTTCTGCAGCCTGCTTCCTTCTCTTCTCCTCCTCCTCAATGCGTGCTTGCTGATGATCATTTGCAAACAGGTATATTTGTCACTGAACCCAATTTGTACTTAATGTTTACCGAATTGTAGAGTATATAAAATCCACTTACCTGGAAAGCAATTGCCTGACTTAGACTGTCCAGTGCTGGATCCTCTCCTTCTTCCTCACTGTCCTCTGGTTCTCTGAAAAAAAAGGTCACACTTTATTTTGATGGTCCGTTTGTTGAATTTAAGTTACATTGCATCTACATGCCAACTAATTCTCATTAGATTATAAGTAGACTGTTAGGTTGGGGTTAGGGTTAGTGTAAGTTGACATGTACTTGCAAAGTTTCTTATAGTCAGTTAAATGTCTGTTGAAGGAGCAGTATCAACAGATATTAAGCAGACAGTCTACTAACACTCAAATGGACCATCAAAATAAAGTGTTACCAAAAAAATTACATATAATTTATGCTTGCACTTTATTTTACAATGCATTTAACGTGTACTTAGTGTATTTACCTAAACAGCATTGACATATATAAGGTAACTACTGTACATACAGTAGGTGAAAGGGATAGTTCACCCCAAAATGTACTATTTAGTCACCATCAAGTGGTTCCAAACCTTTATGGGTTTGTTTTTTTCTGCTAAACCTTTTGGTCAACAGAAGAACTTAAAGGTTTGTGAGAAGGGAAGAATAGCAGAATTTTTTATTTTTACGTGCAACTATCCCTTTAAGGTTGGGTTCAGGCTTAGAAAAGCTTCATGCATGAACTCTGTTCTGATTGACAGGCTTCCTACACAGTGTTCATTGCTCCCTCCTTCATAGCTCCCTACATGAGCACAATTTTTTTTATTCGTTCGTTCACAGATTTTCAAAACATCACTGCCTGCAGCATTTTCACACACAGATAACACCTACTAGAGAAGTGTGAAGTGACATTATATATGCCTCTGTAAATAAATACAATTTAAATTCACATATCGCACACTAAAATGCCATTCCAATGAAACAATCGTGAATTGGAATTATGGCAGGATATTGTGGCACGACACTTACTGTTGAATTAGGACAAACATCTGAAGTGATAAGAGAAACATACAAAATGTGTGGCGTAAGGACTGGAATTGAGAAATGTTGGTTTAAGGGGGAGATTTATGTATATAGTTTATGTAATTACTATGTTAAGTAGTACATATTTACTTACAAAATGCATTAAAGGGACAGTTTACACAAAAATTTTAATTATTTACTCATTCTCCGCTTAATCCAAACTTGTTTGAGTTTCTTTCTTCTGTTGAACATGTTTTGTTGAAGACAATAGATGTTTGTTGAAGATAATAAATAAATGTTGGAGAAAAGAAGCTATTGACTTAATATTTTCTGTTCCTACTATGGATATCAATGGCTATTTTTTGTTCCAACATTTTTCGAAATATCTTGTTTTGTGTTCAACAGAATGAAGAAATTCATAAAGTTCTGTAATAACGTGAGTGTAAGTAAATGGTGAGTAAATTTTCATTTTGGGGTGAACTATAAATACACAATATAGGTACATACTATAAGTAGAGGGTTTTAATTTTGAAATGCTATTAAGTAGCACTTACACCTCCTCAGGCTGCTGGACCTTTTTCTTCTTTTTCTTTTCTTTTTTAGGTGGAGGTTCTCTCTCTCCAAGTAAATTTTTGGGACAGGCATAACTCAAGTGCCCTTCTTCCTAATAGAGACAAATAACATTGCAAATTGTAAGAAACATTAAAACACTTCCCATAATGTTTGGTTTAAAATGTACAAGGATCTATCTATCTAATACACATTAACAATATCACCTACATATTAGACAAATTAACACATGAAACATACTTATCATAATATAAACGAAATCACAGACTTACCCCACATTCATAACATTTGGATTTGTCAGTGTAGTTTCTTTTTCGGATGAATTCTGTAGCTCTACCGTTATCTATGGCAATGCTGGCCTTTACCATTCTCCCAAACAACTGAAAGAGTCCAACATGTTCATTTAAACAGTTTAAACAGTCCATTTGTAAGTATTGCTGTTATATAAAACGAGCGTACCTGTTTGTTGTTTAGTGAGCGAGAACAGTTATAAGCAGACTCCCTGTCCAGAAACAGCACAAACGCCACTCCTTTACTCATCCGTGTATGCTTGTCTTTGACAATTGTCACCCTTTAGGAAACAACATTGTGACCGTGATCAAGCCATGCGTTGATATAAATATAGAAGTAATTTAAATTTAAATAAATTTAATTAATGGGTACTTACTTGACTACTTTGCCATATTTTGAGCATAACTGTTGGAAAGGGACAAGACATTAACATGATCTCTGAGTTTACTGCAAAAACAAATAAATAAATAAATAAATCAAATGTGTTATGAGGATAATAAGATAATATGTGGCGCTTTATTGTATTTTAAACCGTTTTTACACAGTTTTTGCCGTGTGCCCATGATATATGTAGAAAGAGCCCATCATAATGTGTCCCGCTTCAGGGTAAGATGTGTCATTAATTGTAGTGAAATCACTATAATGATTATAGTGTCCACCCACACAATGTATTAAAGAGGCTTTAAGAACATAATGACAATATGTTTGTTCTGTTAAATATAAATTATAATATTTAGTTTTAAAATAATTAGTTATTATTTTACAGCATTTCAATATTCAATTTAATAATGTTGGCTTTATAGATATGTTTTTAAAAAGAGCACCAATGGTAGAATTTATCATTATTATTATTATTTTTTAGACTCATTTATATTATTATTTTAGATAAAATGCAAATTCTTCAGGTATTCCCCAAGGACTCAGCGTTTCCATTTACATGACAATTTATCCAACACTAAACAACAATATATTGCCTTCGGTTATATGGTTGCTTAGCTTAATAATTATGCTTTAGGATCAACTGAAATGACAAAAATGCCTATGAAAACTGTCAATAATGTCAACATAATTTGCACCTTGTGCATATCGCTGTTTGTCAGGGAGAATGGGATGTTAGACACATAAACAGTGCTTTTGCTGGGCGCTAAACCACCACTCATCTTTATCTCTGAAATCTGAAAAAGATCAAATCACATTTGTCACAACATGCAAAATATGATCCTAAAAGTACAAAAAAGGTAAACTACTACAGGCTTAATTAAACACATTTCAAACTTACCGACAACAAATTTACGCATGAATTTATGTATTATGCACAAAGGACAAAGTATGTTTACGACAATGAAAATTACTGCGTTTATGTTTATAAATCCGACGCAAAACATCAGCGCACCGCGACCCGGAAGATAAAGACGTACCGCTGTCACAATAAAACACCCTGCATTAGCGAAACACATTCACAACTTACTTTCTTACATGTATATAATTTACAAACACTCTTTAAAAGGTAACCAACTTATTATATATCGTACAATAGCTTCAACTTCAATTTAGCAGTTATTTTATTAAGATGCGAACTATTGGTATTTTGAATTCGCATTAGACCCGGAAACCGTGTTTTGGTGGAAGTGGAGTTTTGTTTGGCAGCGCGCTTAACGTTTCACCACGTTTGGGCTTAAATGTGTTTTTTCCCCCTAATAATTATTTGTATGCAAAAGTTTAAAGAATGCTAAATTGATAGGGGTAAGTCGATCAAAGCATATGAACGGTATGTGAACGCCGATTTTGGGTTTATACATGTGAATTCTCAGTATGTGCTGGTGAAAAACGGTATTACACTTATTAAAATGAGTTTGTTATTGTAAATGAGTTTATTCAATAGAGATTCATACATATGGCTATGCATAAATCAGTATAAATCGATGCTGACGATGTATTTATTGAGCTGTAGACCAAACAAACAGATCTGCGTGTATAGGTTAAAGTGTGTGCGCTTTCTGTGTTACAACATGTTAAAATGCGCTGTAATAATACTCTATTGTTTAAAGTAAATTATTAAGCGGATAGGTTTAGTTCTGGTTACTGATTGGTTATAATAATAGCAGTGTTTAGCTTGTCAGTTGTTTTGGATCACTTATTTTCGGTGCTATGTTCTCTTACGTTAGCAGTATTCAAACACGTTTAGCTTGCTTACTTTCTATTATTTATTTACCATGTTATTTGTAAAATGTTGTTCCTAACAACGCCCTCTAGACTTAAATAAATAAATGTGTGGTTTAAACATCATCTCCCTCACCTCCAGACTAGTATAGAAGACTGATGTGTTCTACAATACATTAAAATGGTATCGAGTTCTACTTTTACTTCACGTTTGTTGTTCAAAACTGCATATTAGCAGTGATTATTGGCCGTAAGTTATCAATGCAATATAAAATGTCAATTTCTGTTTAATATGTCTGTCTTTAGATCAACACAGCTGAAGGCATATATTCCTCATTCAGAAAGTAAAAGTAAGTGATTTTAAGAAATAAGTTCCATTTGAAGTTTCATTATAATGCAGTAAATTAAGAAACTGGGAATGTGATTAAGAAATCATTCGTATCATTTGTTTTCGTCTATTATAGAGTGAAATGTACTGGTTTAAGGATTTGCCCCATACATTAGAATGTGTCATGTTTGATATTTCATTTTTATTTTCATGGTTTACACTAAAATGTCATTCAGTATAACATTTATATGTAATTTATATACCACAATTGTTGTCAGGCATGTTTAGAATAAAAATCATTTGATGACATATTAAAATATTGTATTAAAGGATTACATTCCTGAAATACTAATTGTCAATTAAAGTGTTTATACTTTGTCTCTATGTTTTAGACCTGTAGATTTTACCTTTTTTTTCAGGAGGTGTTTATTATTTAAAATGTAATATAATTGTGTGTGATCACTTACTCTTTTATACATTATAATGAAGATATTGTTGTTTCATTTTGACATAAGTATATCTGTCATACTCTGATTATCTATGGACGGTTATTTGAATTTTATTTTACCAGTTTTTGCCAAATTATTAAAAAACACAGTAGACAATATGCTTTCATTTGCTATGTATATAAAATGTATGTATAATTTAAATTAATTAATGATGCCAAAATGGAGTGTATCATCCTTGACCCAACATCATTCTTACCAAGCTTGTGTAAGTTCTTAAGTTTACATTGTATCGATATGTCATCTGTTTATGTATTCCAGTGGCTTTTAGGAGAGATCGAAATGTAAGGGATGTTTACGAGGACAGGTTTCCCCCAGATAGATCGGTAAATACTCATTTGTCAGTTTCGTTTTTGTCTGCCGTCAGACATTTGGTTCATGCTGGGATGCAAACAGTTTTGCTTGAGCTTTTTGCTTTTATGTTTCAGGGTCCATATCCGAGAGGAGGACAAGGTGAGAGAAGACCTCCATTCGGACGGCCTGATGAGGAATTTGGCCGTGGTTTTGAATATGATAATTCTCGGTTTTACCCAAACGGTGCTCCTCGCAATTACCCTGGAGAGGATCAGAGAGGCTATCATGGAGACGGCCATCACAATTTTCCAAATGAACACAGGGGTGGACCTCCTGGACGAAGAGTAAGCTTCAGAGATACAGATTTCTATTTTTGTATTTAATCATGTACATTTTCTTCTTTATTATTGTTATTATTATTATCATTATTATTATTATTATTTGGATGTCCAGAGTTGACTTCTTAGAATTCTTTCAATTAGTTCAATGAAAAAAAAGGAAATGTATGGAAAACGCTCCTGTCCCTCCTAGAATACTGCTAGACTCCCAGAAAAACCAGGAAATGCTTTTTATTTCATTTGTATCTTTGCTCTATTGTATTTATCAATGCTTGTAATTAGTTTATTATAATTTATGCAGATGCACCGCCCTACAAAATCATCCCAATTAATCTATTTTTGTGGTTGTTTTTAAAAATAGACCCAGTCATTTAATCTGGTGATGATATACTCAGTATCGCAATATGTATTGGAGAAAAACAAAATATTGCAATGTCGGTTTTTTCAGTATCGTTCAGCCCTAATGTCATTGTATTTGTGTTTCAGCAAGAAGACTTCCAATACTACAGAGGGCCAAGAGAAGAACCCCATGGTGGCCGCCAAATGGATTTTAGGTATATTTTAAGTTGACCTTACCATTTAAGGAAGAAAGGTGTTTTCCTGCAATTGTGATGGGTGTGTTCAGAATCAGTGTTTCAGAACCAGAATGATATGTGGCAAAAATGACACCAAAGTGGGCCGCAAAATACTTTTAATAGTTGCTTTTACATTTAATATGTTGGCAGACTGTTTTAAAAAAATAACATAATAGATATTGAATAGAATTGAGAGTGTTATTGTTAGAAGACCAGATTAAGGTTTTTATAGTATAGAAAAGGGATTTTTAGTATTAGAAGAACTTTTGGAAGTGACTATGTTCTGTCTTTTCTTCTTAGCAAGCAATAATGATGACTTGGATTGGAACAAATTGAACTCTTTACTGATTTTTTTTTTAAGTTAACGTGAGTCAGTTAACGTTACTATAGTTACTAGCACACTCTCATTAGCGCTAAGCATCATAGGAATCTTGTTCTTAAAGCTGAACAGCATATTCAAATGTCAAAGCAATTCTTTTACATTATGACTATTAAATACAATCAATAAAACATTAACCGAGCATTCTTACCATTATACTTCAATTTAAGTCACAACAGGCTAAAGCTCTGGTAGCTTTAGTTCTGGTTATTGATTAGTTACAATAAGTAGTACCCGTTTAGCTTGTCAGTCATGATTTCTCTGCTTTACTTGCTTGCTTTTTTATTTGTTTTTGTTCTTAATCACATTTTTTCCCCTAAAAGCATCGAGTAACTCACGGCCCTGCTGTATTTTGTGCCTAACAACACCCTCTATCCTTAAATAATAATAACTAAATATACAGTTGAAGTCAGAATTATTAGCCCTGCTGAATTATTAAATTTCTGTTTAATGGAAAGAAGATTCTTTCAACACATTTCTAAACATAATAGTTTTAATAACTAATTTCTAATAACTGATTTCCTTTTATCTTTGCCATGATGACAGTACATAATGTTTTACTAGATATGTTTCAGGATACTAGTATTCAGCTTAAAGTGCAATTTAAAGGCTTAACTAGGTTAATTAGGCAAGTTATTGTATAATAATGGTTTGTTTTGTAGACAATCGAAATTTGTATTAATAATAATAATAAAAAAATATTAAAGGGGCTAATAATATTGACCTTAAAATGGTTAAAAAAATTAATAAAAACTGCTTTAATTCTAGCCGAAATAAAACAAGTAAGACTTTCTCTAGAAGAAACAATATTATAGGAAATACTGTGGAAAAATTCCTTGCTCTGTTAAACATAATTTTGTGAAATATTTGAAAAAGTAAAAAAATAATCACAGCATGACTAATAATTTTGACTTCAACTATGTATGGTAGACAAAATACAGATTTTTATAAAAGAGTGGTATTATTAGAAAGTCAGAGAAAGATTTTTGTGTTTAATAAAAAAAGCATAGAATATAGAGTGTTAGTAATAGGCAAAGATTTGACCAAAAAAAATCTTTAGGCAGTTCTTGATAATGACTGACAATGATTTATGAGCTCCAACAGTAGAAGCAATCTTGATTATTTATATATATATATATATATATATATATATATCAGTGTTACAACATGTTTCAGTTGGCTTAATGCATTGCCCAGAACAACGCTTTTACAGAATAGAGAAGAAAAAAAAGGTCACTCTTTTGAAGTTTATCTGAAATGCATGTGGCCCAGATTCAGAAATGAAACCTTTTCTGCAGTATAATTCCTTGGTATAAGTACTCTTTCTTACTGGAAAAGTTTTCTTACCCTGAGTCACATGAATTTCAGATAAGCTTCAAATGTACTTTCAGCAAAACATTTACTATCCGTTTACTACAACATTTATTATTTACTTTTACACTTTTATTCAGTGCTGACCCCTTCTGGGCTTTAAAATGAATGGTAAGCAGGGTACAAAAGTAGAAGCTCTTGTCATTTCCCCCAGCAGATGGCAGAATGGTTCCTTGAAAACACGTTCTGTTCCCTCCAGCTTTAATGTCTTGTTTTTATACTTTGACTGAGAGAATAAGAGACGCCAAGAAATGAAATTAAGTTGCTTAATAAGGAGCATAAATCAAACTCTGAGTTGTCTTACG
Source organism: Danio jaintianensis (assembly GCA_903798115.1). NCBI lineage: Eukaryota > Metazoa > Chordata > Actinopteri > Cypriniformes > Danionidae > Danio > Danio jaintianensis. Next base: position 7,724,811 of record CAIGQV010019029.1, on the reverse strand, counting down.
TATTCTGTTTGGTTTGTGTGTTGTCAGCTCATATGGAAATACCCACAGACAGTCGTTCTGCCAACTGCGGTTTTCCTTATCTCTTAATCTGCCTCTCTCCGGTAATTAATTGCAACAGTTCACAGCAGGGATGGAGAGCAGCCAAATGAACTTAGTGTTGGTGCACCCCTACTGAGAGAACGTCACTAAAACACTTAAACAGTGACTTCATGCTTTTCTTAATTGGCCAAATTAATGAAACATGGAGAGTCTGTTTTTACTACAAGAAAGCAAAAACAGGAGACTGTTTGCTTGAGGTTCAGATTTCTTCATAGACATTTCCGGCCAGTGGATGAAATTTGTGTTGTCTGTGATTTATTTATTTGTTTTTTAATGAGCAAAAAAAGTGACCCTCATATATTTATGGCACCTACTAAAATATAATTCAGTATAACAGTAGATTATTTACCAAAAAAAATGTCAGACTTTATTTATTGATCACAGTGCAACACCAAAGTGTTAAATAATTATTTTTAGATCTTTATACTTTTGCTAAATTTTAACAAATTTAGTATTAAAATTAATAAAACTAAATCTATCTCTCTCTTTGTATGTACACTGATATAAATGATTCATTAGATTTACTAAATGTTTTAGGTAACTGGTTGCCAAGCACATTAAGTTGAACATTACTACATTGAATTTTTTTGTTTAAATTCAGCTTATATAAATTGTTTGCAACCAGTTACCATAAAAAAATTTAATGAATCCAATTAATATATATTTTTCAGCATAATATTTTATTATTATTTGTTTTATTTACATGCATACACTTTAAAAAATGTCAGAACACACTGTGGCCACTTGGTGGTGCTTTTTAGGTTAGTCAGTGAGGGTTTACTCGTCTAAACCCTCTCTTGTTATTAAAATCAGACATTCCGAGGATTCAGTTTTGAAGAATGTCCTTTATATGGCCACATAAAGCATTGTCCTTCTAATTCGAATAACCATGCATGTCAAACATGCTTTAAAGTACCTGCACTGACCTTTTCTGTGCTTTAATCTGCCGTGATTGGGAACGAGAGGTTAACCTTTTCTTTTTTTTGTTCTTCACTTGGGGTAATATCCTGGCTTCATATTGGCAGTAAAGACAGACATGTGGTAATTTGCTCTGTTAGTCCAGGGCAGACAGGGTCACCTGCACTTCAAACAGATGTGAGGGTCATTAAAGTTTTGCGAGGTCACTGTGTGCGGACTTCTAGTCGTGTGTGTTTGTGAGAGAGAGGAACCTGGCTGGGGTTCAGGCCAGGGTCACTTAGACCAGGTGCCTGTGAGTCTTTACTCCGAGCAGAGTAAACTGAAGGGGGTTTTACTGCCTCTAGAACAGATGTGTGTTAATGAATGTCTTGGTTGGCGGGTGAACTCGGCAAAGCCGCGGTGCTGCTCTGTTAGGCAGAGCTTTTTACAAGCCTCATTTTGCCCTCCTCTTTGTGCAGTTTATATTGAGTTGAGCTTTACAAGCAGGATGTGAAGCCTCTGGCAGGGTCCTTACACAAATAGGGAAAGTCTTAAATGAAGCTCAATGCAGAGCCTAATTTAAGCGAATCTCCTCTGTGTTATGAGGGCCAGAGGTGTCCTCTGTGACCAATGAGTTTCATTTAGGTCTTTAAGGACATTACTTCATGTTAAATGAGCCAGTGACCCGAACATTCACACATGTAACATAATAATAATACATATGATGTATCATTATTATCATGAAAAACTGGAAACAATACAAATATCTTTTGTGATCCATAAAAGGAAAAGTGTTACAGTTTGCACATAACGCTCTGATGCATGAATAAAACATTAAGAAGGAAATATATATATATATGCTTTAAATATATTCAGTGTATTCATATACTTTTATCATATTTTATATATTATATAATATACAATATTATATATTATAATATATATAATATATTATATTGTATATTATCATATCTTAATGTTTATAAAATATCTAAATTAGAAAATGTACAATATTTATGCATACATATGTATAAAACTGTTTATGTAATTTCATATATTTCATCCTATTTCCCCAAACGGATGTATTTTGAGAGAGACATTCTTTGCAAAGCAACAGAAAATAGTGATAAACATTACAGCTTTGCTACTTTCACTGTCCTCTTGTTTTTGTGTTTATGACAACATAAAATGAATAATAAGTGATATAAAAATAAAAAAAAGCTTTCAATAACCTTGCATTTAATTGGCCGTCAGGTCATATAATAAATATAAATGATATAGTACTTGGACATATGAAGTGATCATCCCAGTCCTAAGGCCAGTGGAAACATCTCATCTGTTCTCTCCTGACCCTTCATCCCAGTACACTCAATCTCTGACCCTACAGGGCATGGTTCATATAAACAAGTGTCATGAATTTAATGCATTGTCCCCTCTTTAACCCTATTCTAAACCTGTCAGAGGACAGTGAACAGCTAGTTTAACCACACATACTTAATGTAACTTTTTTTTTATGTCTTAATTTTGTCCGTTTTTTGGTTTGACATCTTAGAAAATGTGTGAGAAGTAATATCACCGAATAATTTTGGTCACACTTTACAATAAGGTTTTATTAGTTAATGTTAGTTAATGTATTCATTAACATGAACTAAGAATGAACAACACTTGTACAGTGTTTGATAATCATAGTTTAGCATTTACTAATGCATTATTAAAATCCAATGCTTGCTGACATTAGTTAATGCACTGTGACTTAACAAGAACTAAGAATGAACAACTTTAATTTCATCATAAATGAACTGTTCATTGTTCATGTTAGTAAATACATTAACATTAAGTAATTCAACCTTATTGTAAAGTCTTACCATCATTTTATTTGATTGATTGGGATTGAGTCAAAGTCAAAGTTCGCTTTATTGTCAATTCTGCTACATATTCAAACAGAGAAAAAAATGAAACTGTTACTCTCAGACACCGGGTGCATACAGATAATACAAGAACACTACAAGAGGAATATAAATACAAATAATTTTTGTAAATTTAAGAGAAAGAATACAAAAATACTGTTTAATACAATATATATTTTTGTACTCTATATAGACCATTTCAATGTGGTGATGTCACTGGCCCATGAAAATTTCCTGCTTGTTGTCAAACCATTTCATAACTGTAACGAGGCAATTCAATAATAACTTCACGTTAAAACAGCCGCCATAGGATTATTTATCAACATTTGGACTTTTTTGGATTCTCAGAAGCTGTGGAAATTAAAAATGTAAAACAGGAAGTACGTTAGGACCATTGTTTTTGTTTACATCCCTCAAAATGGTCTATACAAATAATATGACCTAATTTTGCAATATTCATTTTGTTCTGTTTGGTTTGATATTCATGTAAAAACGTTTCATGCGAATATCTTACTATTATGTGAATGCAAATATTTGTCTTATTTAATTTTAGACCCAGTAATCGACCAGGTCCTCCACCGAATGCTCGAGTCCAGGGTTCTTACCCTGGACCCAGGTCTATGCCTGGCCCTGAAGCAGGAGACGACACCCTCATGCAGGCCATCATGAACATGGACCGGGGGTTTGTACTCGCATTCGTGATCTAAAATGCACCGTATTGCTTTATAAAAGGAAACAGAAACTCAAAGTCTCATGTCTTGCAGAGAAGAGCGGGAAAACCTGAGACGAAAGGCTCCCTTCCCTCCTGTGCGTGAACGCTCTCCTGCCCGACGGGACGTCCCACCTTCACCTCACAGTCGGTCGGGGTCCAGCATAAGCAGCCGCAGCTACTCACCAGAGCGGAGCAAAGTGCATCCCTTCCCACCACAGCAGGGCAAAAGTACGAAACTTATGTTTAGTGTTTGTTTTCACCTCATGTTTTCTGTGATCTGATCACATATTGTTAACAGGGATGCATTATCGTTTCTGTATTGTATAAACACTCATTCAAATGCATCTTGTTATACTTGTCTTTAGATTGTATCTAGACCCTTCTTTCTTATTTCATCATGCTCTAAATCACTTTCACAGGAGCATTAGTGTGACACTTGAGTACTTTTGAATGAACACATCCACAGCTTGAATGCAGCTTACAACTAGCGGAACAGCAAGTGAATGAAATGATGTTTTGGTGCAATAGTAAAGTATGTGTCTCTAGTTTTTTGGTGCTCTTTCCCACAAAATATCACGAAATGACCACATGTATGGACAATGGGAAAGAGTATGGTTCTTTTGTGGCTGTTTCAAAGCATTCAACCACATGAGCATTTCTACTACAAAAGCAGCTCGATCAAATGCATTTTTTTGACTACCCTGAGAAATGGTTGAAAGTGGACAAGCTCTAAAGGTTTTAGACTGTATTTACACTTCTATTTAGTGTTGTTCACTTGTGATCAGATCATCAGACAAAAACATCTCAATATTAGGGTTAAATGGGGCCTTTAGCTTTTTTTTTTCCATTTATCTATTTAAATGTGTTTTAACATGTAATAAATCTGAAATGTGGAGTTTCAGTAGTCATTATTCAAGTATTGTTCACACGATTCATTCAGAAATCATTCTAAGATGCTGATTTGGCCATAAAGAAATATTTCTTATTATAAATGCCCAAAACAGCTGCTACTAAATAGTTATATGAAATTAGTGATGCTTTCTTTTGATTAATTGAAAGGTCAAAAGGGCAGAAAGGTTTGAATTGTGTAAAATGTCTTTACTGCCACTTTTGGCCAACTTAATGCATACTTGTTAAAATAATAATTTTATTTATTTTTTACTTTAATTTCTATTTTCTGAAATGATTTAATACCAGTGGTGTTTGCAGGTCTAGACAGTCTGCCAAGCCTCTCTACATTTCCTTTGGAGAATTTGCATTGGCGGGATCCCCCACACAAATTGACTGTAGATGGTGCAAAGGGTCAGTGCACAGCTTGCAGTGTAGTTTTTGACCTGACGTGGACCATTTGAAAAGTGCTGATTGATTTAAAGGCTTTCTTGACTAATTTGCACGCAAGCGCATTTTAATGCACCCAGCTGCAGAGTGGAAAGACTTTCCCTGGATGCTTTATTCCTGATATAAACTAGACAAATGTCCTAAATGCTTCCCAGACATGTCTGATATGAGTCGTTGTATTTGAAAATAGACAGGCTTGGACATGACTGCACCCAGGCGTCCACCACAGACCTCCGATCACAGATGATGTCACTCAAAGTCTGTCCTAATAAAGACTCCCATCTGTGTTTGTTTCCCTGTTCTCTGTTTCTATAATGAGATCCTCAGCAATGAGCTCCAGAGAGGCGCTTCGAGGCCAATATTGGATGCACATGTTTGGGCTGTCTTTAGATTATGCTGTCCTGAAAAGACAGAGCAGGCTTGCATGAGATCATATGATCTAACCTCTAATACCGATGAAAGAAGTGCATCAAGAACACCTGAATTACTGCTCTGTAAAAATTGCAATGCTTATTTCCTTTTTTTCTCTTGTGTTTCAGGATATGAGGAGCCATTTGGGCCAGGCAGAGCACCGGGTAAGTTAAACAGCGGCTTTTTGGGGAGGACGGATGACCTGGTCAAATTAGTTATGGATTAGAAGGCCCACGTGTAATTTGAGCTTGCAGAATTGTATGGCTTGACGGTCAAAAAGACCCTGTTTCCACCTGGTATTAACATGTATTTATAGGGATCTAATCACAAGTGGTCAGCTAAGATGCATAACTGTTTCCACCTGGTATTAACATCATATATGCACTTCAGACAGTTTCTTTGGTTATGGTGCAGTGCAGTGAAGTATGAATGCCTTAGTATGAAGGAGAAAATATCATAAATATGTATGTTTTGAACTTGATGTACAGGTGGACATGATCACAACCACATGGTCTGATTAATTGCATATTTATTTTCCAGATATTACATGGATATCTGCCAAAATAAGTTTTAAAAAAAAGACATTACACCATTACACTACCATCTACAAGTTTGAGGTTTACATTTTTTTGTCTTCTTTTGTCATTGAAAGATGTTCCTTATGCTTGGCAAAAATGCATTTATTTTATTCAAAAATTCAGTAAAGCATTAATCATGAGAGATATATTAGTACAAAAATTGTTAATTATAAAAACAGATTTTTTGTAAATGTAAACATTAAAAATGTAATAAATTCCTTTGACAAAGCTGAGGCTGCTTTAGCCATTACTGCAGTCTTCAGTAATATTTTTTGAAAACCTGGATACAATTTTAATGGAAACTAAATTTATTTAAAATAGAAATCTTTTGTTACTTTTGTATTATGATTGTCTTTACTGTCACTTTTGATCAATTTTTTTAATGTTTTTATAACATTATTTCCTTTAATAAAAAAAGGCCCCAAAGCTTTTGAAAGTGACCAAGCTGAAGCTGCTTTAGCCATTATTTTTTTAGAAACCTGGATACAATTTTTTACTTTAATGCACATGGAGTCCAAACAAACAAATTTTATTTGAAATAGAAACCATTTGTTACTTTTCTATTGAGATTGTCTTTATTGTCACTTTTGATCAGTTTATTGTGCTTTTATAACATTACTTTAAATAAACAAAAATTAAAATATAAAATATGCAGAAAAATTGTTGGCCAAGGTACAATTTAATATTTTTAGAAAAACCAAACCACAGAAGAGGAAAATCATACTCCTTTTGAATCCTGATAAAGGAAGTTTTACGGCTCACCACAAGGAGATTTTGTTTCGCTTTGGTTTACGAGTTAAAGGTCAGCCCGCAGTCACAGTAACTTGAGAGAAAGCATTGCTAATCGCACCATCGTAGAGCCTCATTTTGTTTGTCTGCTTTTCTCTCACTTCCTTTGGCTGTGGATCGTAAAACGTCCACAGGCGTGTGTTCGAGTGTCTGATTGTTAAACCTTTCCTCCTTCCATTCCTTTTTACTTCCCATTGCCAGATGTTAGATAGCACCTTATGTGTACGCGGAGATTTGGATTTGAGTCTCTTTAAATCTAAATGGTCTGGTCCAGGCTTCTCTCCGCTCCAAATCAATTTGGCGAGCTCTCCTTCATCCCTCGCCGAGCGAGTCCTTAGGTGTCGAGCCCACATCTCACACGGAGGGGGTCATAGGGTGACACTGCCGGCACCTGGCTGTGGTTTGCCTGCAGGGAAGAGCCCTGATCGGCAGTCAGGGAACCACCTGGTTCTGCACGCCAGCTGGATGTTCGGAAAGCGAGCAGGACCCGTTCCAGCATGCGAAAACGTTTACGACACCAAATGAGTCAAGCAAGGCCGTATTCTGTGGCTTTCTGGGGGATGTTGATCCACGTCCAAACTATAGCTGCGTTGTTGGCTAGAGTCCTACAACAGATGCTTTGTTTCTTCCTTACTGATTCCACTCTTTCATCTACTGCAGACAAGGAAAGGCCCCCCGGCCCCTCCGTGAGTGCATCACGAGATGGTTCGCCCCATAGCTCCGTATCTGCCACTAAGGTGAGCCACACACAATCACACACACATACATGCATATACAGAGCTCTCAAACAGATGTGCCTACCAGAACACTCCCTTTCATCATGTAAAATAACAATGTGTGCGACGTGCCTGCCATTTCAGCTGATGGTGAGAAAACACACTTATATTCATATTTCCAGTACTTTAGATTTTTTTTCATTTTGAAAAGCTGTTGGTTTGTGCTTTTCTATTTTTCCATATGATGGATTTTAAAGGGTCCTGTTTGGAGCATGAAAGGCAGGCGTCCGTGTCGTGTTTATTCAGACTGTAAGCACGGTTCTGACACAAAGCACAGTGGGTCACTGAAGCAGAGTTTGTGGACATCGTGGGGCCACCCAGGCCGCGCATAGCTAAAAAAAGAGGGTGAAATCCATTAGCTCAACTCTCAGCTCTATCATAAGATCTTATCGGAGGCTCTGAGCACTCTGGAAGTACTCTAGGGAGCACTGAGAGCCTAGAATAAATTTGTTTCACTGTTTCTCTCTTGCGCTCCCCCCTTGTTCCTATTTTTGTGCTTGGGTGAAGCAAATCTGAGGAACAGTCAATGCTAAATATTTTAGTTTTTCCACAAAAAATTATTTTCTTTTTTTTTTCACTAGTTTATTGGTTCACGTGATACATGGGATAAAACTGCTTTCCTTACTTAAGAACCTTAATGTTAGTATAGTATTATATATATATAATAGATCACAGTTTTACAGTTGATGTGTTATAACTATAATAAGTAAGCTCCTTTTTTTATTTTTTTTTTATTTAGCATTTTAAGTAGCTCTATAGATATTTTTATTAGCTAGTGAAATATTGTGTACAGTAGTAACATTTGAAGTGGATCAAAAACTTTCATCACAGTTGTATTAAAACTATTGAACAACTCCCATTCTTCTCTTAGCATAATTTTGAATAATGTCTTTGTTTGATCCACTTCAAAATGTGACTATTGCATATGTGTGATGTGCAAAAATTGTATTTGTAATATTATAATTATTAGAGATGCACCTAGAGACTAGCCATAAATCGTAATGAGCCAAAAGTGTGACTAGACTGTATATCATTACATAGTTACTTTTATAGAGAATTAGCAGTTTTAATTAAACAGCCATCAGTCATTAATTAAAATCAATAAGCAGTCATGGTAAGATAGCAGCTTGTGGATCCTGGTTAAAGTGTTGTGGTTGCCTCTAATTTTAAATCACTGCACATGGTTGCACATGTACTTGTATTTCTGCCCCCTTGTATACCTCTTGTAAATAAATACTAAACCCAGTATTGCATTCGGCCTATTACCATGTTAAGATAAATAAACAAATAAAACTGGAATCAGACATAAAATATCAAGATTGCTGCATCACTAATACATAGAATACTTCAAATTTTTTTTAAAAAATGTCTTTACAAATAAATTGTAATGGTGTAGTATATAAATAAAATGTATAATAAAATATTGCATGTGTAATGAATATTAAACAGGTGATTATTAATGAAATATTTATAATTGTATACATATTTGACACTATTTTTTTATATTGAGTGAGACATGGAAAACAGAATGTTTTAACAGAAACATCCTTGCACAGGCGTTTACATCAAAACAGCTCCGTTTCGTTATATGAAGACCCCTATATATTTGTTTCTTTCGTCTCAGTGTTTTGATTGAATTCATGTATCAAACTTCAGTTATAAATCAAAGCAACAAGAAATGCCTTATTAAAGAACCTGTGTGTCTTTCATTTGTTTGATCACTTCGATTCACCTCTGAACCATGTGCAGATGAAAGTTGTTTCTGCTTGGTGGACGTCTCAGTCTTTGAGCCTTTGATCTTCTTCCATCGCTCTGTTCATGGGGCATAAGCCATAACCTTGTGCCTTAGATGAAAAGGCTTTGCCAGTGTAAACTAGGCCTGATAGGCGGTCTCTTAAGGTTCAACAAACACGTTTGTTTTGGAGATTCATTATTTGAAGAACAAAGAACAGATGCAGTGTGTGCATTTCACTGTGGTGGCTTCATATTTGTTTATAATGCTTGTGGAGATCTTGCATATATATTTTCCTCCCCAAATAGATCAAATGGATTAATTGGTGTGAGCCAAATATCTTAAGGTCCAAGTCGTGAATGAAAATAGACAGAGCCTTGTTTCCATTCTGTCAACAATCTGCCTCTTTTCTGTCTAGCTGGAAAAAGCATCATTCTTTCCTACGTTCCTTAAAGGAAAACTCACCCCCCCCCCCCTCCCCGGCCCCAAACACCCATTCTGTTTTTTGTTTTGTTGAAAATAGGCTCATTTTACAACTTCCCTAGAGTTAAAAAGTTGAGTTTTACCATTTTCGAATCCATTCAGTCAATCTTCGGGTCTGGTGGGAGCACTTTTAGCTTAACTTAGCTTATGGCGTAGATCATTATATCGAATTAGACCATTAGCATATAGCTCAAAAATGAGTTTTGATTAATTTTACTATTTAAATCTTGACTCTCTCTGTGGTTACATCGTGTATTAAGACCAATGGAAAATGGAAGTTGCTATTTTCTAGGCTGATAAGGCTGGGAAGTATACTCTCATTCTGGCATAAGAATCAAGGAACTTTGCTGCCGGACTATGGCTGCAGCAGGCACAATCATAATATTTGGATTTTAACTGGTGGTGCAAGTGTAGAGTTTTGTGCTAGGGACTATTTTCAGGTGATGTTTAATATTTAATTAAAAAAAAAGTTACCAAATGTGTTTCGGTATGAAACTAATCATTATAAATGCTTGATTTCTGTGTGCTGCAGGAGGACATAACATCAGTAGAAGTGCCCACAGATGAAGTCCCAGCCCCCGTGGATGAAGCTTCCTCCGTCATGGATGACTTTCAAGAGAAACGAGCTCAAGCTATTGCTGCCAAGGCTCGGGAAATTGAGAAGGTGTGAGAAATACCTTATTTCCTTTTATTCATTTATTTCCATAGTGTCTGAAGTAAGTGGGAAGAGTGTGTTGTCATTTTAGTTTAAATGATCACTTATTTTAATGGCTGTACATTATTAATTGGGCTGCCAGAGATAAAGAAATAGTTAGCTATTAATAGCAGTTTCATTTTCAGGCGAATTAATGAGTCATAAAACGAAAAATCGGCACTCTCTGAGATTTTAACATAGAAGACAATGTTAGCATCTTGTTATTTAAATTGTATGGGAAAACACTTTTTTGGCATCATTTAAATAAGCATTTTAAAGACTGTATGCGCCAAAAGTTGCTGCAGACTTTTATTTCTGTATTTTCAAATTAAACTGAATATTGAGAGCGAGGCCAGTTTTATTTTTCTGCGCATCTTTTACTGGCAGTAAACTAGCGGTTGGAGGGGTGTGGCTAAGCATATATCGCACAATCTGTCAAACTGACATCATCTTGCATGGATTATTTATTCATAAGACTAACATTATGCTCTAGCAAAATAAATACTGTCAATTTTTATTTCATGTGGACTTTAAGTGCTTTTGAGTGCTACTACTTTCATGTATTTTTGCTCTTGACCTCTTTTTGGCCAATGAATTTACTAAGGTGATAAATAGGCAAAACTGTCTCTGCTTTCTATACAAGTTCACAACGATGGTAATAAAGTTCCTGCTCTCTCCTCTGTCTTTTTACTGGCCCTATTAAAAGAGAGACGGGATCCCCCAGGAGCGCTGCACCAGCCCTCCTATTGAGCGCTTGCCTTCGGCTCAATAGCTGCTGACGCTGCAAGATTTTAACTGTCGGCTTTTGACACAACCTTGAGCTTTATTGGGTTATTTACATATTGAAAACAAATTAGAGTTTTGAATGCATGGTTTGAATTTGAACTTGAGCATCTTTTTATACACTCAAAAAATATTTATGTTGCTTGTTCAAAGTATTTAGTTAAAATGAGCTTAAACAACTCAATTCTTGCGATTTATTTATTTATTTTTTCCTTAATTGTTTTACGTTCAATCCACTTAAATGTGTTTACTTAATCAATTTGTGTTTGGACAACAAAACTGAATTGTGTAGAAGCCTGCATTTTTTAAAGTGTACATGAATTATTGACGTATCTTAGTGAATGCCAGCAAATGTTTGTTGAAAAAAGGTGCAGAGTACATAGATGGCTAGACTAGATTGAGGGAAAAGCTAAACATCTGGTGGACACTTAAACAGAAAAAAACACACTCTGAAATAACAGGCTTTGGTCTGAAAGGCATCCACACACTGCCACTGAAGTATGTGCATTCAGGGCAAATCAAAACACTTCAGTAGAAGTGTTGAAAAAAAAGATGAAAAAAATGACTGAAATGTAGATACCATGTAGATACCATTATTTTTTTTCTTTCTTTCTTGCATATATGCACTTGAGCAATATACATTGCATCTTTTTTAGCTGTCAGATTTGCAAGTTTTTGCCCACATAGGGACTAATTAAATGGAAAGGAGTGTCTAACAATTTTCATGTTATATTATACAAATAGTCATATAGATTTATGTCATTTATGTGTAAACTATTCTGTTTTGTTTGTTTTTTATCTATTCAGTTGTATGGTCTTATTTGTTTGATGAATTTCCTCCCAACAGTGAGCATATTCTTCAAACAAGTTTAGTTCCAGTCATGCTCAAAGAGGAATCCAGTTGGCTCTCGAATGTTTTGTTTTGACCAGCAAGACGTTTATTTTACAGATGAGCCCGTGCGATTTTAACTAGCCTGAATTCCTTACTGCTAAAGCGCTGTAAGTAGGGCATCTTTGTTGTGATAGTTCTGCAGTCCACGGTGAGGCTTAATCTGGGTCTGAAGCAAAGCTTTCAGGTTCGTCAGGGATGTTGGATTCCTTCGTTCTTTAATCCCATTTGATGTTTCTGATCTAAATATGTCAGATCAAATAAAATAATAGACTCATACACCATCATCCACAAAGACTGTGTTTTTATGCTTATGCTTTAGATGCTCCTGTTTCAGATTACAGGCATTACCAAGACCTATTTTTCCCCATTAAAGTTAAATGTGTATGCTAGCTAATTATAAATGGGTGCTTTTTGGGTTTAGTTCATGGATGTGCAGCCAATTATTTGATCAAATAGAGTCTAATTTGGAAAATGTCATTGTTTTATTGATGTTAGCTGTAGCTAGCTTAGCTTGTATATAGCATATTATAGCTAATATTATTTTAGTCCATTTTGCTTTGCACAGCTGATTATATTGAAAGTTCATACATCAGAATATAACCCTTTAATTTTTTCTGTAATAAAATGTATTTATAAACTTGAATTGAACTTTGGGAGAACCTCTCTTAAAGTTATTAGCTTAAAGATGCTTTCCCAGTTTTCCCTCCTTGTCCCACCCTTCCTGAATAATTCTTTGCTATCTTGATCAGGAATCAGCCTCCCAGAGTACAAAAATGACACATGAAAGGCTTAACAATAACACACACACACACACACTCTCTCGAGGTCCCGTTCAGTCTTCCTGTTTGATGAGGTAGCAGAGGTGGGGTTCACAGGAGGCGTATGGAACTAGAATTTAACTCTAGGAAATAACTTCCCAGCATTCTTGACATTGTTATGAATTATTAAATCTCAGAGTGGATTTGTGTGTACAAGGTTTTTAAAACATTTCATAACAGGACACAGCGGCGGGTGAAAGTTTTCCCTAAAATTAGCTTCATGAATCACAACCAATGCTATAAAAATGACTAATCGAATTGTTTTAAAGCTGCAGGAGCAACATTTGATTCTTTGAGAACTTCCTGTTAACGTCTGCTCCAAGTCAACCCTGCTTACTGAGTTTAGCAGAGGTTTATTTTTAGCTTAGACGTGTTTTCTTTACGCTGTACTCTGATGACATTGTGATAACGGTACCATAACCCCCGCTTCTCATCTAATCTGAACTGAATTCTAGGCCACACATACAGTTAATGCCCACACAGACTCTCGGGCAGTTGTTCACGGAAATCTTGTGTCCCGACTTTCTCTTGCATATGTAGCTTTTGGTTTCTGCTCTTAACACAAACTCTTAGCTCACAGTATTTATGCCGCACAATTTGTGTTACAGGCCTAAATGGCATCTCAAATCGTATGGGTTTGTGCTTGTTTATGTAGTCAGTGCTCAACAATTTGAGGTGTGTGTTTGTGGTAATGAAATGAAAGAGTTTATTTTAATCTAACTAAACAGGTGTTCATAGTTGAAGTCATGTTATTTTGATTGGAATTTGTTAGGAGGAGGAAACATTTACCTCACATGGTTTGTCTGATAAATTTACTGTACTGAGCAACAGAATGAAAGTGACTTACTTGTGAGTATTGCTTTGTGCATACCTACAGTCGTGGCCAAAAGTTTTGAGAATGATACAAATATTAGTTTTCACAAAGTTTGCTGCTAAACTGCTTTTAGATCTTTGTTTCAGTTGTTTCTGTGATGTATTGAAATATAATTACAAGCACTTCATACGTTTCAAAGACTTTTATCGACAATTACATGACATTTATGCAAAGAGTCAGTATTTGCAGTGTTGGCCCTTCTTTTTCAGGACCTCTGAAATTCGACTGGGCATGCTCTCAATCAACTTCTGGGCCAAATCCTGACTGATAGCAACCCATTCTTTCATAATCACTTCTTGGAGTTTGTCAGAATTAGTGGGTTTTTGTTTGTCCACCCGCCTCTTGAGGATTGACCACAAGTTCTCAATGGGATTAAGATCTAGGGAGTTTCCAAAATTTTCAACGTTTTGGTCCCCGAGCCACTTAGATATCACTTTTGCCTTATGGCACGGTGCTCCATCGTGCTGGAAAATGCATTGTTCTTCACCAAACTGTTGCTGTTGGAGGGTGTTTTGGTACCATTCTTTATTCATGACTGTGTTTTTGGGCAAAATTGTGAGTGAGCCCACTCCCTTGGATGAGAAGCAACCCCACACATGAATGGTCTCAGGATGCTTCACTGTTGGCATGACACAGGACTGATGGTAGTGCTCACCTTTTCTTCTCCGGACAAGCCTTTTTCCAGATGCCCCAAACAATTGGAAAGGGGCTTCATCGGAGAATATGACTTTGCCCCAGTCCTCAGCAGTCCATTCGCCATATTTTTTGCAGAAGATCAATCTGTCCCTGATGTTTTTTTTGGAGAGAAGTGGCTTCTTTGCTGCCCTTCTTGACACCAGGCCATCTTCCAAAAGTCTTCGCCTCACTGTGCGTGCAGATGCGCTCACACCTGCCTGATGCCATTCCTGAGCAAGCTCTGTACTGGTGGCACTCCGATCCCGCAGCTGAATCCTCTTTAGGAGACGATCCTGGTGCTTGCTGGACTTTCTTGGATGCCCTGAAGCCTTCTTAACAAGAATTGAACCTCTTTCCTTGAAATTCTTGATGATCCTATAAATTGTTGATTTAGGTGCAATCTTAGTAGCCACAATATCCTTGCCTGTGAAGCCATTTTTATGCAACGCAATGATGGCTGCACGCGTTTCTTTGCAGGTCACCATGGTTAACAATGGAAGAACAACGATTTCAAGCATCATCCTCCTTTTAACACGTCAAGTCTGCGATTCTAACCCAATCAGCCTGACATAATGATCTCCAGCCTTGTGCTCGTCAACATTCTCACCTGAGTTAACAAGACGATTACTGAAATGATCTCAGCAGGTCCTTTAATGACAGCAATGAAATGCAGTGGAAAGTTTTTTTTTAGGATTAAGTTAATTTTCATGGCAAAGAAGGACTATGCAATTCGTCTGATCACTCTTCATAACATTCTGGAGTATATGCAAATTGCTATTATAAAACCTTAAGCAGCAACTTTTCCAATTTCCAATATTTATGTAATTCTCAAAACTTTTGGCCACGACTGTACACTATTTCTGGTGAATGTTGGCAGATATTTGCTGCAAATTCATCACTTACCTTTAGCATGCTGCTTTAAAACTCTTAATTATACAGTTGAAGGCAAAATTATTAACCCTCCGGTGAAATTCGAATATTTTCCCAATTATTTCCTGACTAATTTAATTTGTTTCTTCTGGAAAAATGTCCTATTTCATTTGAGTTTGGCTGGAATAAATATTTATATATTAAAAACTGCCAATGTCAATATTAATATTGTTTTAATAAAAAAAAAAAAAAAATATATATATATATATATATATATATTTTTTTTTTTTTATAAAATATATATATTTATAAATATATAAAATATATATTTTTTTAAATATATATATATATAGCTTTTTTTGATTGCTACAGAACAAATCACTGTTGTCCAATGACTCAATTGCCTAATTCACCTAACTAGTTAACCTAATTAATAAAGTTAAGCCTTTAAATTGCAATTTAAGTTGATATATCTTGTGAAATAACTAGTAAAATATTAGATACTGTCAACATGACAAAATAAATTTAGTTATTAGATCTTTGCTAAACAGCACATGGGAAATATTTTTAAAAGAATTCAATAGTTATAAATTAATAATTAATCATTTGGGCTAATAATTTGGTCTTCAAGTGCATCTAAAATCACATTGTACATTCCTCAACATTGTTACCATTCTGTTTCTTGCTCTAGAAACCATATTTATTGGTTGCACGTTAATGTAGTTTAAACAATCACACAGTCTAAATGCAGTCTGCTTAACCTGCAGCCTCGGGCTCCTAAGAGCTTCCTTTCTACATCATTTATCCATTCTATTCTGGAATGTTCTAATTGACTATTAGAGTGTTCTCAGTGAACCTCTTCGGCTTAATGACTATTAGAGGCAGTTCTCATACAAGAACTTAGGGCTTTGTGTGTGGGCTTTGGTGATTCCTGGAACCAGGTGATCTCATTTTTACTAGAACCTGACTCAGCCATGGGAAAGCGGCCTGATGTGAAAAGCTAATGAGGAGCTCGCTGCAAAAAAAAAAAGAAGAAAGATATTCTTAGTCAGCACAATTAGTTTGGTGGGCACATTTCTTTCCAGATAAAAAAGCTTGTGGAGGCAGGTAGTGAGAATGACAGAGGATATGAATTGTCTTTTTTATTATTATTATACTGTGTAAAGTTTTCTGTTCCTATAATGTTTTAAATACTTCCAGATGTTACTTCATGGTTATGCAATATGTCGGAAACTATGTTGAGAACTTAAACTATCAAATTCTTTTAAGTTTCTCATTAGTTGGCCATATTGTGTTGCTCCATGCCATCGTAAGGTTGTGATGGCCTGATTTTTGTCTCTTGATGTAAATTGTAGAGTAAATTTTAAGATATCATCTGCTACTATAAGTTACATGTCCTAAGGGTTGTGTGTGAGTGAAGGTAATTGCAGAGGTTATGCAGACTCCCCTGGGTCTGAAGCATGGCTTTGATGTCCAGAAGTGTTTGATTATCCAACCACAGTAAACATAACCGAGCTCTGAGAGTTTTGGTTTGGGACTTTGTTCTGTCGTCTGGATGGCAGATCAGAAAGACAGAGCCTTCACCCAAATATGCAACAAAACTGCTCTCCATCCTTGTGTCTTCTGCAAACAGAATATTCAAAAGGCTTTTATGGATGGTTCTATGAGAAACTATGTCATGTCTGGCAACACTTCGATTAAATAGATTGCTAGATTAATGTTTCATCTTTGTCTAGGGCCAATGAAATGTGTAGAACTTAACGTTTTGCTCAGTGGTGTGTAGGGTTGTCAATAGTATTGACTTTGGAACCAATTTCACCTAGCATATTTTGAAACACTGCTGTTTAAGAACGTGCTCAATGTTAAGAATGTGCTTAAATGTTAGCCGAAGATGGATGCTTTTTAAATGTCAATAGTCAATACTTTTGACAACCCTAGTGGTGTCATTCAGAATTACAGTAGGCTCATGTAATGAATCGATGTAGGTGACTTTGTTTATTCAGTAGAAGGTTAATGAGTATTTATGTTGAAACTGTAGTCCTTGGTCATTCATAAAATTTGACTGTTCTTTTGAGAGTCAAAAAAACACAGACATAAGAAAAAGGTCTGGGAATCAACTATGGTAATTGCTAAAACCGATACACCGTTTGACTTCTATTTTGAGTCTTGATTATTCACTAAGATCATTGAGACATGAACATGTACTTGTGTTGTGGTGATTTACCTTGAAGTCAACATGTTGGAAAATTTTGCTGAATTCTAATCATATATTTGCCCTGTTTGTTGTATAGGTCTATCGTCAGGACTGCGAGACATTTGGCATGGTGGTGAAGATGTTGGTGGCCAAGGAACCTAGCTTAGAGAAGCACCTGCAAAACCCACTGAAAGAGAACCTGATTGAGATCCGTGAGCGATGTCTTGAGGACTTGCAACACTTCATTGCTGAACTCGATGAGGTGGTACGACAGCCTGAACCTGCTGTCTAAGGTGGCCTCGTTTTCCTAAAGTTAGTTTTTTTTCTGAACCTGTACAAGACTCCCCTTTATTGTTTTTATAAAGGATGTCATTTATGTGAAAGCCATTGTACACTGTGTGCTTGGTGTCGACCTAAAAAAATACTTCCTGGTACACAAAAAATGAAAACATCTTTAAAATGTTTCCTTCATACAATCCCGTTCATCCACTGAGACTAGTTGTTAGGTTGTATTAACTATTTGTAACCTTTGAGCAGTAGGATTAAATAATAAAAAAAAATGAGATGGTAAGCACAAGATAATGACACAGGATGGTTTGCACTGTCTCTCATTCATTACGGAAGAGGTTTATTAACCTGTTGGGGAGATTTATTGGATGATGACTGTTGTCATGATCAAGTGTGGTTAAATTGAAAGGGTTCTATTATGTTGCCAATGAAGACACATAAAGTCAGACCAATGACAATTTGATGAATTATGAAACTTAATCTTTATGGGTTCAGCTAATTGCTGCTATTTGTAGTAATGTTAAGTTGTGCAACTGACAGTAAAACATTTTCACCTTTTTTTTATTATTAAACTTTAAAGTCACCATATTATGAAAACCCAACACAAGTGTTTATGTAGTTTTTTTCTTTGTATAGTATTAAAGAGTCTTGAACCTACTACAGTGCATGTTTTTCCTTTTGATTTAATGAGCCCTTTTTGTGATTACATGTTTGTAATTAAATAAAATTGCTGTTTGGTAATACTTTTTTAGTATTATTTTCTCAAGAAGCCATTGGGAAAAAAGATCAAGTTGCAAGGGAATGTTTTAAATCTCTCTTGAAATATTTTATTGACATCTCAATGATAAAAAGGATAGTATGGTTACCTGTGGTGTATTGTATATACTAGAGGAAAGATTCCCCTAACATTGTTTAAGCGCATAAACACATTATGGACAGAGAAATCTTAAAGGGTGCACTTATTACACCTGTAGAGTAACATAGCGAGGGCATCACGCATGAATAGTGCATATATATTTTGCATTTGCAAATCCGGTCAGTAAAATGGCAAACCTTAATTAATTCATTAATAATGATAAAATCTCCATCTCAGCTCAGTAAATTGTGGTAATTACTCATTTAACATAATTGGATATAAAAATATCAGTATTCCAATCTTAATTTAACAAATATACATTGCTTGCACTATTAAATAATTATTTAGTTAGTCTACATGCTACTCTTATTTTGCTTTTGGGAATAATGCTTTTGCTATACAATGTACAAGGAAATCTTACATGTTTTTTTTTTACTGTTTTTTTTACTGTTCATACAACAACAACATAACTGGCTCTCGGTATTTGTAAAGAGAACTTAAACTTTCCATCTTCTGTTGGATCAGGCATAAGTATATTCCAGCTGCAGCAGAGGCAGACTTCAGTCTAAGAAATTATGCAGTTCTTGCCCTTGTGACCTTTCTTTTTCAGTTTGGTCCGTGAGCCAAAAGGAGGCGTTAAAGCGGTGACCCGAGTCGGATAGTCCTCTGTGTAATAATGAAAACTTTGGGATCGGGGCTTAGGGATTGGCTGACCAAGAAAGAATCCCTCCTCCTCAGATTCTGAAGATGAAGAAGAGCATGTTGAACACCAATCATCTTCTTCATCATCATCACAAAAGTCCTGGAAATGGTCTAATCGGACCATACCCTGCTGAGGAAAGTCTGAGGTGGTTTGATGATAAGGGTGCTGACTGTGTGCTGAGTGATTTAGTAGAATACCATTCCTGGGCTCTGGCATGTTTGAGCTAATTACCTGAGGCACAACATGCAATTTCCCACGATTTTTGGAAGGCAGGTGCAATGCATTTTCTGAACGCGTTTTCCGACTGTGTCTGCGTTTGTGGTGATGTCTGTTAGCTGGACGTCTCTCTGCTGCTGCCGCCTCCTCCTCCATGTGATAGGTCCTCCTACGTGTCCTCTCGCTCATTGGTGGTTGCCTTAAGCCCAGTGCACCATAATATCCTTTGTCCAGAACATCATCAGAGAACTTCACTTGCTGAGGTCTGGATTGGGGCTGAGATTGTGACTTGGTCCTTCTCAGCACTGGAAGATTCAGTGGAGATGGTGGTCCTGCTCCAAAATATGGTGGTATTCTGTCCTCTTCGTCGTCTTCTCTCGCTCCCTGCCCCAGTGTCTCCTCATGGCCTAGCTCAGAGTTTAAACTCCTCAGGGAATTAGCACTTCTGTGGAGCATTGAGGAGTTTAGTGTGCCCACGTTACTTATGTTATCACACTCTTCCATCTCTCTCTCTTGGTCTTTCATGTTTTGAAGGGAGTAAATGGTCTGTCTGTCTTTGCTGTCCCCATCCACTGAAGCTCCTGAAAAAGGGAAAACATATTGTGAGTAATATAAATTAAAGAAGGAACAAAAATTGCAGGACTCTGGTGAAGTCTGTTTGAAGAAGACATTCTTACCTGTAATATTTGAGAGAGCTAGAGAATCCATAGAATCTCCAATATTGTGTTCTACCTTCCGGAGTTCACTTGTAATGCACTCTAATGAGTCTTCATACCATTGCCTTGGCTCAGACCAGAATCCAGGCACTGTTCCCTGATCCATCTCCAGCTCTTGTATCTTTCTGGCACTGGCTGGGCCAGGGTGACTACCATAGGCAGAGTCTCCAAGTCCATCCTGAGACTGGGCCCAATACATATCGGTGTGGTGCTTCTTACTTGCCAAATTATGGCCACTCATCTTTATTTCTGGTTTGGTTCTGTTGGTTTCAGTGTCTTTCACCATCCATGGCTCTGCTGCCCTGGTGTCCTCCGCATGGATGACACCACGGTCTCCAAATTTCAGAAGCAGCTGAGTCATGTAGTCCTCATGCTCAGCCCAATCTTCTACAGAGTCCTCAGGGGCTTCCTGCTCATCTCGCTCTCTCCAGTAGTTGTCCTCTGTAAAGTTGATTCTCTCCAGCTGATGACACATTGTCTCCGTGTTGTCACCACATAGACTAGAGGTCCTGTAATCTGTTGCTGAATACAGTTTTGTCTGCTGGCACTGCTCTGTAGGGCGACTACTCTTGCCCATTCGAATGCTGCGTCGAGATTCCCGTGATCTGGCGGACTGAAAAGCTGAGTCTGAAGAATCAGAAGCATGGACATCCTCACCTAGGCTACAGTCCTTAGAGCAGTAGATCCGACCATCTTTTGGAAGGAAGGGACAGCCCAACAGGGAGGTCTTACATTGGGCACAACAAAAGCATTTGTCAGTAGCATGCCAATGTACACCCTCGTACGTCATTTGAGCATGGTCGACTCCTGCATGAAGGTAAATCAGGAAGTGAGAAATGCTGTAATATATCAGTTACATACTTATGCAACATGTTTTCATTACTGCTGCTGGAAAGCCATCCTCCTGCAGATATTTGCTCCAACTTTACTCCAGGTGTTCGGGATTACTCTATATTCTTAGGCAGGTATGTTGGACCAGATTGGAGCAAAACCTTGCAAGAAGGTGGGCTTTCAGATGGATGCTCAGTGTCTGTGCTACCTAATGAAACTCACCAATATTTTCCCCACAGGCCTCGCAGTACTCTGCATACAGTGACTCAAAGCATCCACAACAGAAGGGTCGACCATCTTTCATGATGTACCTCTGTCCTCCTAAAATAGTCTCGCACTCAAAGCATGAAAAATGTTTCATGTGCCAGTGACGACCCTCCGCTTCGGTACACTCGTCAGCAAAGATAATCTGTAAAAAGACATGAAATTATTTTTCTTTCTTGGACAGGTTTGTTTTTGTGTATTGGTTATCTGGAAAAGTGTATATATTCTCACCTCATCACATGCTGAGCACCGTGGCTTCAGAAGCTCTGCATGATGTCTGCCGCAGTGAATATTGCCATTGTGGTAGAAATAGATGAGGTCCACCAGAAGTTCATGACAGGTGTAGCAAGTAAAGCATGCTGGGTGCCAGCAAGGGCCAGGGCCTGCTCGCGAAGCAAACACTGCCATCTCTCCACCGTTGATATTCTCTTTACACTAAAAAGCAAAGATGATATTTTATGAGAACCAATGGCTGACAAATGACTGCTTTAGCTAGTCAAAGTCATTGTACATTGTACTGGATTTTGCTCTGGATTCTTTTTTGGTACAAAGACATTTAATTAAAATGGACCCCCAACTCTGTTGAAATGTTCTTCTAAAGACCAACTGAGCATGACCAAATGCATGATCATAAGTCTTTTTATAAGTACTTTTGCCAAAGTATTCATTTCACAGCTGCTTCCCATTATTACTACATGGCTGTTGGCCTTGAAAACAGGGGTGTTGAGTGTCTCCAATTTTTTTTTGGGCAGCAGAAACCAGAGACCCGAGATTAGCACTGCTCTACAGTGTCTCATGTGGCAATTTGTGGTGAAGGGATACATCTGTTTTTCAGAGGTATTATGATGCTAAACCTTTTTTTTATGGTTTGTGTTTATAAGTCTTCCCAACAGGAAGCGACTCTCTGCAGTGGCTCTCATGTGCTAAACTCCAGCCCCTGAAGAAGATGATCTTCAGCCAAAGATTGTGTTGTAATACTTAATCTTTTCCATGAATTTTCTCTGTGCTTTGGTTGTCTTTAGGCCATAATTGGACCATTTGCCTGATTTCCAAGTTGTCTGATTTGCCATGACAAGTCAACACTGCTTCCAATGGAATGTAACATGAAGCAGAAACTTCATTTTCATAACCGTAAGTAGATTTGCTATGACTAGAAATAATGATCACAAGTTGATCAAATGAGTCCACAGTTTGAATGTGGCCGTGAACTCTGATATTTGCAAGTTAGATTTTACTAAAATTTTTACAGATGGTGAGAAAAAGAGCAGGAACATTCATACATACATGCTCACAAATATGTTGCAGGGCTCTGGGAAGCAGTTTTGGGGTCCCCCTCCCAAGTGCCTCTTTCTTCCTTTGCATGCTGAACATGTGGAGTTCTCGTCTCTCTTCATCACTGAGGGACTGGCAGTATCGAATCTGTGTTGAAGCAAAGGTAAAATAAATAACAGATGAATATCTTCAATATTTTTTATCAAAGGCTTCATCCACGTTTGAATGGATGGAAACAGAAAAGTTCCTTTATTGGGGGGGGCTAAGTTGAAAAGTACACAAATCAACCTCAGAGTTTACAATGGACTTGTGGAACTCATACAAGACGACATAAAAGCAAACAATTTGCTCTGTTTAGCCCTGCAGGAGGGATAAACAATGATGCCACACGTGATGAGTCTTTAGATCTATAACCCACAGTTATGCCAGGAATTCGCTAAAGTACACAGTTCCAGTTCCTACAGCAAGCACCATAAAAATTACAGAGGATCATTTTATTGCTGCTAGCCAGAAGAGAAAGATGCCCCTCTGTCATAGCGCTAAATATTTTTGCATGCAACTCAATGTGCTTGTATGCAACTGTACTTGTATGAGGATAAAGCCTTGTGTATTCTAGCAACATAGATGTCATCTCTATCACTTTCATTGTTTAGTTTTTCAGTCGTACCTCATTGTCATGTGGTGGCAGCTGATTGAGTAGTTGTCTGATCCTGTGCTTCTCTCCAGGACTGTTGACATATGGCACCTTCTCTTCTGGTAGGCACGAAAAGTAGATCTGAACCTGATGGGGAAAAAGGCAAACAGAGTGAGAGGATTAGGGTTTGCTTTCAACAGCTGAAAGCTGAAACAAGACACCAGCCTCAATTGGTGCTACATCATTCAAACTGTCATACAGGCTTCTCCCGATTGTCCCCCCCAACAAGGGGGAAGTGGGTATATCATTGACCAGGACAAAGCATTTAAACAGTGGTGTCTGTCAGTGGTGACCCTGAAGAATATTTATGGGGTGGTACGTTAAAGACACCAAGATAGATGCCTGCTGGAATGTTCCTAAGTGTTACTATCCAGACGAAGACAGACTGTTATTTCTGTAACAGTGGGGTTGGGTGTATGTGGGATTTGATATGGGGAGCTGTCATACAAATTGCCCTAAATTCTCTCTAAACCTCAGGAATTATGTTTTGGCTTCAAGTAACACTTTTTTCTGAAGCTGATTGGAGTGCTTTCCACAGAACTGGGTAAAGAGATTTCATGAGGCTGTCAGGCCTCTGACTCCACATTTTGAAAAACGAGGAGAAGGTGGGGGTTAAAACAACACATTCAACTTCACTCCAGACCCCCTTTCACTCTAGTCCCACCTACACCCCAATGATTCTGCATCTGTGTTTGTGTATTGCCTTCGTTTCAGGAAGGTGCCAACCAGCCCCTAGACACAGGCTCAGGTCTGTTTGCTTACTGCACACAGCAGAGCAAGAAACTAGGTTTTCTAAATGGCTGTTTTGTTGGGACTAGTGCTTGAAAGAAACAAGTACAATTCAGGCAGTTTAAGCCAGCACACTAAGGCCCTGTTTATACCTGGTATTAAGATGCGTTTTGGTCAGTCGTTTTACAGATTTTAAACTACCTTTGGAGGTGATATGGACAAACTCAAACATTAGTGTTAATTTTATATATCATACTAGATAACTTGAAGTAACAGTGAACAAAATATTGTTAATTTTTTTTTGGAGTGGGGGGGGGGGTTATTTGTACACTGCAGGGACGATTATTTTCTATTACTAAAATCAATTCTCTCTGTCATTCTTTACTAGATGTTCTGTCATTTTCTGCTAGTTTAAGTTGGCTTTGTGCTGCCTATCAGCACCATGTCAGTCAGATATAGGCGCATGTGTGCTCAATGTCAAGGTTAAGAGGATCCAGTTTCCACTTAGAAACTGAGGCAAAGAATAGATTCATTAAGAGCTGTTGCCCTCTGTGCAAGTTTATGTGCAGCTGTTTCAGAAATCAAACTAGCTGAGAATATTACTTAAAGTAAAGCTTCTTATGTTCCACACACACACGAAAACAACAACACACACACACACAATCTTTGCTTTGACACAATAAATGTGGCTTTACTTCTGTGGAGCCAGAATTTGAAAGACTGAAATTCTGAAATATGGGATGTTAGGGCTGCCTAAAAATCTATGCAATTAAGTAGATGTGAGGGTCAAGGTTTACCTGCTCAGGCCGTAGTCCAGGAGGAACCCATGTGTACTCCTCAAGAGCACATCCAGAGTCGTCATCAGAGGTTGAACTCCTCTGAAACCCAAATGCCACTTTGCCTCCTCTCGAGTCCATGTCCGGTGCCCGAGTAATGGGCCAGATCCCAGATGTAGTCTCAAGACTCATGGGATGGGGGCACTGTTCAGAAAAAAGAGAAAGATTTAATTTTGGATTAAAAATGTAAGTAGAGCTGCATCTGTTTTCCAAAAAAAAATGCATTATAATAGTTTCAGTTAGAATGTCCTTGAAATATCTGAAAATGGAGAACAACTCTGAGAAGTCTTAAGAATCGTCAGTTATTTAAAACTAAGAGAAGTTTGAAATGTCAGCAGAGTCTTGCCTTTCAGACCAACCCTTGAGCCGGCAGATAAGATGTCAATGTGTACATGAAGCAGGATTAAACACTCGTGCCTCTTTCTCCAGGCCTGCTTTATCTTGATGCTGAAGCACTTCAGAGTACTTTCTGTCAGATAAAATGCCTTTGGTCCCAAGGTGTTGAAAAGAACTCTCTCTTGCTTCAGTTGTTTTGAATTGCAAATGAGCCCGATATAGTGTGTGAACGCCCCTGTTTGGGTTGCTTTATGAATCCCCTCTCAGCTTGCCCTCGAGTCACAGGGAAAGTCCTACACAATCTTATCCCGTAATGAGATAGATCCCTGATTAAATGTTTTATCATAGGTCTTGAATGTCCATTGTAGGTGTAGGTGATGTTTTTATTGTTTTGCGCATATTATGAGTTCCCTCTGTTTCTGTGTATTTCAGTTATCCTGTGAAGCAGAGGTAATAGATTTGCAATACAAAGAGGCATCAATGGATAGGGAAATCTTGGGGCAGATAACATTTTCCCTGTTCTCTTAATGGAAAATGTAATTTGTATCACCTCAATCACAATCCATCTCACCTTCAATGACCCCAGTCAAATTAAAATGCGAATTCATTTCTCACACCAGTGACCAGTAACCTCTCAACATAATTACCAAACCTGAATGAGAGTTAATGATCAGTCAGACAGAGTCACCATATATGGATTTTTTTGCGGAAAAAGGAATTGCTGAGTAAAGACTTACCAAGGATAGTTCAGCCCCCTCAGAAATTTTAGAATTCTGTCATAATTTACAGACCCTTGACTTGTTCTAAACCAGTTTCAGGTTTTTTATATATATATATATATTTTATATATATAATATGCATATGTGGATGCAAATTAAACTCTTAGCGCTTACTCCACCAGCTTTCTTTAAAAATGTCTTGCAGGGTAGGAAATGCCTGCTGTGGCTTTCAGGGCCAACATACACAAGCACTCGCGTTACACCTTGTCACTCTTTGGCACTGACACAATGTGTGGCTTTGTGGCAAAAACAAAAACAGAACGGATCTACCCTCCCCTGTTTTTAAAGGAACCTACGTAGTAGGAAGGGAACACTGCAAAAAGGGCATTTTTTTTAAAGAAAGTCACAACAGCAGAGAATTGTAAACACACTCCAGATGTACGCCGCTGATCTGACTGGCACCTCATACAGGAAAGTGAGCACTCAGCACCAGCCCGCGAGTTACTGTGTCAAAAATGAAACACTTATGAAATAAACACAGACTGGTGCCTGGATTAACTGAGGCTTACATTACAACCATTCCACCTGAGGCTGAGATTCAACAAGCCTGGGCTTCACAGTGCTCCGTTGTCAAATTTAGGATGTAAAAGTTTCTCCGGTCTAATGTAAACTGAGTTTGATGTGCTACAGTCATCAGTTTTGCCAAGAATTGACACATGCAGTACACTGTAAGAAATGTGTGGTTCCACACAATCAATTTGTGTTGGGACAACATGAAGGAACTGAGTTAACTTATTAGTTTTTACAAATTTAAGTGGATTGAACATAAAACAATTAAGTTTTCACCCGAAAAAAAACAAGAATTGTGTTGTTTCAGCTCATTTTAAATAAGTAGTTTGAACAAACAGCAAACATCATTTTTTAAGAGTATAAAAACTAAAGACAGCTGAAAGAAACCTTCAACTCTTTATATAGGCATAATTCACACTTTATTAATTTATTTAGGCTATAAATATTCTAATGGAGTGTTTTTGTTAACTAAATAGTATAAAACGTGTTGTAAATATTCAGTCATGCTTTGTGTCATATATTCTTGAATATAAATGGAGATGTAAAAGAACTGTTGTAGATTTAATATACATGTCCATGTAATTGTATTAACCAAATGGAACATGTTTCCTTGTATGTAGATTTATGGATAACCAATTATAGATTTTTGACTGTTAATTCAATTCATATTATATTCAAATTTACGTAAGATTTCTTACAATACTACCGTTTAACTTGATTAATTTTAATTAAGTTTAATTACAAAATTTGCATAAAACTCAAATTAGCATGCTACAGAAATATTCAACATTGTTCCTATAACTGTTGATAATGTCTAATGCTAAAAAAAATTGGAAAAAGTGATGCCAAATAATAAAAATCCCAAGTTTACAATTTGACTATCTTCAAATCTGATTCAAATGATTGCATCTCACAGCTGTTCACTAAAACAAATCTCAAAATTAGGTGTAAATGGGGCCTTAGATAATCCAAATGCCCACCTCATCTTCTCCCAGTTGACCAATTTTGATCCCACCACCCTGGTGCTATGTTATTTCAACACTTGCTTCCTGTCTGTCAACAAATACTTGTCACTCAATGCATTCGATTGTGTGTTAGTGCTCCTCGCAAAGTCCAAAGCTTAGACCGAGACTAGTTTAGACTTGATTCCATTTCAAGATGCATCTTACCTTTGCGTAATGCATCCTGCACCATTCAGAAAAAAGCCTCAAATTAGTGCAAACAACAGAGGAAGAAGAATCAATCCAGCATGTCCACAATGATGTCAAGGTAAATTCCTGTGTAGCTTGGACGGTCTGTGCGAATGCTGTGCTTCTGAACGCATTGAGATGGATGCATCAATGTGTGTGCCAAGTAGCATGTCTCCTGTAGTCAGACCGTCTCGGACCAGCCCCCTTCACACTCAGTCCCTCCCCCTACACTTCAAACTGCAATCCACCCCCAACCCCAAAACAACCCTTGTCCACATTCCTGCAGTAAAGAGAGCCGTCCGCATCCCACAGCATACCCTCTTCAATCCACACAGCCATTTGTTTTGTTCCTTAAGCGTTCAAAGTCAAGTACATCCTGGAGGACTTTATTTGAAATTGAATGTTGCATAAGTTACATCAAGGGCTTGTTGTGATCCAGCAGCGGCCAAGAGTTCCTGTTATTTCAGCTACTCTTGTCATGTGAAGGAAGAACAGGGAGTGCTCAGGAAATATATGTTAGCATTTTAGAATCAGATACAGGATTTGCATAATGAATTATGCGACCCTGTACCTTACAGAAAACACATTTCAGGTGCAATCTGTTACTTATTTGTCTCCAACAGCGAGGCATTTTGAAGTTGAGTGACTTGTTACTTTTTGGGGGTAAAGATGTACATTTAACTACGTTTGCGATCAGTTGTACATTAGTTTTGGTCACACTTTATTATAAGCTACAATTCTCACTATTCACAAATCGTTAACTATGACGTTTAGCTAAGTAAACTTCAAGAATTTGCTGCTTATTAATAGTTATTAAGTTGGGTTTAGGTATTTGGTAGGGATGTAGAATAAGACCAAGCAGAATATGTACTTTTATGAGCACTATTAAACAGCTAATATATTTATAGTAAGCAAGTAATAAGTCACTAGTAGTTAATAGTGAGAATTGCTCCCTATACTAAAGTGTTACCTTAGTTTTTATTTGATTTACAGAGCTTATACTTTAGCAGTCTGCATTCCTTGACAGTTGTTCTCTCTTGACATGTTCTCTCTGCACTTTTCTCGCAAACGAAGCTCCACCAGCAATTCAACATGGATAATCATGAAAAAAAAAACAGCTGACACATGCACAAAAATTCGAGTAAACAAACAAAAGGAACATCATCTAACAGCTGCAAACCATTGGCTTGGCGTGTCTCTGGCTTTAGAGACATTCTTTAGGAAAGCAGACTTTAAGCTGTATCTTGTATCTCGTAAATTCACCAAAAACATCTGACTCTTTACAGTTATTTGTTCTATTATCAGTCAATAATGTTCAGCAGGTTGGTTTACAAGGCATTTCCGTAAACTCAATCTCTCACCTATAGGGATGAGAACACTAAGGATTGGGTGGTATCTTAAATATGCAATATACAAGTAAAAATTGTCCCATTGATAAAAAAAATTGACTTATTGTAGTAATAATAATTGTAAAACCTATAATCGGTTTGTTTAATGAATTATGATTAATATTATGAATTATTATATTTTGCGTGTTTGAGCCTCTTTACAAAAAGTTATTTACTTTGTCTAATTTCACTTCATAGCATCAGTCGAGTGTTTGAAATAACAATTTTTTGTGACTGTACATGCTTTAATTTCACAGAAATCATGCTATTTTATAGTATTCAATACAGCAATAAAGGCTAGGTCAATTAGCATTCCATTATATATATATATATATACTTTATGCTTATAAAATAAGAAAAATATACGTTTACTTAAATATGCATTAAATATACATTTTTGTTTGTGTCTGTAGTGGATACATATGAATTCTCATCATTAATATCGTTATAAATTCCAGAAATTTTTGTGATATAATTTTAAGCCCATATTGGCCATCCTTCCACACTTCCCACGAATACCATAAACTTGTGTTGTTTCGCTTACAACCCTATAAATCCAAAGGAAAAAAAGTCAAAGTCATCTTTCCTCAAAAAAAACATGTAGACAATATTGTGTTTAATCTCCTAATGCCTTGATGCAAATATTGTGCTTTTAAGGATTGCATAGAAAGCTCCAAGATGCCACTCTGGCTATAAGCATCTTATGATAAATGTGCTGGTTTTGTCATCTTAAAACACAAAAGCTGGACCTTCCTCACACGCATCTCTGTTTGGCCACAGCTACTTCGTCACGATCCGGCTGAAATGCCACATTTAGCCTGTGTGAAATTGCTAGACTGAGCAATTGCCAAATCATCCTAGAACTTGAGTTTGAGCGCCTTCCAGAGCCGAGAGGTCATTTTAGACAGCGATGAGAGAACAAGCCAACCAAGATGGATTCATCTGTTGTTGGCAGAAATTGTGAAGAACTACTTTACAACAAAGATAACCTTTGTTCGAAACTTTTTTGAGAAGATGTTTATCAGGAACACTACCGAAATGGCAGAAAATGTCATGCTGATTCCAAGGAAGGGAGAAATATGAAACCAACTGACGAGCTGCATAAAGAATAACGTTATTCTCCAGGAGAAGTGACACATCCTTGTGAATGTTTGTCCAGATGTAGACCGAAACCGACCGCAATTAGCAGACACTCTTCCCATCATTTCCTAAAGCAAGTTCTTCAACATGTTGGTGATTGGTGGAAGACCACAACCCTTCCTGCTATTAACTCAAACTCTGCACAGTTACCTCTGCGCTATCTTAAAGGAAAGGGAAGCTACGTGCTAAACACCTAAGGTTCACATCCTCCTCTTCCCATTGTAAAACAGGTCGACCTTCCCCTGGCCAGCCATTATAAGCGATAACGCATATTTCACCTCATTGCCACGCCAATTGACAAGTGTTTAAGAATGGATGCTGCTCTGCTGCATTCACATGTCAGTGCTACCTAACTAATGACACTTTTTTCGGTGACCTATAACCCTTGCACACACCCCGCTCCCTCTGCTCATCTTTAGCTTCGCTCTTGCCTTCCAGTGTTAATGACAAGGCATCAAACTAATGGATCATGGCACAATTGTTTGCACGCAGCTGCTCCAATTACAGCAAGAACTACATTTGTAAACAGCTAAGGTCATGTTTGTGTAAATCGAAGGGGTTTTGAATGCTAAGCTACATTTTTTTAAAATGGAAATTCCCTCTTTATTCAGGTTTTGATTACCTGTTTTATTTTGTTTATTGGGTTTGGGGGAGGCTAAGTATCTCCACAATGGTGATTGTGCTATTGATTTGTTAATGATGCAATGTTGAGTGTCTCACGCCGTATGCGTTTTCATTCACACTGTCAGAACAACACATCCGAGTGTTTCTGATGTAGGACAGTTTACACTTGACAACCCCAGTCAGCCTCTTGGATGACTTTTTTCTTTTTCTTTTTTAGATCAGTCATTTTGATTTGAGTAGCACTGAGGATTACGGAGGAGGAAGCAATGATGCATGGGATACTCTTTCAGGGCATAGCTGTGAATTGACACAGACTCACTCTGACATATTTTCCCTGTTCTGAGCATTTTTGCCATGCAATTGCATTATGTTTCACAGAAATGTAGTCTGCCGTGTAAAATGATGACTTTAAGATCAAGCACAGGCTTCCGACAAATGGTTAATTTTTCAGTGGGATAAACACCTACTAGCGTTTGTTTTTAAACAAATTATTTAGGGCAAACGTCACAGTGTAATTAATGTTCATTACACAAGTTCCTCCTAGCATGGTTTATGCAGTGAGCTGCTAGCTCAAAGTTAGGGTATGTTTACTACAGTTGCTAAAAGTGATGCAAACTGATAACATCATTGTCAAAACAATCACTGTTTGCACAAATCCATAAAAATGACAAAAAAATGCTGTATTATGCATGCCAAGCACTGTAAAAAAAAAAAACACTACGCGCCAGTGGATGCCATCATGTTTTTTTTGGTTCTGTGTGCCGAAAATATATTGCACATTTGTGGCATCAAAATTTTCACAAAATCCTGTTTTAGTAGTTTACATGGAGAAAACAACATATATAATTTTTCAAAAGTTTTCAGGCCCAGAAAACACTCTTGTTGTGTAAATGAATGGCCAAAATGCATAAAAAGTGGAAAAACGGAAAGAGAAAAGATGCAAGTCAGATTTTAAGTCAACTATATCTTTGTTTCAACAAAGTTTTAATAATAATAAAAATTATATCATTATTTTTTTGTAAATTAATAGAAAGGTTTTTGAAAAGGACATTTGGATTGTTTTCAGATTGCACTAAAATGTCATAATCAGACATTTATTTTTTCAATTCTTCACAATTTAAAGGCATTTAGGTGACAGACCTGAAGGTATAAAAACACTTCCTAAGAATGCAATCAGTACAAATTATGTCATGCTATAAGTAAAATTGCTGCCATTTTTCACCAAATGTAATCCTAAACACCCCCAGCATTATAGGAGTAGTTCACCCCAAAATGATAATTATGTCATCATTTCACTTTTTCACATTTCACTGAAACACAAAGGAAGAAGAAAGCTGGAAGCCTGTAACCATGGACTTCTATAGGATTTGTTTTCCTACTATGGAAGGTTTCCAGCTTTCTTCAAAATATATTATTTTGTGTATATATTATTCCAAGGTTTGGAATCACTTGAGGATGAGCAAATTATTATTTTTGGGTGAACTATCGCTTTAAATACTATCAAAATTTCAAAAGCTCAACCTCCTTTCCATACAGGTCACATCAGCGAGCATTTACCTTCCCTCCAATCACACACTCCCTATTCACACCCTTTATCAGTCTATTCACATTCAGCGCTACTGAATTCTCCACTGAATTTGAATTGAATCGACTATTCACACCTGGAAACTGCCACACAGGCATTGCAATCTGATAAAAGCGATTAAAATCTCTCGCCCATTCCTGTCGGTCAAAGCGCTACATCCATCAACGATTGCTTTTCTCACCGCTGTGTTAATATTCAGACTCGCGTAAGAGTAAAAAGACACAAGCTGGTGTGAGATATCGGGTCATAAAAGAAAACGGAAAACTTATACATGCCAAAACTTTACAGCCCGCCAGTGAATGTTTGCAAGACACCTTCACAGGGTTGTAAAGCCCAATAAAAAGGCTCTAGTCATGTCGCTGAATAGTTTGCAGGAGGAAAGGAGGCCAGATTAGCCGGAATTACAAACACACTGTAATGTGTGCAGACACGTTGAGTGATAAAAAGCTTTTCACACAAGCAAATTGAAAATCTTTAGACACTAGCCACCGTTTCAAACGACCAACACAGTCCCAGAATTTCTAAAACATCATCTTCCTTTGTTAATCTCTCAGGGATTTCTAGCATATTGTGTTAGATAAGCCACTATTGATAGATCTCAAACCGTAGCGCAGTAAAAACAACATTTATTCTAGATGATTGCCTCACAAATTATATGTATCGCAGCAGACTGAAAAGAACAAGTACCGCAGGCTAAAAAGATCTTGTGTTTTGCGGACGGATGAGTTTCTATTCAGCTTGGAAACCTGACCTGAACTCGTGTTGACTGTAAAATACTGTAATTAAGAATTTGAAATACTGTTATTGCATTTAGGTGTGACTGTAGGATACAGAATAATGTGCTGGAGATTGCAGTGATGATGATATATGCATTCATTTGAGGCATCCAGCTGCGTGTGTGCATGCTTTTAGATTATAATGGGCCCTGTTTTATGACTGGCCTCTGTGCCCTCTTTTACCTGCCTAATTTGATATTGTTAACTGATACATTCCACTTTAAAAAAAGGAGAGGTCACGCTAACCTCTGCAGACACAGGAGGGCTTACCCGCGGGGCATATACACTCTTACAAGTTCAACAATGGCATGAAAGATATGCACTGAACCATCAATTTTAGTTTTTATTGTTGGCTACAATAATGCCCAGGGTCTCATTTTACCCCAACATAGATATATAAGATTATAAGACATTTAATATAAATTCTTATAGACGTTATTGATGGATTGTCTCCATATTGTCACCAAAAAGATTATTTATTATTATTACTTTACAGCTTTTCCCATTATTCTGCTGATTCTCTAATACAATATTTGTCATTGCATTTTTATCTGCAATATTGTTTCACCACACTGAGTTTACAGTTGTTGTAATGCAAAAGTTTGATTTTAATAAGCATGAAGACAGTAGTACATAACAGAAATACTGTCTGTATTTATACATACATAATACATATAAACAATACATGCGATTAATTTGTGCCCAGTTCTATAATTATTATTATTATTATAGAATGAGAATAACAATATTGTTTATATGTATTATGTATATATAAATACAGACATGCATGCATATATTTGAGAATGTTTATTTATATTTAAATTAAAATATATATTTATATGATACAAATTATATTTAAATTTCAAAATCTACATAACAAAATTATTTTGTATAGTTTTGTTTCTATGTATGTGTGTGTGTGTATCACATATATATAATAAATATATGTTATACACACAGATATTATGTCAAAACAAACTTTAATTTTGGATCGTGATTAATCTTTGCCCAGCACTAAATAATAATAATAATAATAATTATTATTATTATTACACTATAATAATAACAATGATACAATTAATTATACAGTAATAACAATAATACTATTACTTTGTTTTATTAGTATTAATTATATAATTGTATTATGATATGAACAATAATACCCTTTTGTGCTTTAAAGTAATAAAATAATTTTTTTTCTTTCTAATTAGTTTAGCCGAGAAAAAAAACATAATGCCTGATCCTGCTTTTAATTTTATTTGATCCTATTACAATTTTTTTCTGTGATTTATAAAATTTGAATTAATAAAATATATTCGATAGGTGGAACTGGGCCCTTACATTTTCTGGATTTCTAAGATTCACCCAGTTATATTGAGAGAAATGAGGATAACCAGAATTAAATGGACTACAAGACAAGATGGTCATGTGGACGCACAGCAATTATCAGTGTGTTAATGCATGTGTATATGCTACACATCTGTGCCTTCATTACTCATAATGAGGATACCCGTAATGCTTTTAAAGTCCTGCGGCCATAAAATCATGTATAATTACAGGTGGTCTAAAAAAACATCTTGAGGGCCTCATATAGAACCCTGAAGACCACCCAGCCCAAAAAACAGCCCTCCTCGAACTCCACGGAGCGCAACGGCCCCGAACCTCTGCATCTCCTAATTACAATAATTTGCCTCATACCAAATGAACACACAACATCTGCTCCTAATGCTGCCGACTGCGATTATTAAAGAGATTTTACTCCCGGGTCGACACAGAGGAAGCGCAACAGACAGGAATAACAAGGAGAGGTACAAGTCCATGCGATTTGTTTTTATTAGCTAGGATACACTGCAACATGTTGAAGCAATGAGCTCGATATGTTTTGCTAGTTCATTAGTTGGTTTTTCCTGGCTCCGAAACCTGGCATGCAGTTTAACCAGGTGCTGATGAAGAGATCATTGATTTAATGTGCTTGACGAAGCTCTCTGTTGTAATAAAAATAGCACAGCACATCTAGCAGTGCGTTTGGTGATATACAGGCTTTAGGTAAACTACGTTTGTTCATGAGATTTAATGATTATTCAATGTAATTGTCAAGCTGAATGTGAGAAACACAGACACCATTTATGTAACCAGTTGAGTTGCTACATTAATGCTAATCATATACCACTTTCCAGTTAAATAAAAAAATGTAAGCAGCCAACACATTTTTAATAGTTAAAATTGACTGCAATGGAAATTCACCCAATAAGTCATGTAAATTATTGCTAGTTTTATTCACCGACTTGGTTATTGTTTAGTTTTTATAACTTTTTTTGTAATTAAAACATCATATGAAATGAAAGTGAAATGTCAGACTTGCCCAATCAGTTTGCCCACGTAAACTCTGCACCATTTCTTACAATTGACGTAAAGCTCGCATTCATATCTGCTTTTATTCAATACTCATTAACAGAATCAAGTCCTCACCCCTACATTTTTAAGCCATTTTAAACCCAAAGTATTACTAACACATAGATGAACGCAAAGCCTTGCGCAAACAAACGCTCGACACTTGCAGACTAGAAAGTTATATTCATGTCTACAGTCTACGTTTTTTTTTTTCCTCGTCAAAAGTGAGATGTCTCTCTCTTTCTTTTTGACATCTTCAGTAGCTTGATGACTTCTTGTTCTCTCTCCTTCATTTCTTTTTGCGATTGTGAACAGTCTGTGTGTTGACACCTTGTGGCCAAATTAGTAAGTGCACATTGCATGCATGATCGCAAAAAGCACCCGGCTTTTGGGGTACAGAATGCACATACAGTTGGCGGAATTTATGTTGAAGAATACCTTAGACTTAACTCAAGTGTATGTCAAAATACCTACATATAAATGATCTGTTGCTATACATCCATTTAAATGTCAAATGTTGCTTGTAGTCCTAATTAAAATCGAGAGTGTTATTTAATTATCAACTGTGGCCAGCTATCCTTTTAAAAAAAAAAGTGCATATATGGTCAAGTGTTATTAAGCGATGTGGGTAGCGGAGGCCACCTACCAAACACAGACCTCAGTCATTCTGATGATAAATTGTGCAACTGTGAATGTTATCTTGCATCATCCCCATTTAGAAGGTAATTACTCCTCTCTCAACAGGGAAATACAAGCCAAAAAAAACCAAAGAGAGCAGTATGCAACAGTAATGACACTAGACCCCCGGGGCAGGTTGATTGTTTGGGCTTAAAACACACATACGCTGTTATTCAATCCACATAACTCATAAGCTGGTAACACGACAAGCCTGCTGCTAATCACCGACCGTACTTTACTGACAAACAATGCTGTACT
Organism: Danio jaintianensis; assembly: GCA_903798115.1. Lineage (NCBI taxonomy): Eukaryota > Metazoa > Chordata > Actinopteri > Cypriniformes > Danionidae > Danio > Danio jaintianensis. The sequence goes on along the minus strand of CAIGQV010019029.1, from coordinate 7,688,229 downwards.
TTACGGTCACTGCAAGGTTATTCAAACCTGTTAGGATAGTGCTGTTTTGGGGTGGTGGTGATGACATGTAATTGAGCACCATGGGATGATATAGTAATCCTCGCATAATGCCTGTCTGTATCGAGGGCCCCTCAGATAAAGTAATGCTATTCTGTTCTTTAAAGCTGGGCTGAAGCTTTACTTCCTCTCTAGGCTAATCTATTTGTGGGCATGTGGTTATTGTAAAGGGATACCGCACATCTTTGTCACTCGATAATGATAATTAGTTCTACTTTGGTCCTGTTGTTTATATGATGTATGTTTAAATGAATCTGTTCCTTTTTTTTGCAGATACTCAAGAGAAACAGATTTTAGCTCATTAGGCACGGAAGAAATGGATCATAGGACTGGAAAGTATAATGATCTTCATCAAGTCTCTCTGAGGAGCGACGAGTGTTATTAAAAGGTAAAGACCTCAGTGTCTGAGGGGGATTTGGGGATTTTCTCAGGAAAGCAAACTGCATGCATACGCATACATATATACAGTACATTGTGGATTTCAGCAGCTGCATGGCGTGAAAATCATGCAAGCAGAAAGGATGAGACTCCAAAACAAGCCTTCGCATGTTGCGTTTCACAGCTGAATTCGTTTAGATAATGAATCTCGTCCTGACATTTTGCGTTTCCAAGAAAAGCAAACGATCTGGTTTCCGAGGTTCGTTCGTATTAGCACACAGAATGATTCTTTATAACTTGATTCGAATGCTAGCTATTAAACCCCCATACCTTTACTACCCAAACAAGCACACACAATAAAATCTCTGTTTGGTGTGCTGGAAAGCCCCGAGCATTCATTAGCAAACCACAGAAAATTTATAAGCATGTCTTCCATGCTATGCGGAAAAAGCTATTATAGTATCCTAATGGCGAAGTATGTATCTCTTTGTTTTTTAATGTTCCGTTTTTTATATGCAGAGATGTCTGTATGCAAGTTGACTGTACAGGGTTCCCACACCTTTTGACCATGAATGTACATCGCAACTTTAACATCATATTCTATACTTTTCAACTGCATTTGGTATGCATAAGTACCAAACAGTGTTGTTTTGCTCATCCCATGTGTGGAGTGTAATTTTGCATTTCTAGTTTTACATACTTTAATTTGATCAAATCAATAACTATGTCTAAATCCAAAGCTTTTACTTTCAATCAGAAACAATGTCTCTTCTTTCAATTTCTGCCCATTAATCTAAGAAATTCATACATAAAAGGCTGTTCTGACACTTTTTTTGATATGGAATGACAGATCATTGTATCGGTGCCTCAGTTCAGATTGCAAGTGAATGCTCTTTACAACGAGTTATAGCACAAAATAAACCTGAAAGAACATCCCACATGCTCTCAGTAAATGTTTAAACCTAGAAAAAAAGTCAATGAAACTACTTGTTTCCACTTGTTAAACCAGTGTACATGCAGAAATGCTGTGTGTGCGCCAATACACCCTTAATTCCTGTGGATTTGTAAATTGTGCCACAATTTAATTTTTAAGGTTCAATACAAGATGGGATGAACAGGATTGTGGAATGTTGCATGGCTAACCATACTGTCATCATGGGTAAAATGTGTCTTAAAACATGCGTTAAACTATAGCTCGCCTATTTGATTTCACTATGCAATTTAAACACAGACATCTTGATTGAATTTGCTCAGCAACTCGATCAGCATTGGCTTTTTAAGGCCTGGGAATGTGATAGCACTGACCGTGAGAGTAGGCTAATCAGAAGCAGGAAATCCAAATGCGTACAAGCCAAGAAATCTCTATATGAAATATCACACCTGCTCTTACAAAGCAGTTGCAAATGTAAATGTATATTTAATCTCAATGCCAATAATTTATCATGTCGGCGGAAGCCTTGATCAAGCTAACTTCTCAATCTAAACGGCGATAATTGAAGCAGCGTGCCGCCTTTCAGCTGTCAGGATAAGTGTGTGCTCACCTCCGCAGCGGTTGAGATGGCCTTATCTCCACGCTGTCGGAAGCGGCCGGCTGCTGAACGTCTGCCGCACGTGTTTACCTTCTCTCATCCTCACACTCTGATTATAAGGCAGCTGCCGGCAGCCGTCTGTCTGACTGAGCCAAATCATTACCTGCCTTTAATCTCACGCTCTGATACTGCCTGTTGTGGGTAATTATGACTGTGGTGCCAAATCAACTTGCTCTCACTTGCATTTACAAAAAGCTAAACAAGAAAAAAAAAATCTAATCATTTTGCTCTGATCCCTTAGCTTTGCAAAAGATTGACTCGTTCTTACCTCATCCTCCTAACTCAATTTTCTGTCTCCTCCCTTATGTGTTCTTTCAAGTTGGATCATGGGGATGTGATGTGTTTTAATATCGAGCCGCTGTTCCACAACATGTTCATGAATACGATGTGGTTTCGCGCGCAAAGCCAAGGCCAGACATTTGTGTTTCATTTTCAGGCACCGAGTAATTAGAAACAACTCGAGCATCTCCCACTCTGAGCCAGACAAGAGTGTTGACCTACGAGCTGTCAGTCATGGTGGATTATTTCTATTTTCTCAGTTTCTGTGCAGTTTGGCTTTTCTTCGTTTTCAACAGGGCTTTGGGTGGTTTGTTACTTAAGTTCAAAAGTAATTTTTTGTTCATTTATTTTTAAGCAATCATGTTTTAACAGTAGAATTCATGCAGAAAAACAGCATTGCCCATGACGCTGTACAAAACAATCTCCACCAATCAGAGAGTCGCAGCAAGCAAAGTTCACCATAGGTCTTAAAACCCCACCCACTCGCATGTAGCTCTGCGAATTACGAAATTGAGTCAGTCTGACTAGCTGACTACCATTTAAATTATGGTATATATTTGCATATTTAGCTAAAATATATTTTTAAAATGATATGTTGTTTCAGGCGGCGTGGTGGTGCAGTGGGTAGCGCTGTCACCTCACAGCAAGAAGGTCGCTGGTTCGAGCCTCGGCTGGGTCAGTTGGCATTTCTGTGTGGAGTTTGCATGTTCTCCCTGTGTTCGTGTGGGTTTCCTCCGGGTGCTCCGGTTTCCCCCACAAGTCCAAAGATATGCGCTATAGGTGAATTGGGTAAGCTAAATTGTCCATAGTGTATGTGTGTGAATGAGAGTGTATGGGTGTTTCCCAGTGATGGGTTGCAGCTGGAAGGACATCCGCTGTGTAAAACATATGCTGGATAAGTTGGCGGTTCATTCTGCTGTGGTGACCCCTGATTAATAAAGGGACAATTTAAAGCTTATAACATATTGCTATTAAAGGTCTCGTGAAATGCTTTGAAATGGGCATTTTTTTATTTGATGTTTGACGTAATCTCAACTGAAAAATGAAGTGGGTGGGACATAGAGTAGCTCCTCCCCTTTCGTTTTTATGGTTGAGCTCCTCCCCTTTCATTTTTTGATCACAGCTCTGCCAGTGAGAGTGGTTGAGCTCAAGCGCATCAAATGAGAAGCGCCTTGAAGGGGGCGGGGCACGTCATGTACTAGAAAGCATTTGATTGGTCAAAATTTGATGAGAAACTGAAGTATGAGGTGACATGAAAAATTCTATATTTTATATTTTCCAAACTGCTTTGGAGCACACTAGCTAATATATATCCTTAAACTAACAGACTGAAAGTAACATCTAAAAATTTTATTTTAATTTTATGGGACCTTTGAAAGTGGGTGGGCACGAATGAACTGGAACTCTACAGCCAACAGTGGTATCATTAATTGTATACTGTACCAAAGAGCTTCTAGCATTGACTTTCAGCTCTGCTTTCAACTATTTGGCTTTGCTTGAATGTTTCTCTCATTGCTATCTAAAGAAATATCTGTTGTCTAAGAGGTGGTCTGGAGTGGCTGCTAGTTTAAATAGCAGCTGGCCTGTATCAGCTTCTGACTGCTTGACTCTTTCAGCGCAACTAAAGAGCAGCTTGTCTCTGCCATCGTCTCCATGCCTGGAAGCATTTAAAGGCCGGCAGATAGAAAGCTGCCAAGTGTGCGTGAGGTGTGGGCTGATTTGCATAGGTTAGCACACGTCAGGGCCTCCCAGCATAAACGGGCCACTGTGAGCCGCCTCTGCTGACCGCTAGTAAATCAACACAGATACATATACAAGCACTCCTCTGAGCATATCCTGTCGGCCAGGATCCGGGGGTTAAAAACGCTCTTTATGTCGCTCTTGCAGCTAGACCAGACGCACACACGGACACTTGTTCGCACACAAATATCCTTCTGTTTCACGTTCTAGACTAATTTATTTGTCATATGATATGAGTTGCAAACACGGCTCTAAACAACACAGACTGAAAAAGCTTAAAAAAAAGCAACTTTCACATTATTTTCCAGACTTTTAAAGTTTTTCCCATCTTTAACCACTTGTTTCCCCTGCTGTTAATGCATTTTCTGTGATTCAATCATTTATTGTTTCCACCTTTTATGAATGTTTTCTGTTTTTGTTTTTGTTTTTCATTATTGTGAGCAGTTTTGTGAACTACCTCTTAAATTTCCTCAGATTTAACATTGTTTGCTCAGTGTGACTCATTAGTGCTTTTAAAAGAATGCTATACAGCTAACAAGTCAACAGGAATGCAAATGAAAATGCAAATGAAATCACCAGACGAACATTTAATCTTAAACCATTCATTTGAATGCATTTACCTCTGGAAATTGTCAAAAGTAGACTAGTTCAAAATATTTTAGACCTTTATTTAGCTTCATCCTCTTGATGAAGTCTTATGTATCATGTGTAAACAGCCATAGAAATTCACATATGCACACTCTTATTTCTTGTTTCTTTAATACAATCCTGATCTCTTGCACTCACATTTTGAAACCATTTCCATAATAGTCAGCTGCACAACTACCAACAACTTCAAACGGTCCTTAGAAATATTTAGACCAAGCCAGGAGGATAAACACTACTCTGCTCTCTAGTAGTCAGCTGAAACCAAGCTTCACATGTGGTCGTAATGGCTCAACTATTAACCGAGTCTTTTCATAACAATCTCAGATCTCTGTTCGGTGCCACATTTGGAAATCTGCCACTTCCACTCAAGTCACCTGAGAAGCCCCAGGGGTCTAGTTAACTGGTTTGTCATTGACTCCCACATGGAGTCTTTTGTAAAATAGCTGGCATTGCTGAAAGGGTAGTTCATCCAACAAGCTAATTCTGACGTTATTTGCCCAGCCTCATGTTGCTACAGTCTATGTAACAAGTGTAATACAACATGAGGATGAAACAATTGACATATTTAATTTTGGGAGTGAATATGTATGTGCTACATTTATGAAATGATGTAGTGATATTAAGGCAAGATCATGCAGGCGAAAACACACCTGTCTATTTTGAGATTTTGGGATTTTTAAGTATTTATTTAATTTTATTTTTAGGTTAATGGGGAAAAACATCCAAAATACACTTTTAACTGTCTTTCTTTTATTGCATGTCTGTAGATTTCAAATGCAATACATATTGTAAAGGCAATATAAAAAATAGAGTCAAAAGTATCCATTTTAGCATAACTTAAACTTACACCCCCACACTTCTGTTTTATTAAGTATTTAAAATGTTTTTCAGACTCTGGGGTATATTTTCATATATAATTTGCATGATTATATACAACATTTTATTCTATAAAAAAAAAAAAAAAAAGATCTTCCTCAAAAATTAATAAAAAACATATAAATTATTAAACAAGTTTTGAACCTGACTTTATCTAAAATAGGTCAACAGATTTTTGTGCTAGAGTGTTTGTGAATTTGGGCATATCCTGTAATTTAACAGGTTTCTTCGTGTCTGTTGCTGAGCAACGGTCAGGCAAATCTTCACTAGCAGAACAACCGCTAGGGGACACCAACACCTAATGTACAACACATTTCTTCCAAAAAAGTAAGATACATGCTTATACTATGCGCTTTAAAAGTACATTTTAATAAAACACTGCTTTCACGAAAGGTATTCAAAGAGTATGTGCGTCATTTAGGCAAATGTGGGCGCTTAGAAATCTTTCAGGAAGTTTTGAGAAGGTTAAGTCTCGTTTAAGTCTGACTGACAGGAAAGAGAGAAACTTTAATGTCGGTAGTGACCTGAGTGACAAGGAACAGCTGAGTGTGTGTGTGTTTGTGTACACACACATCTGGAGACCCGCAGGGCGCACACTATAGAAACCCATATGCTGGAACCCACCGTGCGTCTTTACGCACTAGTTGGTAGAAGTCCTGTGTTAGGCTACTACAGTTTAAGTGATGCCCATATGTATAGAGTTATTTTTTTTATTGCCTAATTGCAATTAGGTCTACTTCTTGAAATATTCAGTCATATCGCTGACTGTTTTCAAAGATATTACGGGCCAGTCTATTGAGTTGTCCAATTCAATACATTAAAATGTCCTGCATACGAAATGTTTTCAGTTTCTGAATTATCAGTTGCTCACAAAAACCCTGAGCGGTTTAGCTGTCTGAAGGTTTGTCGAGTTTGTTGGCATATCCTATAATCTATTGTTGGCCTTTTAACTTTTTTTTGTCGTCTTTTCAAAAGTCAGTATAGTACAGCCAACATAAAAAGTCTGTTAGTTTTCGTGTGAAATCAAAACCATAAAACATAGCGCACAACTTTAGACCCCGTAATTTTGTCACTGTCATTACTGTTGTTTTATAAACATTTTGACAGCAAGTGGTTAAGTACATTTTTTGCCATTTATCATTGACCCACACCCGCAAATTCACCCAATTTGTTGTCCTTTATGTTAGGCAATGGTAGCTGTCTATAATTCATGTCTACGCAGTAGAAAAAAATAATTATGCAGATTTTTTGAGCACCATGATGTTTTACATTTTACCGTCGTACTATTTAAAAAAGAAACAAATCATCACATTTTAAAGGGAATGCGCAAAAATACTTACGCTGACGAAGTGAGGTATTTTATTCCCGTTGCTGTTAGAAAATATTTACAACTGGTGTCATTTGCTCCAGCACAGCTGACAGAAAGTAAACCAGCGGTCTTTGTAGAGGACGTGGAGGGGCTCAGTATCCAAATATCGCGTAGCAATGGGTCAGCATAGCGGAGACGCAGAAAGCCAGTTTGAATCCCAGCTGCGATGAGTAAACATGCAGTGTGCAGTCAGTTAAAGAGCCTGTGTGTTCAGTGCGCTGAAATGACATGAGCGATTCTCTCCGCTGATTGGCTGAGACGCGCGGCCCCCACCGGTCCCTCCACTCTCTCACATTCTTGCTGCTCCTCTCTCACTTCCAGAGGGCCAAAGTAAATTACACATCAGGGGACGAATGAATGCGCAAAAGCGATCATGTATTGGTGCCATTGCCATGCATGTAGTCAAGAAATCCTATTTTTAATCTGTTTTATCTGAATGGACAATAGGGACAAACATATATGAGAGTGCCTGTTTCTCCTGTAAACATTAAAAAAGTGTGCTTTATTGGTTCAGATGTACATTATAAAATTAGTGTTGAAGAGTAGCAACGTCTACATAAATATATAATAGGTTTTTAATGCAACTATGAAGAAAAATAAGGTTTTAAGTAATTTAAACTACAAATGGACTAAAGAGTTCAATAGGCCTACTCATTTTGTTTTATTGTGGGTACTAGCAAAACAATGACAGTCAAACTTGAAATGACAATGAAAATCAAATCAATATCCATCCATACTTCCGTCATTGACAGACATATTTTCCATAAAATTACTTGTTGCTGAAAAGCGTTATTGGCAATTTCTGTTAAAATCTATTAATCTATTATAATTTATTTATAAGAAGTTACACTTATTTTATTTCAGATATGCTGAACTATTTCTAATTTACATCTATAGTTTATCTTGAGTTGCCAAAATATCCATATCCAAGCATATCCATATCAATGATCAGATGCTTTCTTAACTGCTGTTTCTCATTTTTCTTCTGGGTTTATTTTGGTATTGAGGAAAAAAGCATTTAGCACATATTTTACAGACTCATCTAGAATTTCAAAGCAAGTATATTGGAGAATTGAATCACATTCAGTGACGGTCCTTCTCTGTTGATGTCAGTTTGACGGCTTCAGTCACAATCTTCTTAACCACCCCCTCTTACTGTTAGTTTGCTACAAGGGAATGATGAAAAAAGAAAGCCCTGCCCCTACTGCATATTCCTTTTCAGTTGGAAATATATTGACATACTAAAATAAGTCTCAGCAACTTCCAGTTCACATGGATTTAATGGCCACTGGTCTCGCTTTAACTACAATGCTAATTATATTTATTTATTTATTGCAAACTATTAATAAATTGTGCCATAATATCTCAAAGCTAAAATGACTAAAATTAATTGCACAGTGCTATAACTTAAAAAAAATATATATATATTTTGTCTTATTAATTATGCCATTAATTTTTGCATTATTAATTTTTTTTTTAGAATTTCAAATAAGATACACTCTCAAATATCATGCACACTTGTCCATAATTAAATATAGACTGTCAACACCCACCACACCAGGCCTGATGTCAATGACAAGACTTTCAAAAACCAACTACACTTTCATGTCAGTGACTTCAAACCTGATGTGACAAGTCTTGACACACCATTTTTGTGGGGCAAAGAGCACCTCAGTTGTTTGGCACCGTGTGCAAAGAAAAGTGAAGCCTGGAAAGTGAGATTTACTGCACTCTTGAGGCTCCCAGAAGTGAATTGGCTTGCTCAAGTGCACTTATGCCATTTTTGGTGGAAAGATTTGCAATAAGAACCAGAACTTTGATTCATATCAATCAAAGGCTTATTGCATATCCCGAATTCCACACTCAAAGTGCAATTAGTTCGACGCATTAGCTTGAACGCTGACAAGCTAATGCTACCCAGCTGACTTTCCTCAGCCGTCTAGTCAGTCCTGTCCGTCAGTGCCTTGTTACTCGATGTGTTTGCACTGAGACTTTCAATTTACAGCTTTAAAGTACAGAAACATCACTTTTCTGACACCTTGACAGAACCGGCTCCGTGGCTCTCGACAGCAGACGGCCTGGGCCCCTGACCTAATTCAAAGAGCTGCCCCCAAACACACATACACAATGACAGCAGAAACCCCTTTCTGCCATACATTTTAATCTCATGGGCTTATCTCCCCTATTCATCTCAAGTCTGCGCACAAACCGACACACATACACGCGCACACCTCGCACAATTGAAAACCTAGAGTCAGCTTGTAGATCGTTTTCTCTCTTTCCTTTTTCCACCTGCTCTTCACAGACAAGGACCCCTAACAGCGCTTTAAGGCCTTTATGTATCCCACAGACAACTGAAACACTAATCCTATTTACAGTGGGGCATAAAAGGTAAGACTATACACATGCTGGGAGAGAAGGGAAGTGCAGATTAACTCGGCAGAGCTCACATCTGACCGAAACAGATAGAGAGAGAGAGGTCAGTCTGTCCCAAACTGACATTTTGGGCTTCATGAGCGCAGATGTTTGAGCCTCGCTGACATTCAAGTTGTCCATGATAATGAAAAATCTAGTTTAGTTGCCAAAATTTTAGAAATCTGAATCATTTTATTATTTTTTTTCCCCCTGGAAAATTGCATACAGGTATTTGTATGATTAATTATTAATTTATATATTATGTTGGTTATTATTATTCAGTATGATACATTATGGGGCGACACAGAGGATCAGTTGTTAGCACTGTCACCTCACAGCAAGAAGGTCGCTGGTTCGAGTCCCAGCTGGGCCAGTTGGCGTTTCTGTGTGGAGTTTGCATGTTCTCCCAGTGTTTGCGTGGGTTTCCTCCGGGTGCTTCGGTTTCCCCCACAGTCCAAAAACATGCGCTATAGGTGAATTGAATAAACTAGTGTATGTGTGTGAATGAGTGTGTATGGATGTTTCCCAGTACTGGGTTGCAGCTGAAAGGGCATCCGCTGTGTAAAACATATGCTGGATAAGTCAGCGGTTCATTCTGCTCTGGCGACCTCTGATGAATAAAGGGACTAAGCCGAAGGAAAATGAATGAATGAATAAATGAATGATAAATTATGCACATTTATATTTTAAATTATAGTAATGACTGTAGGTCACCATATCGACATTTATTGCTCAATTAAAATTAAAGACTAATAACATTTTGAATTCTCAATTGTAAAACATTTATTAATTAGATTTTATAATGGTATTTTGAATAATAATATGATTGTGTATTTTTAATATTCTAATAAAGACTAAAAGGAGTATCACATCACTAGCTAAAAATCCATGACTAGCTAAACATTTTTGAGCAAACATTGCATAAAATTAATGCATAAAACAATTGCAAATAAAGCAGAGTTTCCATTCAAAAAGGTCGAAAAGGTCACTTCCTGATTATCTGGCGTCAAATATCAAAAAGAAAAATGGAATTGGCTGCAGGAGGAGAAGCCACAGTGGGCCTTTTTTTTAATAATATATTAAATTACTTCCGCTTCAAAATGCAGTGACTGCACAGTGGCTTTTAGAGGTGCGACTGCTCAGGTAGTTCTGGAAGGTAATAACACCAAAACACTTTGATGATGGACTTTGGCTGAGGGTTTTTAAAATGACCAAAATAACAATTCAGATCTAGTGCAATGTGGTCGGTCCACTGGTTTGCCAGTTAATACCATCCCATCACACCAAATTTTATTATCACATGATCTATTAAAACAAAATCGCATATGTTTCCTTTGTAGTTTATGTAAATATTTTTTATCGGATAACAAATGTATACCTTTTTATGCACATGTTCAAAATGTATACACATCTTGGCCTTTCTATTTAGCATTTTTTATCCGATATTCCATATGCGCATAAAAATTGATGGATGGAAACATAGCTACTGACCCTTAGCAGTGAAACACTCCTGAAGAGAGATCAAATCTCAGGTAGTTGTTTCTAAATGCTGCAGGTCAGAGGTTGCTTTCTGAACTGACATGGCATTGATTTCTTCGTCCGTGTTGATTCACCGATTGTATAAGATGGCTTCAAAGCCAAATGAACAACACACATGTGCCACGCTGAAGTCTTAATCAATCTAGCTAAGACTCTTGCGAGAGATTTAATTACGTTCAGGGTGTTAGAATTTCAGAAACCGATCCACTCAAATAGCCATGGCATATCGTGTATCACTTAAGTTATATGTCGTAAGCGTGATGATTCGGGGAAAACCACTCCTTCACGCTCTTCCTAGATCGATAGTCTGAGGTTTGGGTTGTGACGGAGCAATCCATTTCGTGGCATGTGAGAGGGTCAGTAGGTTTATAGACATTTCATATGACTCACGTCTCTGTAAAGCTAAACCCAATGGATTCCTTTCATGATTTCCTCGCATATTCGGCCCCTGGCAAGAATGCATGCGCAAGAAGTCATTAATGTTTCATTAAGGGGGTGGGAGGGGGTGTTAACTCGCAAGCCAGACCAGCACCAGATATGCACCCTGCTTTCTGTGTACCCTACACACTTAAACTCTGCCCTTTGACCAAAACAAAGAGCCCGTTGATGTGCAGAGAGGGTCTCTTATTACACTGGGTAAAACACATTGCTCTTTACATCCAGTCTGAGTCAGCTAAAACGGTCGTAATTTCTAACTGGCAAGAAGCTCTTTTCTTTATTCTTCATTTATGTCAGCTGAAACATCCTAATTTCTTATTAGCAAGAAGCTATTCTTTATTTTATGTTAAATCACAAGGTCATTTTTGCATGATGTTGCTTTTCTGAGCACTCACTTGTGTTGTGAACACAAAAATGATATCTCTGTCATCATTTTCTTGATCAACCGGTTTGAGTTTCTTCTGTCTTCTGTTGAAAACAAAAGCAAATGCTGGTTGATGGCTTTGACTCATTGACATTTATTATGACAATAGTAATTTTTCTATACTATTGAATTCAATGCGCACCATCAGCCAGCATTCTTAAGAATAACTTCTTTTGTTTATCAGAAAACAGAAACTCATAAAGGTTTACAACCACTTGAGGGAGAGTAAATGAGAGAGTAAAAACGATCCCTTTAAGGTATTATTATTGCATTGGTCACACTTTAGAATAAGGTTACATTAGTTAATGTGTATTTATTAACATTATACTACTTGTATTACTTGTACAGCATTTATTAATAGTTCAACATTTACTGTATTTATTATTAAAAAGTTGTGCTTCATTAGATCAACATTGTGTCAACATTAGATAATTCACTGTGAGTTAACAAGAAACATTGAATGACCTTTTTTCCTCCCAAGTTGAACAAATACTATAATAGTTTTGTTCATTGTTTGTTCATGTTAACAACTAACATTAACCAACGGAATCTTATTGTAAAGTGTTACCAGTGCGTTAGGTTGTTGTTAGAAGTCAGTCGGTCTCTTTAATTAATTACGTAATGAAGTACACACAAATTTGTGCATTGAAAACAAAACAAATCATGATTTAATATAGCAAGTATTTCTTTATTTTTTTTTAGTTAATACTGAATTCAAAAGTTTCAGAAAACCAAACTAAATAAAAATCCAATCAAATAATGTAAATAGATTACCAAACACACTAAATTGCATCACAAATGTAAATTACGTCCGTGGAGAATGATCTTGGGTTGAGTCATCTATGTCTTACAACTCAAGCATCTTTGTCATATTGTGCGATTGTTTGTAGGAAGTCCTCACACATTGCACTGTGTGAAACAAACTCAAAACATCCTACTATATGGCCAGACGATACACAAACTCGGTTTCTCACCTGAGTAAAGGATGAGTACTGTAATCCAGATAAACACCACTGCCATAATTTAAAGGGAAACATTCAATAAGCACATGATATTGATGCACAAACCATCCATGAAGGTTGTCATGAAATAAGTTGCACAGTATGTATGCATAAAAATAATCCAGATAGTTATTAGATTAGTGAACGACAATGACTTTAAGTTGTTCATGATTTATTAAGCTTATTTATTATAGACCAGATGTGAGTCTAATTGTCTCAAGAATCTCAACAGTTTGAGATTTTTGAGTGTCCGTTGTTAACTTAAGTGTAATATTTATTTTAGTGGTCTTAAAAACATACACACACACAGACTCAACTGCTGCTGCCATTTGTTATTTGTCAGATCTGTAATGGAAAGTCTGTGTATTCCTGTTCCTCCTTAATCCCTTTTTTTTTTTTTTTCTGGAGTCTTGTTGCTGCAGTTCATCCCTACCGAGTTCACTTCCAATCTAACCTTAATTAGACTCTCGGTGCAGGATCCAGACTTGCTTTCAAAACAGGTCAAGCACACTTAAGTCCCTCACCGCCTGGTCTGCCCATCACATAAAGTCAATCTGGTCCCTTCTCTGCCTTATTAGTGAGGCTTTAATTAGCGTTGGTCTTCGGATATAATTGACAGAACGGAAGTTTGCTGCACGTACTGAAGTCAGCTGCTCTTTTGAGGTTCGGATGTGGATGATTTCAGGGGACTTAATGTCAAGGACTAAGATGCGAGCCAAGGGTTTGCAAACCTTCCTCTATTAGGTTAGATTATGCTTTTTGTCAATGAACAATTTGTTTAACAGAGGGAACTTTTATAACTGGAGCAGTATCCTGTTTTCTTTTACCATCATGTATTATAAAGTTTTATATGTTTGTTTGTCTATATATGTCTGTATGTATGTATGTCTGTATGTATATAAACATCACAATTTAAATATTGCAATTATAATTTTAATTATTAGTAAAAAATGTATTTTCAAATGTAATTTATTGCCGTAATACTTTTTCATCAGGAATAACTCGGTCGGTCGGTGGTTGGTTCGTTGGTTCATTGGTTGGTTCGTTGGTTGGTTCATTGGTTGGTTCGTTTGTTGGTTCGTTTGTTGGTTCGTTCATTGGTTCGTTCGTTGGTTCGATCGTTGATTCGTTCATTGGTTTATTCGTCAGTTTGTTCGTCGGTTCGTTCGTTGATTCATTCGTTGGTTTGTTGGTTCGTTCGTTCATTGGTTCATTGGTTGATTCGTTGATTGGTTGGTTGGTTGGTTGGTTTGTTAGTTTGTTGGTTGGTTCATTCGTTGGTTCGTTCGTTGGTTCGTTATGTTCTTGAAGTTGAAAATGCATCTTTGTCATAACAGGAATACGTATTTTAAAATATGCAAATAGGAAACAGCTATTTTAAAATGATATTAAAACTTAAAATAAACTTAATCAGATTCTGAAAATCCTGACTGCGCATCAGACGTTTTTCTCATTAACTCTAACATAATGTTTTATGACAACTGCTTGTTTAAACAATCAGCATCATTATAATGATCTATACAGAGTTGCGACAGTCTGTGCAGGACCTGGCATGAGAGTATTTTTATTTTTTTTCTCTCTCTCTGTTTTTCTGTTTCCAGAACTGAGCTGCTGTGGAGCTTTCCATATAATGAGTGCAAATAGATTTTTTTCCAAGTGCTGCTCGAGATGTTTGTTTCAGAGCTGTGGGACTCAACGGCTCATGGTCACACATTGTTTGCCTTCTTTCACGAGTAAGGGAAATATCTGCCGTTTTGACAAGTGCGGTTTTACACCTAATTTGTGCTCTTTTCTAACTTTGGCGCTGCTTCACTTCTTTACAGTTCATCATCCTGCTGACTAAAACAACAGCATCGACTCTTGACTGTTAATGGCAGATCTCTCATTAACATCATCATCTCTTTTGACACTCTTTAAACCAATATTAACACACACTATTTCAGTTCAGTACTTATGAAACTGTCTAAACAAACAAAACCTAGGGTTCATCATACACAGTAAAACATAATATTTCAAAAAGCCATCACAACAGAAGCTTTCATTACTTTAACTTATTTTAATAAGTTCATCAGTTTTCTTTAAGTTATACAAAGTTTAACTTAATATTTTTAGTCAGTTTGGCTGATGTAAGTTAAGATAACTAAAAAAGATCATTTGATTCAACTATAAATGTTAAGGCAATACAATTTCTTTTTACAGTGTAGCATCAATAATCCTATATGGTAAAATATATATAATGAAATATATTAGAAAATATACAAAGCATGCATGTTGTTGTTGTTATTATTATTATTATTATTATCATTACCTACATTAAATAAATTTTAAATAATAGATACTTTGATCTCTATACACAATCTACTGTAAGGTTGGAAATGTTTTCCTCACCCTAAAATATATTTTGGTTGAAATTAAATATATATTTTCGATATAGCATGTACACTGTAAAAGATGCAGGATTCCACACAATTCATTCATGTTGAAAAATACACAAATGTATTAAGTTAACGTAACAATTTAAAATGGATTGAACATAAAAAAAATAATAAGTTTCTCCCCAAAAATAGTTTTAAGCTCATTTTAAATAATTATGAGCAGAAAAAAAAAGAAAAAGCAGCAAATATATATAGTTTTAATGTATTTAACATATATTTTGTTCAGGAAATATTTTTTTTTTACCATATAGTATACTTGAAGAACTCACCGTAATTGTGTGAGATCATTGATTGGAATGTAAAACAAATTGTGGGTGGTTGTGGACCAAGCAAATATCTAAATTGTTTCCTGCTTGGCATTTGGTGGTAGAACAGTGTGTTTGGGTTGGATGGGGGTAGGGAAGGGTCTCATCTTCTGGGTTGATGTTTACTCAGGAATACTAAAAAAACAAACAATGACTAAGAAGGGGGGAAAAGTGGAGGAAGACTGCACAACACAACACAACACCTCAATGTTTGTCTTGAATGCATTACTGACTACTTTATGCGTGTTTCAAGATTTTACTGGTTTTTTTATTCCAAGCTTGACTGCATGTTAAAAAAAAATCGTCATATTTCTGTAAATAGCTGCTAATCTGCAGCATGTGTTGGTTGATCTTGATTTTCTGGTTTTGGACGTGGAGCCCAAAGGCTTCTTGGAGTGAAGGTTGTTTTCCCATCTCGGTAGGGAGGAAGTGAAGGGCGTCACAGGGCTCCAGGTTGTCCTTTGGAATGTCACAGTCGTATAAGAGAGCCAAGGGCAAAGCTGAGGCCAGCGGGTTGGGAAAGGGGGAATGCAAATGTGGAGAGGGAGAAACTGAGATGTTGAACACCAAACTGGGATTCTCTCAGCCTTTATGATGGCTGAAGGTCTTCCAACAGCCCTTTTGTTTTTTGTTTAGCTAGCTTTGTTTTAGTTGTGTTGTTTAGTTGTGTTTAAGTTTTGTTGTTTGGTTGATTCTTAATTAAAACATTTTGTTTTTGATGTATTTTGTTTATTGTTTTGTTTGGTGTTTCTTGTGTTGTTGGTTTTGTATTTTTGTGGGATTCGAGTTTTTGTTTTGTTTTGCTGGTTTTATGTTTTTGATTTGTTTTGTTTTTATTGTTTGAATTAGTTTGGTTTCATTTTTGTTTTGTTTTCATATTCCATGTTTTGTATTTTTGTTTTTGTTTGTTTGTTTGGCTAGGTTTTTTGTTGTTTTGTGTTTAGTATTTGTTGTTTGGTTTGTTTTTATTTTTGGTTGTGCTTTGGTTTTTGATATATTTTGTTTATTATTTTGTTTGGTATTGGTGTTCCTTGATTTGTTGGTTTTGTGTTTTTGTTGGTTTCAATGTTTTTTTGTTGCTGTTGTTTAGTTAAGTTGATTTTCTTTTGCTGGTATTTTTTGTTTTTAGTGTTTGAATTAGTTTGGTTTCATTTTTGTGTTTGTTTTTTGTTTTCATATTCCATGTTTTGTATTTTTGTTGGTTTTGTGTTTTG
>CAIGQV010019029.1:7612876-7662787 GCA_903798115.1 Danio jaintianensis | reverse complement strand
GATAGATAGATAGATAGATAGATAGATAGATAGATAGATAGATAGATGGATGGATGGATGGATGGATGGATGGATAGATGGAATGGTTTCATGTAGTGATAGTAATAGTTCATGGTTTCGAAAGATACATAGATAGATAGATGAACAACAAGATATATTAATAGTCACAGATGTACTTAACTCCTGTGTTTTTCTCCACTATGAGAAAAACGTGATGGCATCATGATAAATGAGTGTCTGTGTGTCTTCAGAAGTGTTGGCGATTAAAGCGAGGTGCCCTTTCTAAGTGCTCAGACAGAATGTTGTGTGTGTGTTTGCATGTACTAGAGTGTTTTGTTCCCAAAGGGTTCACCAGTCTCTCTCTCTCTCCTGACTGCACCTGTCCTTGCCATCAGGATCTCTAATTAATCACAGAGGACCTTCTCCTCCCCACTTTCTTCAACCCAATACTTTCTCATTGCCATATTTGGCATGACAGATGGCTTCCAAGTGCTTACTTACAAACACACGGGTAGATCCTCAACTTAACACTGTGCTATGAATAACTATGGCATCTTTCCTAATTATATCAATCATATTGTCCAGACAAAGGCACTTGGGTCATTTTCAATGGCCTGATCGCACCGATTAAGGGGAAACTAACCACATTTGCAATGACAGTTACTTTAAACAGAAACAATGCCAGAAGCACATCTGGGTTTAAAAGCTTTGCCTTTTTAAACTTTGTTGATCGTTTTGGAAGTGGCTTGTCACCTCAGGGCTAAGGTAGATGCTTTTTCAGTTTCCACGAGCACAGTGGATTTCCACATCGGAGCACGGCATCTCTCACCATTCCCACAACTATGTAAACACAGACCTGTGCCAGCGAAAACAGCTGAACGTGTGTAGAATATAATCTCTGCTCCTTAATAGCACTCTGCTCCGCTCGCAAACTATCCCGTAGGATTGGTGCAGACTGTAAAACCATTATAGATGGGCTTCTGAAATGCTAAACGTTCTTCTTGCTCTAAACATCCTTTATTTTAGTGACTGGGCTTCTGTGAGGAAAGAATAGCAACGCTATTATAACGCTATTAAATTCAATGTGAATCTTTTTTATTGAAATTGATTTTGACAGAACTGTGCAATTGAAAAAGTTGTGCCTTTTGTCTGCGTTTGCATTCAGTGGAGTAAGAATTCACACTGGACTTAAAAACTGCTCTGTAATTTACTCCAGAACTTGACGATGTTGTCTGGGTATCGTCCCTCTGTAATTCGTAGATGCTGATTTGTTTGCGAATTCATTTTTGGTGCCAAGCTGTAAAAAAAAAAATACCAGATGCAGCTTGGCTGAAGCCTCTGGGCTAGAATTTTCTTCCTTTTCTGATATTTGAACAAGTGAAGTTCTACAAAAACTCAACTACAAATTACCAAATAAAACAGTAGGAAAATATTCCCAGAGTATTGTATTGTTTAGATTTGTTCAATGTGGAAAATTAAGCATTTTTTTACCAATTCATCCGTCCACCCTTCCATCTGCCCATTTCTCTGTTCATCAGTACCTTTGTCGGTCCTTCCTTCCTTTCCTTTGTCCTTCCTTCTTTCCTTAGTTCCAATGGACAAAGAATGTTGGCATAATTTTTATTTAGCATGCAAGGGGGCCAGGGCTGAAATACAGATTAAAAAAAATGTATTTATTGTTGCGTTGCGTTGCGTTGTTGCATTATATTATATTATATTATATTATATTATATTATATTATATTACTACAAAATCATGCTAAATACTTACAAAAACTACTTCAAAACTATAATAACATTTATAATAATTATAATATTAATAACATTTATGCTGTAAAAAAATCCATAAAACGTAAAATTGATACTGTTGTTTAAACACAAAACTCCTAATGCAGTTTGAATTGAAAATAAAATGAAAGAATTGGGAAAAAAATACATATAGAGAAAAATTATTCATATTAAACATGATGCACTAGACAAGTATTAGGGAACCTATGGCTCGTGAGCCACATCTGACTCTTTGACCAAACATACGTGGTTCTCCAGCTGTCTTCCTTCAATAATATTTTACAGTTTAAATAATTATAACAGACACTAGAAATCAGTTTCCTATTGAAATTATAATTCCCTTTTTTATTGTATTTTGTTTTACAACTCAGTTTACAATAAAACGACATTTTGACCAATGCGCCAGTGCGGCGCTGTGGATAAACTTGAATTGCGACACCAATAAAGGGCAAACAATTTACGTTTCTATGGTAACCTCGCGCACGTAAATTCAAACAACATTCATGAGTGATGATGGCGAAAAGAAAAAAAAATCTATAAATTGTCCTTTCTTCATTCATGGACTTGCTCAACATGTGATGCTTCATAATTGTTTATTTTGGAATTGTGTATGGACATAAATAAAGGTTTATATACCATATTTATATATATATACACACATGCTATTTATAGTAGCAATATATATATACACACATACATACATGCATACATATGTACCCCAGTGGTTCTTTAAAAAAATGCATTTGCAAAAAAAATCAGAAATGGCTCTTTACTGAAAAAAGGTTCCCGACCCCTGCACTATATCTTTACAAACACTTGCAGTGTGGAAAATGTGCCAATTCAAAATGACATGCAGTGACTCTCATTTGAAATTCCCTGTGATCTGATTTTGTGTCGACCTGAGTTTGACCTGCTCTGGGTGCTACTGATCAAGCTTAAAGTGTCAGACTTGACTGTAGGCATGTCTTGTGTCTGATTCAGCGCTGACACACACTGCATAATGTCACTTCACGTTGACCTGATTTAAAGACTCACCCGCGTCTTCGGAGCTCAGTTTAGATTGATGAACTAGATGATTTATTCAAGGCTCCAAAAAAAGACAACGATGTGCTTTTTAAAATGACATGTGGATCTGTGAGTGGTATGTAGCAATGTCAAATGCTCTTTCCATGCTATAGACAAACATTTTGACACCTACCCTCTGCTATCCAAGACCGCATGTTCTCTCATACCACGATCTCTGACAGCATGTGTCCTTGCAAATCATCTGTCAGGATGCCCCTATGAAATAAATCCCGTCAGTCTGGGTTGCGCCAAATGGACTGGCAGCCGTGAGAATAGGTGAGACCTCTGGCGCCTTTCACATTCACTTCATGCCGGCCCTCTATCTGAACCTGGCGCCACTAACGCAACTGATGTGTTGGAATTAAAGAGGTGACTGTGTTTATTTGTGTTTTGACAACATCGTTTTTTTAACGTGCAAAGAAGTTTAATTCAGCGACTTGATATCACAAGCGGATTTTGATGTAACCTTTGTAAGATGTAACGGATTGGAAAAAATACTGGCGTTGGGTATAGTAGAAAAAAGTGTGTTAGTCGTTAGAACTAGAATCATTTGATGACATATTAAAAGAGTCTTTGTGTGTGAATTATACATTGATGATCGGGGGGGGGTCAACTTTTTCGGTAATGTTAGTTTGCGTAATACATGCTTCAGTGAATCAAATGTATGTATTTATTCAAATTACATGTAATTTATTAATAAAATGTATTTAAGTTTTCAGTGTTTTGTGGGATAGGCTATTTAGTGTATTCTGACCTGATTAGCTATTTTCAGCTTGCTTTAGTTCAAACAATACAAACTATGCATCTAATTTGACTTTACTTTTAGGCTTTGTGTAGAAACAAACACCTATTTTATGAGAAATCAGTCTTGTGAACTCTTACGGTGCTCTAAATCTGCTGGTTTCAGACTGCTGAATGACGTTTTTCTCGCATAGACTGATTGGCACGATTATGCATTTACAATGGTATGAACTATTATATGGGTGGTCAAATGGATGTCTATTATTTTAATTATTAACATTATTATTTAAAATACAGATCAGAGTGAACTTTTTCTCAGATTCAAATAGATCCCCCCCATACATCTTGTTTTGACGTCTTTCAGGGGGGGGATCAAGCCTTAATTAGGGATGTCAATCCCCCCAAATTCGCACACTGGTCTTACTTTAGAATCACAACACAATGCCATCCATCCATCCATCCATCCATCCGTTAGGCCTAGGCTTTACCCATTTCTTAGCAAGAATCTTTAGATAATCTGAAATATTATTGAATTTAATATTATCTCATGTTCTTTTGTATATTATACATTATATGTGCAGTAAAATATTTGTTTTATTTGTACATAAATATATCTATTATGCTGGATGATGATGGGACATTATTTCACCCATAATTTAATGTATTATTACCATAAAATTATTTATAATATTAAAGTACACAACTTTTGTGTATTTAATTTGAATTTTGTGTTTGTAAAATCAGGTTTTGTCAATTTAATTTAATTCGCACAGCAAAATGTAATAATTGAGCCATATATATTTTAATATAATATAGTAAAAATGTACTATATATATGTTAATGTTATATTGAACGGTAATATATATATATATATACCCTATGTAATATAGTCTATGTATATATAATTAAACGTTAACATTAATGCACTGTGAATATGACCCAAGTGACATTTCATTGTAAATCATTAGCAAGTATGCACTAAACAAAACAGTAAAAATAGTAAATGGGACTTTATTTTAATCTACAATTCCTGCTATTTGCAAACCATTAAATAAGACTTTTAGCTCAATAAATACTTATTTGCTGCATATTAATAGTTAGTAAGGTAGTAGTTGGGTTTAGGTATTGGGTAGGATTAGGGATGCAGAATAAAATCCTTCTTTATGAGTACTAAAATACAGCAAATATAATAAGCATATAAAAAGCCAGGTGTTAATAGTGGGAATTGGTACTTAAACTAAAGTATTATACTTATTTGTTAAAAATATTTTATCATATAACAATGAGAAAAATACAACTGAGCCACAGTCCATTGTTACAGCATTGGATGTTATATATACAGTAAATATATATATAAACAGCTTTGTTGACTATATTGGTAACAGCTTATTTTGTATATATATATATGTATATATGTGTATATATATATATATATATTTTTTTTTTTTTTTCTTCTTTTCCATTTTGTTGAGGACATAATACATAAACTTTATCTTCACTGGTTTCTGGTTGGGCCCAGCTTATTTCAGGTACACATTGGTGGAAAAGGGGCATCCTTGTCCTTGATCAGTTTAAATCTAATCTACTTCTAAGTCTCAGCTGTGACCAAGAAAAATGGCCCAAAGGGAGAAAAGAAACCCTTGAGGCTTTATTAGAGGCTTCGTGTTATACCAGTAGATAAATGGAGTTGATGTGTTTCTAATCCATAAGTCAAACATCAATCTGCTGAATAATACATTTAGATATGCCATAAGAGAACAAAATAAATAAAATACACTACCAGTCAAAATGTTTTTGAATCAGTACGATTTTTAAAAATGTTTTTTAATAAGCTTAATCTGCTCACAATGGGCTGCATTTATTTAATACAAATACAGGAGAACTGTGAAATGTTATTGTAATTTAATTGTAATTTCTTAACTGTTATTTTATTGAATGATGCTACATTTAAAATGAAATTAATTCTTGTGGTTTAAAGCTGAATTTTAAGCATGAGTACTCTTCAATGGCACAAAATCCTTCAAATATTCTAGTATCATGATCTGCTAAAAAAATAAACAATTATTGTTGTTGTTGTTGTTGTTGACAGTTTGGTAAACTGGTACAATACTATTCAAAAAAACCTTTTTTTCCACAATACATTGTTGAAATTAAATACATTTATAATGTAAAAAAAGATTGCAAGAAAAATCTTATTTTGAACTTTCGTTTTTAATCAAAGAAGTAAAATGTCGCAAAGTTTCCACGATATGAAGCAAGACAAAAATAAATTCAGCACTGATAATTGTAAGAATCATCATTAATGATTTTGTACTAATAATAAAAGAATAGCAAATCATCATATTCTAATGATTTGTGAAGGATCATGTCACACTGAAAACTGGAGTAACGATGATGAAAATTCAGCTTTGAATCACAGGAATAAATTCAATTTGAAACTACATTCAATAAGAAAGCAGCTATTTTAAATTCTAATAATATTTCACAGTTTTTACTGCATTTTTGATCAAATAAAAGTAACCTTGGTGAGCAGAATTGCCTTTTAAAACATAAAAAAAAACCTTTTGACTGCTATTGTAAATGCTAACCAAATGACTAAAGAGCCACAAAGATGTTTATCAGTCGTCAACATGCTCTGCATTACCTTTCCTGATGAATACTATATAAACACCATCTTATCATGTGAACAGAAGAGCCCTTATTTTCCACATCTTCAGACTCCTTGTTTACTTAGACTTAATGACTGCAGTCATGTCCAACACACCCCTTCATTCCGTGAATCACAAACGAGATGTCCTCGGAAAAACAAAGAGATACACATTCCACGGCGAATAATAAACCCGTAAGTAACCGCAAAAATGTAGCCGTGGGCTCATGGGCTCTCCTGTTCTTGCAGTGCATTGTCAACGGCATTAGAGAGAGCCGGAGCAGAACAAATGTGGACTGAACTAATGCTAAAGTTAGACCTACAATGTGTTTTTCACATTATATATATAGATGTATGTTTCCTCTTCTCTACTTGGCAAGGTGTTGGACGGTCAATGGAGCCAAGGTTTGAATTTTGCATTCGGGCCCTCATGATTCAATGCCAAGAAAAGCAACCCAGCTGAACAAATGTGAGAGCGAGGGTTTTAAAACAAAGCATAAACAGATCCCAGGGCCTCCAAACTGCTCCTACCAGTTTGAAATGAAAGTTTTCATCGTGGCGGCCATATATAACAGCACTTTATGCATTTTTTTCTGCACTTAGCTTGACGGTTGAGTAATACACCATAAATCACTTGTTACTTATTGCTGAAATTAATAAGGTTTTGAGAGAGGACTCTGCAAACTTAAGAGACTTTTGCTTTAAGTTCTTTCAACTCAAATTTTTGGTCAAAAATGGACAAACCCAAATTTTGTGTTATTAGTTTTTTTTTGTCCATATTTGACCCACAATTGAGTTAATATAAGCCAGTATTTTTTGAAGTGTATTGTACAAGCAGTATCTAACTATTTCATTTTTATGCATCGCGTGTTTTTAAGAGTTCATGTCATTTAAACATTCATAAAAAGCTGTTTTCAGACTGCACAGATCACTAAAATTAAACCCATTTTCTTTGTTAGATGAATGAAAAAACAGCACAGCGTTTTAGTTTTTTTGTCATTTATATAATACACAGCCTATATTAGAAACATTTGTTTGTATAATGCTGGTTCTTTGTTATAACAGGATGAATTAAAGCTATAATAGTAACATACACATGGTTTATGATTCAAATTTTTGGATATACTGGTAAAGAACAACATTAGATGCAGGACTGACTCAAATCATCAATTTACACACAAAATAATGCTTTTCTTACTTAGGTTTTGTGTCTTGTTTCTAGTCCAATTATCTAAAAGTTCTTAAATCAAGAAGCATTTTCTAGACAAGCAAAACATATTGTCTCATTTTAGGAAATAGTATGTCAAATATGAGTGAGTTTTTCCTCAAAACAAGCGGAATAATCTGCCATTGGGGTAAGCAATATTACTTGTTTTTCCTTTTGAAATAAGAATATATTGCTTAACCCATTAGTAGATTATTTTGCTTGTTTTAAGGAAAAACTCACTTAATTTTGGAATAATATTTCTAAAAACAAGACATTACGTTTTGCTTGTCTAGAAAATGCTCATTGATTTAAGAATTTTTAGATATTTGGACTAGAAACAAGCCAAAAAATCTAAGTAAGATAAGTATTTTTGCAATGTAAAGCAAATGAATTTCAAATTTGGCCAATAAAAGAAAAATTGACGGTGTGCAATTTAATCATGCAACACTTGTTCACATATTCATAAAGCAAAAGAAATGGATGTGTATTAAATGGGATGGAAACAAACACTCTCACTGTCTCATTTGACTGTTTTCTGGATATCTCCAACTGTGTGTTTACATGCTTGTCTCCTCTCTCAGCAGGAACATGCCCCCAAAGCTGCCGGCTTCCCCACGGAGGCAACCTTTACGCCACTGAAGTCAGAGGTCACCCGTCCCGGAGGGAAACAGTGGAGACACCCCAGCGGCTGAGCAGACTGAGGCCTTCGCCACACTAATGGGGTCTGACTTCATCATTAACAAGGTGGACAAACCATTGTACACACCCACACACTGATTCAGGAGACACTCAATGTTTAAGCACAAATCTGCTGGTCTACAATACACATTTCACAGATATTGCGCTCATTTGTTATCACATTATTGGACTACTTTTATTACTTTATAAACAAAGTGCTTTGAGATACTAACAGCACTTTTTCATGCATCTCTCAATTTTGAGATTTTGGGTGTTTTGGCTTTTCATTAAGTGTTGTTTTCATGTCTAATAGAATGAAATATACAAAATACACTTTTAATTATTTAAATGATTTCACTTAATCAATTTGTGTCTGTTTGCAGTGTTTTCAGAATTATGGAGAGATAAAAGAGACTCAAAATCCCCTCTATAAAAAAAAAACGTTCACTGAATAAATTCCTAATGAAATCGACTGTAGAACTATAGTCGTTATTAGTAGTTTATCTCTTTTTTTAAACACTATTCATCCATAGTGTCTTGCCTTCAAATGTTTAGACTTTTCATTAAGTTTTGTTGTCATGTCTAATGGAATGAAAAATCCAAAATGCCCTTTTAAATATTTCAATTATAGCACTTTATCAATTTATGTCTGTAGATTTCAATTTCATACAAATATCTTTAAAGACTGTTTTCTCAAAATTACTTTTTAAATCTCAAAATCAGTTTGCTAAATCTACATTTCAGCATCACTTACATACACCAAACTGCACAGATACTTATTAAAATCTATAATATCAATGTTTTAGAGGGATTTGATCACACATGGTTTGTTCATCCATAATAATAAGTCTTACTATATGCAAAAACATTGTGATTTCTGGCTGTTTGCAGTCTTTTCTGAATTATGGAGTGACAAAAAGAGACTCAAAATCCTCTCTATAAAAACTTTTGACTGTAATATGTCAAAAAAACAAACAAACATGTATTTTAAACCTTATTCAATCAAATGTTCAGATTTTTGTGCTATAAATGTATGCAAATGCAATTAAATATTGTCTTTTTCCATCATTTAATATAACATTTTAGAAAACTTGTACAAAAAAGGTTGCAATTGCTAATGTAAAGAAGTCTAGTCGTAATTAGCAATATTTTCTTATATATACTGTATTGTTCTGCAGTGTCTTGCCTTAAAATGTATAGACTCCCTATGACAGTCACCCCCCCCCCCCCCCCCCCCTTTCCCAACAATCCCCTATTACCCTAAACTTGTTCCTCTAGGGTGAGCAATTGGATTAGGCTGTGTGGTTGTGGTTGTGTCAGGGGATAAATGGATGGCCGGGGCACCATGATGGATGAACATTGCCAACAAGGCGCCTTTCCATCTGACAGACCAACATACATCATCTATTAGGCTCGTTTTTTGGCCGCTCAGTGGCCACATCATGGCCAAAGTAACCAAATGTGTGACCACAGGGACGGCGGTATCACGAGTCTACATCTTTAACCCTTTAGTGCTGCTTAAGCCATTTATAGTAATTGCATTGAAGGCTTTAATCACATTTCACATGGTGGAAACCTGGTTGTTTTGGCAGTGTACATATAGTGTGTAAGTGAAATATGTTGCAAACATGTATACATTTTAGTTTAACACCTAAAGTATAATGAGTGATTACAGTGTCTTTGGCTTGCATAAACGACCAAAACAGTCAATTATATAGTGGATAAAAATAGGCTACCAAATGTTTTTTAAATTTAAATGTTGCATTATTGTTTTATTGACAAATTGAACCCTTGAAAAAAATACTAAATAATTATTATTGTATGTTTATGTATTGTTTTATTGTTTGATTCTAAATTCAAATTTAAAATTAAAATATATAGAAAATATTTATGACGTTATTTTAAAACTATTTGTTCATCAGTTATATAGTTTACAAGTATTTAAGATTAATATTTGCATGAAAAAAATCATATTTGATTTTGTTATTTTAGTGTTGGGTTTTTCAATGTAACTGAAGATGTATTTTAAGTAATTTATTTAGATTTTTAAGTCATTTTGATTATTTTAATAATCAATTGTTAATAGTATTAAATGTATTTAAATATTATTAAATATTTAAATATTATTTCAATGTTTTTACATACATTAACACATAAAAATATATTTGAATAATATATCTGATTGGTAAATCTTTAAACATTAAACATTAATTATTTATCACAATTATCTATCATTTATCCAAATTTATCTATTATTTATCGTAATTTGTATTAATTATCTTTGCATTCATTATTTTTAAATAATTTATTAAGTCAGTTATAAAAGTCATTTATAAATCATCATAAAATCATTTATTAAACCGTTTTAATTGTTACTTTTTAAAAACAAGTTACTGTCTAATGCTGTCTATTGTTCTCCAAAATTACTGTCTTAACAATTATTAATTCAGTTACACTTTTATTATGACATGAATAAACTGATCACTCCATTATAACAAGTTTCACCTGATGCCCTTTTAGGTTTTAATGTCCTGAACCCACCAAACTGAATTCAATAGTCTCAAACTGCCCAAACATCCTCCATTCTTATTACTTATCACCCAAGTATTGTTCCTCTGTCCTTCATGTATGCAGAGCCTTGGGGCAGATCCATAAACCCCCCCCCCCACCCCCCCACCCCCCCAAACCCTGCTTATTTGTTTACACTGTGCTTCATGGATAACGCAGCCCTCAGGCTCATAAAAAACACTGCATTTATTACTAACAAACCATTGATTCACAAAGAGAGAGCTGGTGTGTCAACCTGTCCCTAAAACAACCCTGTGTGTGTTGATCCAAAACTGTCCGCTATCCTCTTTTCCAATGGGAGTATATGATTTTCCTGCGGTGGAATCGAGCTGTCAAATTAAGAGGCAGCGTTTTTTTATTAACCTCCACCAACAATACAATAACTGGACCAGAGCATCATTAAACAATGGCTGCAATTAACCTCATTTGCTTGAATAATTATGTGACAGGTCTGTAAAATAGGACATAGAGCTGTACTTAAGCTCCTGCTGGGATGCAGAGCCAATGCAAATATGTTATGTGACCCAGAAGACGTGGGCGAAATTGTAATTTTGAACGCCAAGGGATTAAATCGGCATTTATAGAGCAATTATTTACGCTGTATGGTGTTATTTAATATATAGAGGGAATGTGTCTATTTGTTTTTTAGGTCAACTATGTTATTTTATTGTCTCAGTTAAAATGGTTGCTGGAAACAAGCCTGGGACGGTTAAAAGGATATTTTCTTTTTAAACGCTAAATTTGAAATATTTAGTCACCTAATGCTTGTGAAATGGTAAAAAATGTACATGTAGGTAAAAATGTATTTAAACTATCATATATCTAATTAGCAACTTCTCATTAATGAGTGAAAGTGAAAAGGGGAAAAAAGCATGTTAAAATACCCACTAATACTAACTACTGGCTCCAAAATAACCCTATATATCTAATGACTAAAAATCATATAATCCTATATGACTTTATTATTATAAATATTAAAATCATATATGGCTTTATTATTTTAGTGTTGCATTTTTCAAGATTACTGAACTTTATTTTATTTATTGTATTATTTTATTGTATTAAACTTTATTATTTACATTTATTTTACATGTATTAGCACATAAAATAAAAATGTAAATTTATTTAAAAATTAATTGCATTATTTTGAAACTGTTTGTTCATCAGTTGTATAGTTTACAAACATTTAAGATTAATATTTGCAAGTAAAATCATTTTTAAATTATTTAAAAGTTTTTTTTAAATAATCTTTTGTTGCAATAATCAATTATAAATATTATTACATTTATTTAAATATTAAAATATTATTGTAATGTTTTTACATATATTAGCACATAAAAATATATTGTGAAAAATTATTTGATTGTTAAATCTTTAAACATTAATTGTTTATTATTATTATTATTATAGATTTGAAATTAAAATCATTTATTAAAGTAGTTTTAGTTGTTACTTTAATTTTTTTTTTTATATATATCTAATATGACTAAAAGCATATAATCATAAATGACTTTATTACAAATAATAAAATCATATTTGACTTTTTGTTTTAGTGTTGCAGTTTTCAAGATTACTGAACTTTATTTATTGTGTTGTTTTATTGTATTAAACTTTATTATTTACATTTCTTTTACACATATTAGCACATAAAAATATATTTTAAAATACATTTGATTGTTAAACTTTTAAACATTACATTTATTTAAAATTGAAATTAAAATAATTTGTAGTGTAAAGTACTGTTTTAATTGTTACTTTTTAAAAACAAGTTACTGTCTAATATTCTCCAATTACTGTCTTTACTTAATTTTTTTCATACTTATACCTTTATTATCAAATGAATAAATTGATCACTCCATTATTTGCTTATTACACCTACAAATGTTTCAAATATTTCATTTTATAAAGCTTTTTTAATATGTTTATATATTTAAAAATATTATAAAATCTAAAAAAATATGTTTCTAATTTTACTTTCTTTTTTGTAATTGTAATATCTCATATTTAATGTATTTCTTCTGTGTAAATACAGACCTGAATGCATTTTGAATGCATTTATTTTTTCAAAAGACAAATGCTATGCTTATGATATTTTAACTTTGTTGTCTTTTTTAGAGCAAGAGAGTGAGTAAATGATGACAGAGTCTTTATTTTTGGACAAACTTCCCCTTTAATCATTGTTAAACATGTGTAGATGATTTTCCACATTCATTTCTGATGAATAATACTGTAAAGGAAGTGAGTTTTGTGGCATGTGAGAGGTGACGCAGGGCTTTAACTCTCACCACAGAACATCTGTGGCCGCACAGATCAATATGGCATTGAAACATTGATGATGAGGCATTATTGAACCTCAGCTGGAGTTCGGTCAGACCCCCTGTATGAGGGGCTGAATGCTGTATGTGCACGTGCCAAATTAATGACTAGCTCTAGGCTAACCAAATACCGCAAGCACAACACAGGATGCTGAAGTTACAGAACATGGAATAAAAACTCACACAAGAGGTTTTTAAATGGTCACAAGAGTCTTAATTGGCACTTTTCTTTTTCTCTTACTCTTTTTTTTTTTTTCACTTTCTGTGGCACAGGGGCCCTTGATCACTCTTATCATATTTCTTCTGGGCTTATTTTGGACTATGTCCAAACCAACGTGTTCCAGTAGTCCAAATATTCTCTCTGTTGTAACATTTCTCTTTTTAAAACGTTGTTTGATGTAGTTGTTTTTTGGGTTTTTATTTATTTTTTTTGATTAGTTGCTTTCTTTTTTGCTTTTTGATTTTTGTGTTTGTTTTATCTGCTTTTTTTGTCAGCATTCAAGATGTTTAAAGAAGTTTACTTTAAAAAAACAACAACATAAATGTGTTTTTTTTTTTTATGAATTTATTTATTGTTTGGTTTATGGCGTTTTGTGCTTTTGTTTTGTGCCAACATTCTTAATGTTTAGAAAGTGTTTAAAAATTATTTCCATTGTATTTTTGTTTTATTTTTCTCTTTTTTTATATTTCTCTTGTGTCTTTTCTTGTGTTTTATTATTTTTTTGTGTTTGTTTTGTTGTGGGTTTTGTAAAATTATGTCACCACAGCACATTAAAGCAGTTATTTTCTGCTGAGATGGGAAAATAATCTACAAAATAAACTAAATCTGTAATCAGCACGAAAGTTCTTTGTATCACACGAGTGGGTTTTACATCCAGTATATCATTCAGAATATACGAGAACTTCATATGTATCTGTGAACTTTCTGTGACTCTACATGCATGTGTGCGGGCATTTTACAGTATGTCCCTTGGCAGACACCTGCAGTTCAGCCCACTCTTGTCAAGATCTGTAAGTCTGTGTTTTACAACATTGCATTTTTCACGTAGCCCCCCGAGCTCTCTTTGCCCCTAAAATGAATCATGCTCAGCATTTCCTTCAGAGAAGTTATTTGCGAGCAAAGGTCGGGTCTTCCTCTTCAGGCATGTTTGATTCAGTGCTCATGTGGTGGACATTCACTTTCATTTCTTTCAGGGCTGTTGTGCCCTCCAGTTATTTTGGGATATCAGTTTTTGCATATACCTGTCCATACAAACAAATAGCAGTCAATATTTACCGTAACAACAGATTTGGGTGAGTATGTGTAAATATTTTTTATAATTCTGTCAACAAAAACAGAGCCTCAAAATGGTGTTTTTTTTTTTTTTCTTGAATCCAGGGACTTGTGATTACTGTAAGTCTATTCAATGACCAAATAAAACTTTTTTTGACAAAAAAATTGACATTTCTTTGACAAGGGTTTATCATTTTATAGGTTGAGATAATGCTTTGTTTTGAATTGGATTGTGTATTCGACAGCTCATCCAAACACAAATGCATAGGAATGAATAGGAATAAGTGCTATATTGTCCAATATGACTCACATTAACTAAGTTGGCACTTGAATTTTTGTGATTATTGTTCATCTTAATGGCAAAAAAATATATATATATATATATATACTGTATATGCTCAGGGCGGCGCAGTGGGTAGCACTGTCGCCTCACAGCAAGAAGGTCGCTGGGTCAGTTGGCATTTCTGTGTGGAGTTTGCATGTTCTCCCCGTGTTTGCGTGGGATTCCTCCGGGTGCTCCGGTTTCCCCCACAAGTCCAAAGACATGCGCTGAAAGTGAATTGGGTAAGCTAAATTGGCCATAGTGAATGGGAGTGTATGGGTGCTTCCCAGTGATGGGTTGCAGCTGGAAGGGCATCCGTTGTGTAAAACATATGCTGAATAAGTTGGCGGTTCATTCCGCTGTGGCGACCCCAGATTGATAAAGGGACTAAGCTGAAAAAAAATGAATGAATGAATGAATGTATATGCTCATCTGAATACACTTGTATTGGAAGAAGAATCACATTCTCAGACTTGTTTCTATCTTGTCTTTTTAGGCGAAATCACCAAAGATCTCACAAGTCCAATAGCCTAAAGGGGAAAATATGTTTCTAAGAAGATTGACCACATGTGTGGGAGGAGTCTAGAAAGAATGATCCTGCTATAAAACAGGTTAGTATGTGTTGATATATGATCTGATGAATCCTATAGCCTTGCCACACTTAAAAAAAAAAAAAAAAGATTTGTTGGATTTACAATTTTTTTTTAAGGTAACTGGTTTCACATAATTTATATGGGCTGATTTTAAACAAGCAAATTAACTTAATTTGTTTAAATTCAGCCCATATAAATTGTTTGCAACCAGTTACCTTAAAAAAAATCTAGTAACGTCAACGAATCTTTTTTTTCAGTGCATGTCTGTTTTCTGTAGCCTCTGTTGGAAAGAGTTAAGGAGTCTCTTTGTTTTCTTTGAAATGAATCAGACTGATTAATAGGTTGAGAGTGCTAGTTTGTAAGACATGCATCTGGCTACTTGCTCCATATAGTCTTCAAAGACACTTCAGCATTTAAGCGGGCTTACGGTCGCTTTGGAAAATGATACATAGATTAAACACACATTTTTTTCTCTCAGTAAAAACGCTCGCAAACCCCCTATAGTTGGAGGAGGAATCAAAAGTAAAAAAAAAAAAAGGCCCGTCTTCCTCCAAACCCCTGAGAATGCAGACATATTTATGAACAGCTGCTCTTTGAATCAGTTACAAGTGAAAAATGAATTGAACTCAGTTTGCTTTGTGCTGCTTTATTCTTGGAGCAGGGATGATGGGGAGTGCGGGGGACTGCCAAGACTACACAAACATAGATTCATATCCTTCGTGCCTCTCCATGACTTTCTGCTCTTGATCAAACATGTAAAAACAACAACAAAAAAAATAAGTAGGTGTAAAGGGTTGGCACGTGGAAAAGGAAGTTTTTCGCACTTTAGTTCGACTGAAAACCTACAACGATGTTCTTTTTATAAAGTTTAAACAGTACTTTTTCTTTGCATTTAGAAACTTGAGGCAAAGTCACATAAGCACATTTTCAGTAAAAGTTTGTGGGTCTGTTGCCAGTAGTCTAGCAATGTGTGAATTCACTTTCAAACCAGTCAACTCTGTGTTGGTAATTGTGAGTAAAGCCATGTAGACACAATTAAAAAATAAATAATGAACAAACTCATAAAAAAAAATGATTCAATCTAATTAGTCCTTACAAACAGAAGCACACAAGAGAAGCTCAGAAAAATACAAACACAACCATAATTAATAACCAGGATTGCTGATAGTGAACTAAACAAAATAGAGTCATTAAGAAGGAGTAAATGAGTAAAACAAGAAACAGGTGCACGTAATAGGTTACCATAGTAACAAACAGGTAGACACACTAGGAAACTAGTGTTGTGTCCCAAACTGAGCACTATACACCATCTAGTGCAGCTACAACCCTAATCAAACACACATGAACAAGCTAATCAGGTGTACTTGAAGCTTCCAAGCAGTTGTGTTGAGGCAAGTTGGAGCTAAACTCTACAGGACCAAGTTTGGTGACCCCTGGTCGAGTGTATGAGCTAAGCTGTGTCAGTTGAATGTGAAGTGTCCAACATTCCTCACTCTGTTTTTGTTCTACTAAGCAAGTGCATCATCCAGGTATTTAAAGTGCATGTTTTTTTGGGGGAAAATTTCGGTGTCAGGGTGTACTCACACTTGACACTGTTGTCTTCTCTCCTCTGATGGCCTACATTCATATTGCATTTTTATATTCTGAGCACACTTTCGCCATCAATGTGACTGTTTAGAAGAAAACAGGAAGAGAATTATTCTCGCTCAGTACATTACAGATTACTTCAGTTATATTGTTTTGTATTATTTTGAGTCATTTGGTATGCAGTGGTACATGGTGTATATTTTGCCGAACAGATCCACTGCTTTTGACACTATGACAGTTCTCGTTCATTGACAAGTAAGTGTGAGTAATAAATCCATATGGAACAGTCCCTTAAAAGTGATGTTCCATCTTCAGATTCACCTCAGGCACGTTTTGCACTCCACACTACATACATACCGTGCCAGAGCCCAACCGAAATGTGCTCTGGCCCGACCGGACCAGGGCCAGCCAAACTAACAGAGTGCTTACTAGTCAAATGAACCGGGATTTGATTGGCAAACCCGCTCAGGCATGGTTCAAATAGTCTAGTGTGTGTACAACCTTAAGTATAAACTCGAAGCACTTATACTGGAATAGAATGGAAAGGAATGGAATAATCCACAAGAACGCAAAATTGGAACGTACCTTGTGACAGCTTAAATATAGGAAATCTTCAGCTAAATTTGAGGGATATTTTTTTCCCTTCATTGGAAATCTATTCACCAAAAACTCTGATGCTGTAGACCTTTCACATATAAACACTGATAAATATAAACGTAAATAGAAGTTTAACCTGCCTGAACGATCCTCAAGAGTTCTTGACAAAAAAAGCTAATAAGGAAGCAAGCAGAGTTGAGCTTCATTGACCAAGTTTGAACCCTGTAAAACATGTCAGTAGAAAAATCTGTTAATCTCATTTTACAAAGGAATCATATCTGCTCAGAAGACTTAGATCAGGGGTGTCAAACTCAGGTCCTGGAGGGCCATAGCTGTGCAGTGTTTGTTTCAGCCCTGCTCCAACACACAGTTTCGGATAAGAGTTTTCTAATAAGCCAGAATGAGTCGATTATCTGGATCAGGTGCATTTAATTAGGGTTGAATCTAAACTCTGTTGGCCTGAGTTTGACACCCCTGACTTGGATGAAACTTTTGGAGTTTTGGTGGCATGGAGGAACAGAAATCTTTCACACTTGATTAAAAATGTCTATATGTTCAGAACATGATTGCATTTCTTATTGGTTTAGAGTGACATTAGGATTAGTAAATAATGACTGACTCTTCATTATAGGGTGAACCAACCCTACAATCAGGATAAGCAGTAGTTATTGTAAAACTTTCATTAACAAGCACCTCTAAAAACCCTTGAAGCTCATACATTCTTTCTCAGTCGAACAATGACTGTAAGGTCTTCGTCTTTCTTTGTTTAGCTGTATAAATCTTTCACAGACAAATAAATATAGACTCGACCCTTCTTGTCTCTGTGAGGCTCCATCTCTGATTTACGTGCAACAACATGGGCTTGCACTTCATTGCACATTATTCAGTGTTTTCTCAGAGCGCTGAACCTCTTCAGCCGAGCTCAGTGTGTTTGATGTAAGTGTGGCAGACAGTCACTCCCCGTTCCCCCTCTGCTCGTGTTTTACGAGCTCTGACTATAAAACCACATTCTGGACTGGCCAATAGGAAACAGTCTCCCAATGGGATCATAGATAGCCTTGAATAAAAGGAGGGGAAGAGACTAATTCTTTTCTGACATGGTGTACATGACACTAAAGAATGAATGCGGGGCGTGAATGTGTATGTACATGTGTTTCTTTATGCTTTTCGTGTGTGTTCAGAGATAAGGTGGCTGTTTTGACACCAAAAAGACACCTTGTAGGATTCAGTGAAGCCAGGATAACTGAAAAATAAACGCCAACTAGAAAGGATGTTAACTTTTCCATTAAGGAACAATATTTCTTTATCCCTTAAATGTATTTCCATTGATGTGTGTACATTTTTAATTTAATTCATTAAAGCCAATTAGAAAAATTAGATGCTTTAGGGTTGAAAGAATCAAATGCCATCAAAATGAACAAAATATTTACACTGCCAAAGTAGCATAGATGCACCATAATTTATTTATATAATCGGTTTATTGCTGCTAAGAGAAGCCATATATATTTTTACACTTCAGTTACAATTGCATAAATAACGTCATGAGATTCATGTTTTAAATATAAGATATTTTGAATATGAGAAATGATTAAATAAAACTGCCTCATTAAGACAGTGGCAGCAGCTCACTGTCTTACCCAGCAGGCTCCTTGATGTTAAAACAACATCAAAAAACACATCATAAATGCAAATGGTTTTATGTAAAAACCTTGATGATCATTTGACATCCACACATTGATGCCCTTTTGGCCAGCAAAATAAGGAACCAAAAAGTATTATTAAAAGTTTTATTCGTCTGAAAACTTCGATTTTTAAATTGCAAATTTAAACTGGATTTTGTATCCTAAAAATGCATGTAAACTATCTTGATGTCAAAACGACTTCAAATTGACATCTAACATTTGCATCAAAAAACATGTCAAAAATCAACACTCTTGTAATACATTTTTGACGTGTTTTTTGATGCCTTTTTGACATCAAGATAGTCAGTTAACAAAACACTTTTTGCATTTTCTATGTGTTTTTTGATGTCATTTTGACATCAAGGTGCATGCTGCATAATAAGTGAGTCATTGAATCACTCACTCAACTCATTCATTTCATATCACCGATTTATTTAGAAACATTCAGAATCACTCACTTATTTAAAAAAAATGACTTTATGAATAGTTAAAAAGTACTACATTCGCAATGTTGTCATTATTGTGTGACCTACCAGCATCGGTTATGTCAATTTTCATGAAAAATCTTTTATCAACATTGTTAATTTGGACATGCAATGGTTGGCAAAAATGGAAAAACCAGGCCACAAAAAAACAAAACAAAAAAAATGTTAGCTCATATATCATTTACAAGCCCATCTTTGGCCCATCAATGTGACAATCATAATTAGAGCGTGACATGGGAGGTTGTGACCCCTGGCAGTGGAGCCTATAACACACGTTAAGCCCCGCGGCTGAAGGCAGGTCAGGTCTTAGATCAGGAGCTTCAGGCCACCCAGTTTGGCAAGTCTACCTATAAACAAGGATGTGAACTGGAGGTTTACATGGTTACGTGGTTTACATTTTTTTCTTTATAAAACGAATGTAAACTGGCCAGAGCTCAGGAGTGGCATGCATTAAATATCCAACATATTACAGTGAAAGTGTTATTTAGGTTTTAGTTTATTTTGCATGGAACAAATGTAAGTAGGTTGTCTTTGGTTAAGGGGAAGTTTACACAGTACACAATAATTTGGATTTGGCCGTAACTGTTTAGATGCTTGGGGGCTTAACGTTTGATAATGAGTGCAAGTTTTTGGAAAATATGTCACGCAGATGCATATTGCGTGTTTAGTCTGTAAATATACACAAGTACAGGACAGCTAAAATAACAGTAGTGGACTACAGGACCATATGTGCGCAGACGTGTAGTATTTCTTAACAATGTGACATCGCCACCTATTGTCCTGGCATGCATAATACAGTAGTTTTAGTCATTTTTTAGCATTGTATTGAACATGCAATGTTGTCAATTCAAAAATGCAAAGGTTATTTTTTTTAGAGGATTATGTAAACATACCTAAATATCTTTATTATATATTATATTATAATATTATATATTATTAAAATTTCAATTATTTCCCTAAATGCTTTGTCTGAAAAGTAACTTAATTACTTAATAAGTTATTATATTACTTGACTTGATGAATAGACAATAGAAAGTCCTAATTCTTTCAATCTGAGGCAAACAGGACCTTTTAGTTTTACTTAATAAATGCAACACTTAAAAAACATGTACCAAAATTTATACAGAACTCTTGAATTAATTTACAGTAAGGCAAGTATATTATAAGTAACTGTAACTTTTTCAGTGGCAAAGTAGTTTAATTACAGTAACTAGTTACTTTGTAACTCGATACACCCAACATCCAACCAACACAATAGATAACCAAAAAAATAAATAAAAACTGATTTCAACAGTCTTTTCTGTATATAGCCATGTAGTTTATAATACATCTCACCCTGTAGACATCAGCGAAAATTACAAACTTCATATTTAACTGTTGTGAAATGGAGTGTGTTTATTTATGTGTGTGTGTATTTGTCTCATGTTTAGCTCCTAAAGGAGGTCTGTTGTTCATTCGGCCTGTCAGAGTCGATCAAAATCTATGGCATGTCCTCGTATGCCATTTCTTTGTGGCAACATGTGTTTGTAGGCAGGAAACAAAAAGTCTAGCACATCAGATTATTGACTGATTTCCATTTTGCTTTGTTTTTTATTTGATGGTGGTGAAGAATAGGGGAAAATAAGGTCCAAAATTAATAGAAGAAAGCAAAAATAATTTTGTTATACTTTTTATGGCCATTCATTTGTAAAATATTTGGCCTAAACCACTGAGCTCATCTTCGACATGTCTTCAGTCATTCTCTATAGGAATTAAATATACAAATAACAGAAAATATCAAGAAATACATTTGTCGTCAGTCTGATCGCTGAACAAAATAGTAAATATTTAACATTGTGTGTATATGAAAATGGTCATATTAATTAGGTCTGTCCACTAAGACATCACAGTATGATGACAGACTCTGACAGCTCTGTGTAAATAAAGGAGTCCACATTTGACAGCAGTGCAGACAAGTTTAATGGAGGAAAAGACAAATATGAGTTGGTTTTCTAATTGTTTTAATTAGAAACTCATCAGCCATGTAGCTCTTATGAATCTTGTTAAAAGACTCTACAGATCTCGTTTCTGAAATATTGTGGCTAATTTAATCATGCTTTTGGCTAGACTGTAAAAAAAAAACTGTTCATTAACAGTTTCCGTATTTTGTGGTTTGATTTATTTATGTTTTCCAATTGCATTGTGGAATCTACATTCCACAACTTTCTTCTACTTTGCTCTGACCATTTTTGATCTTGAATATTTAACTTTAGAGTTTAACAAAGTGACTTTGATTGACTTTTGTAGTAGTTTGAAGCAATATATTGTATAAGAAAAAAACATATTTAAGTAACTCTGTAAAATAACAAAGAAAGTGATGGCAACTCATTACTGTTTTTGTTTCATAACTTACATGACCCCCCTTACATGAAACTAATTTAAAAACTTTTCAACATCAAGATTTTTCAGAACCGAGTCCTAATCCCATAATGTAATTAGTAATCATACATAAACGGTGGGGAAAAACATAAATAAAATAAAAAAATGTTAGTTAAAGGATTTTTAATTTAGTACACTGTTAACAATTTAAAAAAAAAATAATAATATTTTTTTTTTAAATTACACAGTATTTAACTGTAATAAGAGCTGTATTTTACTGTAGGACAGTTATGCAGTATGTTACTGTATTTTAAAGTTGCATTGTGA
This sequence comes from Danio jaintianensis, assembly GCA_903798115.1. Classification (NCBI taxonomy): domain Eukaryota; kingdom Metazoa; phylum Chordata; class Actinopteri; order Cypriniformes; family Danionidae; genus Danio; species Danio jaintianensis. The sequence goes on along the minus strand of CAIGQV010019029.1, from coordinate 7,640,555 downwards.
AAATTACTGTATATTGTACACTAAAGATAAACAATAAATCATAAAAAACATATACTAAATGGTATACTAAAAGTATTTTTGCTGTAATTGATTTACAGTAAGTTACTGGCAAACTGCTGCCAGTAAGTTACTGTAGATTCTACAGGAAATTGTTAGTAGTGTAATTAGATTACTTGACTTGATTAATAGACAGAAAGTCTTAAGTCAAACAGGACCTTTTATTTTTAATACATGCAACACTTTAAAAATGCTGAACATAAAATGTACCAAAAAACAAAACTTTAAAACTGATGCTCTATTTCATACATATTATACTGACATGTATTGACAATTTTTTGTTTACTTAAGCATGTGCAATCTTCTTGATTTAATATAACCTTAATAAATGTTAAACTTCTTTAGCCAAATATATTTGTATAACTGCTTCTCTGAACTGATTTACACAGTATTGTTGAATTTATGTACAGTATGTAAGCCAAGTATATTATAAGTAACTAACTCAGCTACTTATACTATTCTGTTCAACACGTTATAATCCATCCCCCCACTTTTCCCCAAATTCCATTCTTCCAGTGTAATCTGTGACCTGTGGGTTACCCGTATAGCCATCACACGTGTCCTCTATCTGTCTATCTGTAGCCCTCATACTATTATCTCATTGGACAGAGAGCAGCAGACTGCACAGCTCTGCACTGACTCATACATGCAAAGGCCTGTGGGAAGACGGTAACAGACTTTGTCAGATTATATTAATGTTATACACATTTGCAGGACAGACAAAGCATAAATCTATTGGTGTTTCTTCAGCTATGGGCACCGTTGGGTTCCAGGGTTGTTTTTATTAAAACAGATCACCAGGTTTCATTTATTTAGTTTTTGCTACATGACTTCATTAAACCTGGTACATTTTTTGCCATATCTTATTTTGGCTTCTTTTATGTATGTATTAGTTTTTTCAATGAAAAACGATCATGTCAAAAGTATTTAACATTTTTAAATCATATACATTTATGATTGCATTTATAGAAAAGTAAAAACAATTCAAAGATAAGTCATTTATTTATGTTCCTTAGATGGCATTAGTAGCATCACTAATAAAGGTCTACTAAACATTATTGTACTAAAATACTTTATGTAACAGTATAAACTTGTAATCATTTTTTTATATTATTATGTATGTAAAATGAAATGCTAGATACAATAGACATAGTTTTAAATATGTTTTAAATATTTAAACAGCAAATACTGCTTTAAATAGTCTAAAATTGTATGGGAAATGATCATTTATTAATGTGTACCTGGGCTACAAAGTCGGCTTTCTTGCATAATTACATAATCAAGTCATAGAAATGTTTATTAAAAATTGTCCATATCATCTATAGAACAATGGTATAGAACAAATCAAATAAACCAGTATGAGAGTGTGAAAAGTATTTGTTAAGAGTGTGTCTGGAGATCCAGAAGTCTCTAGAGTTGAAGAAACACCCTTACGCTGACATATAATAAATGATAGAGTCAGATTATCCATTGTAAAAACCCTCTCTCTCTCTCTCTCTCTCTCTCTCTCTCTGTGTCTCTAAACAAAACCATGTGTTTCCTTCTACATCTTCATGTTCTTATAAGACAAAGCACTGTTCACTAACTTTCACAACAGTGACCATCAGTGTCTCTCATACTGAAAACACACACGTTCCAGACTGTAATGTGCTAATCATAACCGTTCATCAGCACCTAATGAGAATATTGTTGTGAAAGAGGCTCCAAAAAGACAGAGGTCATTAGTTTGCACAAAACAGCCCAATTTAAGACTTTTTGGATTTTCATAAAGTGTTTTTTTTTTTCTCTCTTTTTTTTCTGTTAAATGTCGAGAAAGCATCAAAAAATGCATTAATACTGCATTCATACTACATTCTTTTGAAACCCTTTATCAGTTTTTATTTGTAGATTTTAATTACAATAATCTCAAACTTTAGGTTGTTCTCCTGCGCTGAGCCGCACATCTCCACTTCATCATCATGTACATAAATCAAACTTTATAGATGTATTCATATCTATATTCTGAAGGTTTTTACAGAGGGATATGCTCATAATTTGCCTGATATGTACAACATTTTATTTTACAAATCGTTTTATTCAACTGTTCGCAGTATATCTGAATTATGGAATGAGAAAAAGAAACTCCCCAAATCCCCTCTGTATATCCCTAATGTTAAAAAAAAAAAAGATTTAACCTGACTTTCAGCTTTTTTGTGCTAAATGTAAGAAAATTCTAAATGTAGCAGGTTTCATTAAATAATGTCTCATTTGCATATTTAAATGTAACATTTTAGAATTACAAGCCATTCTTAATTGACAATGTTTATTATGCTAAAGCACATTGCTATTCTTTAAGTGAACAATTAATCCGGTCAGTTAATCAAAAAAAAAAAGTTTGTTTTGGTAATCTTCAATCAAAGTCTGACCATTTGCTTTTGCGTTTCAACTGGCAGTCCCTTCTCTGAAGACTACTCAGTTTTACAGCTTCAGCTACACCTTTGTAACCACGCCCCTCTTACCATTAATTTGCTACAAGAGAATGATGCAAAAAGAAAGCCACGGCCCCTACTAAATATTCAATTGGAAGTACATCAACATACTTAAATAAAGGTCTTAGCAACTTCATGTGAACTTCAATAATTAATTATTAATATTTCACCACTTGTTCATTTCACGTAATTCACCACACACACTAAATTCTGAAATACAATAAAGTCGAGATAGTGCTGTGGATGTAGTTTGCATCCCGCTGGAGTGTTTTGGCCGAGTGTGAATGTACATGAACTCAGTATAAGCCTGGTTTATTCAAAGCTGTCTGCCATTTTCCAGCATGCCCAGACCTCCATACAAAGCTTATCAGGCCTCTCTGCACATTCCACACAATGTTAACTGGAGACAATGCTGTTACAATGCATGATAATGTCTTTTCCTCTCCCAGTCTCTCTGCCCAACACTCTGTTCCACTTTGAAAGTGCAGTCACGTTAGGCTCCAAGCATACTAAATTACTTGGGGGCCCATAACAGATGCAGGTAATGGCACATTCCAAAGCATCTGGTTTTGTTAAAAAACAACAACATATATGTGACCACAAAACCAGTCATAAGTGTCCTTTTTTTGAAATTGAGATTTATACATCACATAATAGCTGAATAAATAAGTTTTCCATTAATGTATGCTTTGTTGGAATAGGAAAACATTTGCCTGCGATTCAACCATTGGGATATATGGAAATCTGAGGGTTAAAAAAAATCTAAATATTGAGAAAATCTGCTTTAAAGTTGTTCAAACGAAGAGCTTTGCAATGCAAATTACTAATCATAAATCATAAGTTTTTATATATTTACAGAAAAACTCCCCATGGAACATGATGTATTTACTTTATTTAATATTCTAATCATTTCTGGCAGAAAAGAAAAATCGATAATTTTGACTCACAGTGTATTTTTGGCTATTCATAAAAAAATATATATATACAGTATATACATTTGCAAAGACTTGTTTTGTTGTCCACGGTCACATATTTTATTTTATTATTATATATTTTTTTTTATTTTGATTTAAAATAAAGACAAATAACAAATCAACTTTACATTTAATAATTCATATTTAAAAGTATTTATGTCACATTAAATAACAATAACCACAATTGTTAAAGTGTTATTTAATTGTCTGCATTTAGAATACATGAAATGCTAGCTAGCAATTGTATCCTAATAATAATAATTATAATATAATTAACTTAACTATAAAACTATAATTTCATGAATAAATTAATAATCAGTTCATTAATAATCTGATCAAAACACCCAACATATTTGCAGTAACATGAAATATGTTTAAATGAGAAATTCTCAGTGCCCAGTCCCCTTTTGCTTTTTTAGTTTCCATACATGCATACAAATAGAGGTCAGGAATGGGGTGACATTAGCTATCATCCCTTATTTCCTCAGCTATTTGCTCTTTGCTAGCAGGAAAAGCATGATAATGCAGCTCCATTACCCTTCTCAGCGATCACACAGCACCTCATATAACTCGCACCCTCTCCCTAATATCTACTCTGTCATTCAACTATTCCCAATTGTGAAGAGCAACCTTAGGAGAGCCATCACGTTTGTCCTGCATGACAATAGTGTGAGGAAAACTCTATTAAATCCAGCTGTGGAGTCAGCCAGGACTGTTAAGAGCACTAATAAGATCTTATCAGCTTCGAGATGAGATTGTTGTTATTTCAGCGGCTTCCATTTTCAGCCTGCAGACACCATTGAGCTTTTTTCCAACTGGAATTAAAATACATTATCAGTGATTTGATCACAAGTGGATGTCGCTTTAAAAAAACAGGTGTAAACAGGGTCTGAAATGGTTTGAGCTTGTCCACTTTTAAACACTTCTAGAGGTGGTCAAAAATGCATTTGATTGGATTGCTTTTAAAGCATAAATCCCAGAGGGCACATTGATGTCAAAATGACATAAAAAACATGTAAAAAAAAAAACACATTAAAAAATCCATTGTTATCCATTCACAACATTGATGTCAAAACAGCATCAAATTGTCATCTAACATTGGTGTCAAAAAAAGACAAAAAATCGATTACAAGACTGTCCTGTATTGTAAATGTTTTTTGATGCCAATGTTAGACGTCAATTTGATGTTGTTTTGACATCAAGGTAGTTTGCCTGCATTTTAGGGACACAAAATCCAGTGTAAATTTGTTTGTATAATACTTTGTGTTATTATTTTGGTGGTCAAAAGAGCATCAATGTGTGCACGTCAAGTTTTTGACATCAAATCGATTTGCATTTTTGACATCACGGTGCCCGCTGGGATGTTCATGTGGTTGAATTTGTTAAAACTGGCACAAAAAATCATCTAATTTCCATCTGCTTTAAGCTTCGCCTTCAATATTTGTAAGGTGAAAACATATAAAAGCACATAATTCTCTTCAAAAAAGCTACAGCATTTGGTGTAGTTTTGTGGCAATCAAAGCAGAAAGCTGCAAAGGCTGCTGTTGTATAGTTTTTTGTTGTCTCCTTTCATGTTGATACACAAAAAAAACTAATTCAGTTGCTTAAAAAAGGCCTGAATAAAAAATAGATGCAACTTTAATACAAATCTCTAAATACCTAAGTGATGTAGAAAAACAATAGAACAGAAATAAAAACAATGCCTAGAATCCAACATTTAATTTAGTCTAAGAAAACAAAAATACAGCTACTGTATTCATGTATGTTTTTTCTGTCACAAAAAGAAAAACAAAAAATTACTACAGAGTGTATTTCTGAAATATAGCCTTCTTGAGTATTTTCTTCAGAGAGCAGCTCTTTTGCAGATTCACAAATTTGTGCATTTCTTTGGTGAAATACAGGTTTGTAAGTGTTTTATTTTGTATGTATGAAATCATTAATGTGCTTTGTTTTATGTTATGCAAAGCAACATTCAGTGACACTCATTTAGTCACCAAAATGAGTATTGCATAATTGGTATTTTCACGTGATAAAAACGCCTAATTCATTGAATGAAGTGAATGATTTTATTTGTAAAGACACAATTTAAGTACTTTTAAAGTTCTTAAATATTTTTTAAAGACGTTAAATGTAGACATTAATGTAAATGCATGTTAAAATTGTATAATATTGCATTAAGAACTCACTGGACATGAAAAAAGTAAAGAATAAAGTTAATTTTAAATATAGGTTACACTTTATTTTAATGTACAACTGACGCTATTAACAAACCATTATCTAAGACTTTTAGCTCAATAAACTACAATATAGATGCTTATGAATAGTTAGTATGGTAGTAGTTGGTTTTAGGTATTGAGTAGGATTATGGTTGTAAAATAAGATCATACTTCATAAGTGCTAATAAACAGTAATAAGCCAGTAGTAAATGGTGTGAATTGTTGCTTAAAGTGTTACCTATATAAGTAAATATATTATTGATCACTATTGTTTTTACCTGTAAACATTTCTCCACAAAACCTGAAGATATTTAACTTTTTACAGTACAGTATGTCAATCGGCCATCTAATTGTGATTAATACCAGGCGTAAACAGAGCCATTGATCAAGCTATTTTTCTTTTGTTGCTAGTTCTGAAGCATTTTCATGCTCTACTTTTAATTCTCAGTCTCTCTATAAATTCAGCTATCCATTCCTCTGCTCTTTCTCTCCCTCTTTGCGTGTATTTGAGTGCTTCTCTATCTTGTAACGATGCCTCCAGATGTTTCTAATAAAACTAGTGTCAGGGAGGAGTATTGCTGGCAGATCTGCGCTTTTGTGAGCCGTTCTTCAACATTTAGGGAAAAAGCGCTTGCTTTAAGAGAACTGCGGGGCAGTAACTCAGCGTTCTTTGGGGAGGGGTGGACAGTTTGGCATGGCTTTGAAAGGGGCCCAAGGAAAGGCACTCGTGCATTTGTCTTTTTTCAAACGCTCCATGTTTCTGGTTTCTGTGGCTGAGATACGAATGATCGTTCAGGAAATGAGAGGGACCCAAATCTTTTTCAGACTTGTCATCGCCGTTAGAGATTTGCTCGGGCAGGTCATGCAGCCAGTCGGCTCAAATTATGACGTTTCAGAGGAAATGCGAAGCAGGGATTGTTTGAGAAGCTCTTGCCTTTGCTGCATGTGGTTAAGTTGTGAAGACACATGACAAAAGCTGTATGTCATTTTTCCACGCCGACATGCTTTCTTTCACTGTTTAACGCGCAGTGACAATTGTGAGACGTTTGTACGATTGACTTCATGTAGAGTGTTAAATGCTTAAAATTAACCTGGTGTTAGATTCATGTTTTACTCTGGGGTAGTAATTATTGACATATTTATGAGGCCAATAACATTGAATAAAACTCACAAGTCAGGTTGGCAAATGCAAAAAATGTTGCCGTACCACATTTTCTCCTGCTTTAAAACCAGAAAATAAATCAAAGTCATCTTGAGTTCATTTACCATTTTGCTCATAGCCGTAGTCGTTCTTTCAGATGCTACGAATAAACAATAATGCAAAGTTCATGAATTTAATGAGGTGAGTATGGGTTAGTTTGTAATTGTCTGTCTGCAGCTTTAAAAAAAAAAGTCACTGTAACATTCTAGTACTGTAGTTTCAGTACTGTAGTTAGTCGCCTGATTTGGCTTAACAGCATTTTGTGTTATAGTTTGGTCCCACTTTATATTAAGTGGCCTTAACTGCTATTTGCATGCATCAAAAAATAAATACAATGTACTTTCTGTGTTCTTAATGTATTGCAGAACACTTCTGGTGTTCTTGAGGTGGGATATGGGCAGGGTTAGGGACAGGTTTGGTGGTATGGGTGGGTTAAGGTGTAAGGGATGGTCAACAGTGTAATTAAAGATGTAATTACAGAAAATAATCTCAGATGTAATTACATGCAGGTATTTAATCAATCATAAGTACAATGTAAAAACATGTATTTACACAATTAGTACATTATGACAAATTAATTTCAATGTAAATACATATTAGTTAAGGCCACTTAATATAAAGTGGGACCAATAATTTTTACATTGCCATTGCCAATCTCCTGATTCTGCCTCTGTTTTCCCCTCACACTTAAGACTTTAAAGAAAAATAAATAGTTAAAACTGAAATGGTTTCATATCTTCATGAATTTTTGGTTTATATTTCACAATTTTGCCTTTTTCCATCTCAAATTGTTACTATTTAGTGTCCCAAATGACCTGAATTCACCCTGTTTGAGCACAATCCAGATTTAGGGTGTTGTGATTCTTTGTAAACAACAATGGCCCTTTGGATGCAAGCATCAATCATTTGATCTCCTATAGTACGTAACAGTCGAAGAAAACTAATGCTGTGCCTGAGGCGCTTCACGTTCATTGCGTCCTGCATGTTTCCTTTTTTGGTCACATGACGTTGATCAAAATGTCCTAAAGAAACTGTTCCTTACAAAGCTTTCAAACATGGCAAAACTAAAAGGAAATTATGATACTTCTGAACTTTTCTGACGGGTGACATTATCTAGCTATAATATGTTTATGCTCTTGCTTCTGGAAGTCTCTTGTCCCGCCTTCTTGGTGACATCACACTCATTTTTAAAGTCTCAAATATTTCTTGCCCATAACACAACAAGAATCTAGAAGTGAGAATTCCACAATCTAGTACAGCAACTATTGCAAATGGCAAAAATGTTATGTAGCCTGAACCCGGAATTGGTGGAAAATTTTTATTTCCATGTGTGAACAGACACATTTGTCTTATTGGCTTGAAACTTGTCTCACTGCATCTGTTTGGAACGCAGCGCAGGACAACTTCAAAGTAACGCCACCAGGTTTTACCCACTGGGTTATTTTCTTGCTGGATCTTCTTTTTTTCCTGTCACAGAAATATGCACCGTCATTAGTCAGAATGAAATATGAGTAAGCATAAATCTCTCTGCAGTACCTCAAGAGAAAATGAAGTGTGCCGTTTGATCACGAGAGCTTGGGACGTTCCTGCTTTGTGTTATTTTTATCGATTTGTATTTTGGGATTGTTTCAAGGCTGGTTACACTGTCAATAGCTCTTGGATGTTTCCTTTGCTCCGTGACACATCTTTCTGGAAATGGCTCAGAACTGTAATTGTTTTAAGATGCAGAGAGCGATTCAGACAGAAATGGAAATAAACTGATATTTTCTGTGCTTCACGAATAGTTGGCGATTGTTATGCTTTGATGAACATTGTCATGAGACCAACCAAGCAAATGTCATGGTTTATAATGTCCCATGAAATCATTTAATGGAATAAGAAGTTCAGTTTGACTACAGTTGTTTCATGCAACAATGTTTTTTTTATGGTTGAAACTCAGATTTTGTCTCAGAATATTCCTCCGCTTGATCTGACTTGGCCCCAGGCCTTGTTTCTGAGGTCATCTTGTGATCCTCATCTCAGGTTTGCTGGACTGTTTGGCATTCTTGGAATGGAATGCGCAATTGAGTGGACGCCGCCACCGAAGTTGTCGTGGCAATGCAATTTACAGCCCGTTAACCCTAGGAATTAGCATCGAGTCTGGAGAGACGGCGTCCAAATGTTGTCCTTCATCATTGGGGATCTTCGCATTTTTTACAGATTTTAACCTTTGCGTAGGTCATGGAACACCATATCCTGGGCCTCTCGTGTTTGCAGATATAACCTTGTGCGAGACTGGCTTTGAAAACAAGTTTTGTATGGACTGGCTCTAACCTAGATAGCAGGAAATGCAATTACCCTTTCAGCAAAATACATTTACTGACCCATAAATGTAAGAATGACTTTTGGTGTTATTATGTAAAACATGAGTTAAATGCATCGTGCAAATTATACTGTGAATGTTTCCACCACTGGGCTGAAAAGGAAAAGTAATAAAAGGTAATTGTGAAACATTTTGTCTCACATTTCTGAATCCTTTTTAACAACTTAAAAAAAAAAAATCCAAAAAGAAATATATTCAGAATTGTGAGAGGAAAAGTTTGTCATAATAGTGGCTTTATTTCTAGTTATTGTAAGTTAATATGCTTTCTATCAATAGGGTACATGCAGAAGTTTAATTTTTCAGTAACCTCAAATGCTTCCAGTGAACTATATGCCGTTACAAAATTGACTGTATGCCGTTACAAAATTGGTGCGTTTAAGGTCTGTTTTGTTTAAAAATCGATCTTCACTGCCTGATTGATATATGATATAAAGTGGGTCTCAGAATGTTCAAGAAGCACTACATTAAATTTAATTTTTCCATGCTATGTCTTTAAAATATGAACATTTATTTTACTCCAGTATTTTCAATAGAGTTTCTGTACTAGCCTGCTAATCCTGACGGCGTGTGCGTGTAAACGGATTTTCATCTCGTTTTACTCTTGAAAAACTAAATGAACGCTTAAGTCTATTTAACTGATTATATTTTGTTTACATTACAACATCGATGCTGCAAAAGAAACCGTATGAAATAGAAAAAAATTTACATAAACCCTTCACTGGAAGTTTATCGATATGGGAAGAAACACTAGCTGTGCATATTCCCCATTCTGACCTTTTTTGTGTTTATAAGTTATGTAGGACAAGTTATTATAGGATTTCTCTCTATTATCTCTGATTTAGTTTTTCAGTATTGCAAGACCTTAGCTTACAGTTTTGAGAAAGTCAGTCAGAATTATGAGATAAAATGTCACATAGTAACTTTCATATTAACTAAAATTAACAATCTTTTTTTCTGTCATTCCCTTCTCTTAAAAAAAATGCTTTACAATTTTTCTTTTTAATTTTAAAACAGTTCACAAATATTTAGAAAGAAATGACAAGTAATTTATTTACATTATTGAGAGATGTAAATATTTATATTATATATATATATATATATATTCAATATTTTAGATTTGTTTATGCATCATACAAAGACACAAAGTTACAAGACCGTGTACTCTGAACATTACGAATGATACACAAAGAACTAAAATGAGATGATGTAATATAAAACTAATAATTTACCTCTAATAATTGTATCTGTATATTTATTTTCTAACTTAAGCTATTCATTTTAAATCTGCAGAAAACAACTAGTAACTATGGATGCAGCTAGAGTTGATTGCATTATACCACTTAGGAAAACTTCTTTTGGTCAAGCTTGTTTTTATTTTAGAGCATCGCATCAGTGGAATATGATACCACAATCTGTTAGAGAATGTGCATCTTTTAAATAATAATAACTATAATTTTAAGAAATGGCTTTTTAATAATCAACATTCTGAACAATAGGTTTTGTGATGTTGTTGTTGTTGTGATTCTTTTTTTTGGTTCATTTGAGTACTGCTTATAGTTTGAATTTGTATTTTTATTGGTATGGTCTTTTACATCTGGCAAAGGGACCACCAATGAAAACTAGTCTTTGGGCTAATTTGGGTACACTTACGTTCTTGGGGGATGTTGATTAATGTACACTGCCCCTTGTTGTGAAATAAATAAATAAATGTATATTTCTAAAAGCATTTAAGACTTCCTTTAGAGGGCTCAATTCTTAATTAGAGGTGTCAAAACTCTCCTCCCCCCAAACCTAAAGTCATGCTTCAGCCAGGTTTAAAAGCAGCATGGCACAGGGTATCAGGGTAGTGTTTTATTTTCACATCTCCAACCTCAGGAATGCAGTTAAGTCGAAAGGAAATGTCTCCGTTGATGGAGGGTTCACTCTGCTTCAACAAAACACCTCTTCAGCGGCCATATCACCTGTCAAATCTCTTTTATGAACCATGACTAAATGCGTTTGGCCAGGGTTTACAGCATGGCGAGCTAATGCTGGAAAAGCTGCTTCAGCGGAGCCATGAATTTAAGAATATAGACCACAGATAATATCAGGCAGGAAGAGAAACTTGGATCTTTTATTTCTTACTGAGCTGACTCTGGCAAACGGTTTTATGAAATCCACTAGATATATGAGTTTTATTACTTGGGATGTTTTTCGTACAGCCTGAAGGCGACGAGATTTGGTTGACCTGGGGAGCTGAACTGTGAGGGCGGCAGAGCTGAAGAACGACTGGGACACGCTGGCAGACTTCAGACGCCCTCGTGTCCAAATAGACAGGCTTAAAAACTTAGACCTGAGTGGAGCCAGGAGAGTCAGATGAGGTGTGCGCATTAGCTTAATGCAAATTCAAGAGGCGATCCTGACATGGGAAAGCAATGGACTAATTGAAGCTCAGGAAGGGAAACTTGTGCGATGAATGTTCAGTCTGGCAGAGTGGAAGCAATGTAGATGAATTTCAAAAGGTCCAGTATATGTTTGTTTGTTTTTTGTTTATTTATTTAGCCATTTGGATTTTTGAATGAATGAATGAATGAATGAATGAATGAAAAACTATGGACCTGTTTCATTTTAGATGCAACATTCATTCATTAAATATGTTTATTTATTAATTTATTTCTGTTTTTATTATTTATTTATCTGTTTTTTAAGACTATTTTATTATAATGAATGAATGAATGAATAAATAATATCTAGCCAGATTTATTTATTAATTTTTTGTTTTATATTTATATTGAACCATATTTAACTTTGAATGCAGCTTGAATAGATGTAAACACTTTACTTGAGGGAGTGTTAATAAGAGTGTCACGAATCATTCATAAACATGACATGACACTTGTCATGAATGAATGAGAATGTGTGCATGCATATTACAACTTTCATTAAGTGTAGTTCACTCAGTTATGTCATAACCTTTTTTTGTCATGACATCTTGACATTACGAAAACATAGCTTGTCATAAATCTGGCATAAACATGATTGTCATGAGGCCATTATAATTGTGCAATGAATTTTATAACAGCGTCATTGATATTGATATTACAGTGGTACACATTGAATTTGTCATTAAAATTTTATTAAATGTAATTAAATATTAATGACGCTGCTATAAAATTATTTGACAAGGGTATTGCCACTTTTACTGAGAAACATTAATGACAAAATACTTTTTCGCAAAAAATCTGAAAAGTATTCCTGACACAATTATAATGACCTCATTACAATCATGTTAATGACAAATTTATGACAAGTTATGTTGTCTTGGTAATGTCAAGTTGTCATGACAAAGATGGGTTAGGATGTATTTGGTTATGTCAAGTTGTCATAATGAAGACATCTCATACAATGTCATCATTGCAATTAAAATGACATATCTGCCCGAAGACTACGTTTCCGAAGACTACGTCGAATAGTTCGGACTGCTGAGCGAATCACTGGTACAATCCTCCCTACTCTCCAAGAACTGTACTTATCCAGAGCAAGCAGAAGGGCTGCCAAAATCACTCTGGACCCCTCACACCCAGCACACTGCCTCTTTGAACTTTTACCTTCTGGTCGACGCTACAGAGCACTGTGTACCAGAACAGCCCGACACAGAAACAGTTTCTTCCCTCAGGCAATCCATCTCATGAACACTTGATGATAGTAATTATGGAACAAACATCACTACTTGCTATACACTTTTTATACACAAACACTTATTTAACAACATATTTTACATGCTAATTTGCACATAACAGCTGCTGTTGTATATAGTAATATTCCTGTACATACACTTGTCAATTTGTATATTTGCATTCACTACAACTTTCATTTTTTAAATATATTTATTATCTGTTTTTTGTCCTGTCTCTGTAATTCTGTTGCACTGTAGAAGCTCTGTCACGAAAACAAATTCCTCGTATGTGTGAACATACCTGGCAATAAAGCTCTTTCTGATTCTGATTCTGATTCAAATGACACTTAATGACAGTAGTCATAAGCATGCATAAAATCTCCTTCATATTCATGATGTGTCATGTCATAATTTTAAAGGTTTAAAGATAGTCTTATTAACACACCCTATATTTGCAGAATAAATATATATATTTTACATTTATTTATTTAGTTTCAGTTGGCTAAAATACTAAATGTTTACACATTTGCTTGTACATAAATTCTTACAAATTCATTGTTTTATTATTTTGCATTCAGTGTCTGTTGCTGCAGCGAAATAATAATTTATGTGCTTGTTTGTGTCAGAATGGTTATGAGGCCGTTTACATGCTAGTGATTTTGCCCTGATCTGAGTTCAAGCAGAGGTAAACTGGGACAAACACTGCCGTCAGCTGAATCATCACAGACCATCAGGCCTCAGACACAGTTCAATCTTACATTTTTTGCTGTCACTTTAATATGCAGCGAGTTAATACACGAGTGAGGCAGTGTGAATGTTTGCGTGTATACAGTATATGAATGCATAATGTTATAGCATGTAATCAGCATAATTATTTTAGGTGCACTGCAAGATGAACTTAATAACAGCTTAAAGTCACAAATTATAGTCATTAATAGCACTACGGATTAAACGTCTCTAAAAAAAAGACTGGAACTGGAGGAATGCCCAAATAATAATCAGTAATAATTTTATGCAATTACCATTATATGAACGTGCTTTTGGCATTCATTCCTTCCATATACAGTTGAAGGCAAAATTATAATATGTCAAATATGTCCTAAATAATTTTTTGTGGAGTAAAGAGGTTTAAGCCTTTAAATTGCACTTCAAGCTGATTAGTATCTTGCAAAATAACCAGTAAAATATTATGTACTGTCACTGTGACAAAAACAAAAATGAGTTATTAGAAATTAGTTATTAAAACTATTAGGTTTAAAAATGTGTTGAGGAAAATCTAACATTACGGGCTAATCATTTTGACTTTAAACTTCAGTTCTTGAAAATGTATAGATTACTTGGAGCTAAAAGGAAATCAAACTCTTCGGGCAAGAATAGGCAGATCATTTCCTGACTTTAATAAAAAACTTTCCACTAAATCCGGATAAATCATAATAAATTTATGAGCATCTGCAGCCACGCATGATCTTCCTTCTGAATAAAACATAAATTTTGCCCCTTTGAAATTTACGACGGTGTATTGGAACGTCTTTTAGACCTACTAAATAAAACTAAGCTGTGGCTACGTAGAATAAAAAACAACAAAAAAAACAATGTAAAAATATTGTGTCACAAAAGAATGAACTAAGATTTATGTCAAAGGAAAAAGAAACTCCTCGTACCGAGCTGAAAAATGGCCTTCAGCGTCTCTCAGACCTGTGTCACGGCTCATGTGATTTACGAGGTCAATGAGGTTTCGACTTTAGTGTGGGAAGCAGCTGCCAAAGTGTTTTGACAGCGTAGAGAAGAGAATATTTGAAGCAAAAATACACCCCGGCCCTCAGGAGCCCTCAGCACGGCAGGGAACATCCACCTAAGATGAACCGATAGGACAACAGACTGATCCATCTTATACAACATCGGGTGACAGGACCTCCGCCGAGTTTGCGTTCTGCTTCGTTTAGGGAGATTTGTCTGAAGAGGCCGAGTAAACAGGGCCGTGGCGGGCCGGGTGCTCAAGAACATTTGGGCAAAGAGAGAAGAGCCTCTAATAGAGATAGAGATCTGAACGCGCTCACGTCTGGCAGCTAAACAGACAACATGACTGATCACATGAGGGGGGATTTTTTACAGCCGCTCCATGGAGAATAGTTTTAGTGAAGAGGGAATGACAGAGAGACTGCATGAATTCACTGGCTCGTATCACAATAGAGTCCAAAGATGCCAGACAACTGGAGGGATCCAGTTCCAAGTGAAATGACTTGATGCGTTTTCATTTCTGATGTTTTTGCTGTTTACGATCAAAAGCACGGTGGTCATGTTTTCTCTAGAAAAAGTTTGGTTGGTATGTTTGCATTTGACACAGACTATTTTTTGCCCTTCCAAAATCATATTTTAGCATGCATCGTGGAATAATCTTTGAGATGTGGAATAATCAGTAGTGTAATAATGTTTTAAACTCTTAATTGCTATGAAAAGAAAATTTATTGTCATCAGTGTTGGGGGGTAACGCATTACAAGTAACGCGAGTTACATAATAATATTACTTTTCTAAGTAACAAGTAAAGTAACACATTACTTTTAAAAATTAAGAAATAATATCTGAGTTACTTTTTAAAAAAAGGAACACGAGTTACTTTTTAGTTTAGTTAGTTCACTTTTTAAAAATAAATTGCTGAATTAAAATTAACATAGTCCTGTTAAATCCTGGAACACACAGAAATGATGACGGCAGAGCCTTACATTTCTGCGATGGAAATATTCTCATTATTTTGAACACATGGAAGAAAAGGAAAAGAGGATTGTTTGAATGGACAGTGATTTTACTTTTCAATAAGACAAAAAGTACAAAAGTAGCAAACGCATTGCTTTAAACTTTCATATACTGCATGTATAGCTCTGGGGTCAGGAAGTTCTCTGAAGATAACATTATCCTACGTAAAAAAAATGTAATGTGTTTTTTTTTAAGGTAAATTTAGGTTATACAGTGTGTTGTTAATTGCAGAGCTCCTCTATTAAAAAAAAGAAGAAGAAAACCCCCTGCAAGTTCTGAAAGAGATCAAGCCTCAGCCAGGTCAGAAAAAGTAACGCAAAAGTAACTCAAAAGTAACGTAACACATTACTTACCATAAAAAGTAACTAAGTAATGCAACTAGTTACTTTTTTGGGGGAGTAACTCAATATTGTAATGCATTACTTTCCAAAGTAACTTTGCCCAACACCGATTGTCATGTAAATGTATAATTAGCTGAACTTTGATTTGCGAAATCAGCAGTTAGCTGAACTTGAATGATATTTGACACGCTCTTAAGTATAGGCCTTAAATCAGCTCATTTTAAGCTTAAGAGAAGAACAAATGTCTGTTCTTTGGGTAATAACGATAAACTTGTTTTCCCTTTGAATTAAACATCTAAAAGATTGTTAAAATAAAATATGAAATGCATTTAATGTTTTTATTGATTTATTTGGACACTTCAGCTTTAAAAAGATTAAGAATCTGAATGTTGACCGGATTTAAAAATAATTCTTCTTCTTCGTTTTTAAAGTATATTTATGCCAACATAATATGTGGGATTGAAGCACAAAATCAGTCATAAATGTCATTTATTAGGAAATTGAGATTCATGCACCCTGTGAAAGCTAAGTAAATAACTGTCCCATCAATTTATGGTTGATTGGACAATATTTGGACAATATATAATATAACAAATGAATTCCATAGCAATGAATATTACTATATAATATAAAAATGTAGGTTGTTTTTAATATATATTTACAGTAGGACATTCTCTAAATATCATCATAGAACATGATCAAGTAATAAAGGGACTAAGCCGAAAAGAAAATGAATGAATGAATGAACATGATCAAGTATTTTTTGCTTTTATTTTATTATTAACATTTTATTTATTGCCATTTTTAAAGACGAATAATCGTAATAGTCATTGTTGGCATCACCTATTCTAGCGCTTCTATTCATACTTGGATGTGTTACACCCAAAAAAAATTACGTTTTCAAAGTTTCCATCCACATCCTTATCATTACCTTGCTTTCTCACTAGCTCATCAGCAACATAATGTGTTCATTCATTCAATATCAATATCCTCAAACTCCTGCATCACACAGAGAGAGCTCCAGCAAATGTGATGTAGACCGTGACGAAATAATAAGGGAAGTGTCTCAATGCAATCTGGACCCAAGTGGCCACAAGAGACACATTCTTTAAAACATCCCTCTTCTATCTGACTAATCCTCAAAAGGAAGACAATTCATAATGAATTCATCATCTCATATTTCCTATAGGAAGGCAGGGGACGGTATTGATTATCACTGAGTAGCACACACAGAAAGGTCGGCCTCCAATTACAATTGTGGCCCTGCAATCTGGAGATGGCCCTCCTGATTCAGAGGCGCCCTGGTGTGCTCAACGGGTCCTGGGACAGATTATTCTACCCCTGCAATCAATCAATCCCCTTCTGTCAGCCATTTGCAAATCCACAGGGGTGGGGGGGGCATCCTCAACAAAAGTGGCCTACCCACAATCCCTTGCTCTGCGGGGTCAAGGGCGAGACGTGCTGGGTGACTGCGAGGTCTGACCTGCTCCGGTTTTCCATTCTGATGAGTGGGTTTTGCTTTAGAAACTCTAATTGGCAAACAAATTGAACATAATGGCTCTTTTTCTTGCATAAACTTTGATTGTTAATCCAAAACATATGGGCTCCATTTGCAATGGGCTGTAGTGCTTAGACTTAATGCGGAAGAGTTGTCATGCTTTACATCTAAAGAGTTGTATTATATTGATATGATGTTCTGTACTTAGCAATTATGGTGTTATTTAATTTTGATGGTCCCTTTTAATGCATTTTGTTGATTGTAAGCTACATTGCTACTACATGGCATCTCATTAGAGTATTTATAGACTGTTATGGTTATGAGGTTATGATTAGTAGACTGTTTGCTTAATATTTGCCGATACTGATCCACCAACAGACATTCTCCAGACTATAAGAAGCTTTTCAAGTACATATCAACTTACACTAACAATAAACCTAATACTCTAATGAGAATTAGTTAAGTTGTTGTTGCAATGTAACTTATCATTAAAAAATGTGCAAAAGGGACCATCAAAATAAAGAGATACCACAATTACTGACTCTCTAAAAATGTTTCAGGTTTTATGTCTAATTATGGAGCCTATCATGCATTTGGGGCTTTTTTATCATTCTTATTGACCATTCAAACCACTCATTGTCCACAAAAACTACACTGTAAAAAAAGTTGACTCAACTTAAAATTGTAGGGCAACTTGCTGCACAGCTTTTTTGAGTCGAGTCAACTTTTAACCCAAGTACTGCACTTGACTTGATTTAAGTTGAGTCAACTAAAAAAGCCCTGCAGCCTTACTATTTTAAGTTGAGTCAACGTTTCTTTACAGTGTAGTTTTTGAGGACAATGAGTGGTTTAAATGGTCAATAAGACTGATAAAAAGCCACAAATGCATGATAGGCTCCATAATAATAGTTAGACAATTTTTAGAGAGTCAGTAATTGCTGTATCACTTTATTTTGATGGTCCCTTTTGCACATTTTTTACAGTGTACAGCAGATGATTTTTTTTTTTTTATAAAAGATTTGAAAACTAGCTGATGAAGTGCACAGTTACAGTATGCCAAATGTCTCCTCGTGAATATTTATTGGAAAATGCTGATGCAGCTTTGCAGCCTTTTTTCAGAGCAGCAGGTCGCATTATCTATGTAATATTCATCATAACTCAAAAAGGATGTGATTAATCTTATTTTATCGCTGCTTTTAAGGTAGTCATGGTTAAAATCAGGAACATCTCTAAGCTAACACGTATAAACTAAAACTAACAAGTCTCTCACTTTACTTCACTTTGTTTCTTTCAACCAGTCCTGTGAAACCAGTCCCATTCCAGCCTGAGATATCTTAATCCAGCTTACTTTGCAAAAAAAAATTAAGTAAATAAATATCAAAGAAATAATTATGCAGCATCAAAATCTTTGGGAAATTGGTTTGACTTAGAATATGCACAGTATATCATTTCTTAAATATTTGTGTTTTTATTTGTAGTAATATATATTGTTGTATCATGTACTAAAATACATATTTACTATTGAGAAATGAATTAGAAATGAGATTTGTTAATACTTAAGCCTAACTTTCATTAAGTTGTGGAATTTCTCTCGTATTTAAGTGTGTTAAACATAAATAATTCAAGTATTTACTGTATTTTATAACAATAATAATTTTATTCCCCTTTTTCTTCTATTATAATAATCAAAGTCTTTGTTTGTTTTTAGCTCTTTTATATTTATTTGTTGTTGTAAATGAGAAACCTTTCCTCCATTATATTAGGCATATGTACGAGCTCATTCTGGGCAGCTGCCTTATCACAAGTCTGCTTAATATGCTGTATCTGTAGGTACATGTTTGCATCAATCTTTCTAGTCAGCTAAATGAAAGTTAAATTAATTCAAATGCATGAATGCCTTTGTTGGGTTTAAGCATGTCCAAAGAGCTGACAACCTTTTTACAAGGTTAGCGCAGATAAGACAGACACCCACACTGGGGAATTTACAGCACATTATGCAAATGAATGCATTAAAGTGGAGTGGCTCACACTGTACAGACATGTAAGGAAGCTGGTTAATGCCATTCGCTTCCTGTAGGACAGACACATCACCTTATCTGCTTTAATTGCCATCGATTATATAGGGAGTTTAGATGAAAAGCTGATAGTGTCTGAAACACATGCATTATAAAGTGAGAAATCATGTTGTTTGTGCTTCATTTGTGGTTTATTTTCGCATATTATATCAGCTTCAGATGTCTTTTTAGTTGTTTTTAGCTTTATATTTAATACAATTGTGATGTATTTTTATTGCCTGCTTCTTGTATATCTAAGCATAACTGTTTAGCACAGTGGTTGAACTAAAAAAAAACCTGTAAATCTTCACATATGAGAACATTAAACATCATAATTCTCAAAAACACATAAAAGAACACTATTTATTTCTCTCTCAATCTAGTCCAATGCAAAGCATGCTGAGAATAATGTTGATGTAGCTGCACACCTTTTGCTGAAACATCCAACCATGTAATCTATTTAATATTCATTAAAAAATAAATATGAAATATGAGGTTTTCAAGTTAGTGTCATTTAGAAAAACATTTAGAAAATCTTTTGGAATAAGTTTGCATCCTACATAAACATATCATTAAAATGTTTGACAAATAATCCATTTTAATCACAAATATCACATTTAAATGCAGCATTTATTAGATGCAGATTAACAACCAAGGGTATGTTAAATGAGAGTAATATGCTAAAAACTAAAAATATTGTCCTTTACAATATGATCGCTGTAACATGGATCCATGAAAATGGCTAAAATGATGTATTTATATGCCTTATGCATGTAGTTACCAAATCAGCTGACTTTTATGAAAATCATGACATCATGCACACGTCTGTTATGTGTTCAGTGTATAGAACTTGACATCCAAAACAACAATGCTGGATCAAAGAATATGTCCTCCCTATGGATCCATGTGAACAGGGCTCATTTTGACACATTATTGTCATTTTTATGCAGCATAAAGAATGTAATTGTCAATTAATCATACCCTAATATTACAAATTTAATACAGTGTATGTTCAAGAACTATTGCAATTGCTCATTTTAAACTGCTACAAAATCTCAAATAAAAAAAGATAGAGATTGATAGTAGACACACTATAACGTTTTCGCCAAAAACAAAAAACTTTTTATGCATTTTGCCTGTTTGTTTACACGACAATGTCATATTTATGATTGAAAACGTGTAAAAATGGGTTTCAAATCTGAAGTTTTTAACAATGCCAGCATTGTAGTGTTCATGTAAACAACTGAAAACGAGAGTCTTTAAATACGATGACGTCTTGCTCTTGAACTGTATGTGTTTAGGGAAGTTTCTATTAAAAACAAGAGCAAACAAACATTTACAACAATGGGGTATATGCACACAGATTTTTAAGTTTCAGTCAGCCAGCCCAATTGCTTCCGGTGAACTGTCGCGCGATTACAAAATCATCATGTTTAAGTTCTGATTTTTGTAAAAATCAGTGATCTTCACTGCCTGACTGAGATACAATATAAAGTGGGTATCAGACTGGACAAAAAGCACTGAATTAAATTACATTATTTAGCGACATGTCTTTAAAATATGGAAATTTTACCACAATATTTTCAATGGAGTTTCTGCACTAGTCTTTCATCTCGTTTTGCGCTTATGAATGATTATTTGCACTAAATGAATGCTTAAGTCTATTTAAGTGATTGGACTATATGTAATTACATTACAAAATCGATACCGTAAAAGGAGCCTTATGAAATTGAAAATAGTCACATAAACCTTTTATTGGAAATTTAGTGTTGGATGAAAAACACTAGCTGTGCATATAGCCAGGGCTTGACATTAACTTTTTTGATCACCAGCCATTGTGGCTAGTAGTTTTCCAATGTTACTAGCCACTCGACATTTTCACTAGCCACAATTTTGTTGTCGGGAAATTATATTTTATATGCATAAATTTGACTTTGGCATCCTAAAATTACTTGATTTAAATTGTGTTATGTCCACATGCCACCTCATTTATTTCACATTTTTTGTGTGTTGTGACCTTGTTCAATGAGGATAAGCAAATGTGTTGGGGTTTCATAGTGTCACATTGCAATTAGTTTTATTTCATATGACTTTTTAGGGCTTAACACTAAGGATTTACCAATTTTCTCTCTAGCCACACCAAACTAATTATTTCCTTGCCACAAATTTTAAATAATGTGTAAAAACAAGCAAAATACAGCAATATACATACACTTTTTATTCAACAAAAATGTTCTTAAAAAACAATTGACATTAAAAAAAAAGAATTATTCTCATGTATCTAAAACTACACACAGTAGTCTGTCCTGGCTGAAGGTCCCAGATCACCAGTTAACTATATATAAATGGAAACTTAATCCCATATTAAAGCAATGTTATTGTAAAGGATGATAATTAAACCATATTAATAAAAATAACTGTGAGCAAAAAAAAACGTGAAAAACATTCCGTGTGCGATTAAGAAAGGATGATCGCGCGTACACTGTTAACATTAGGTCCATTAATAATCTGTTCAAATAATGGTTAGAGCGAAAGTGGCAACCACTGTGGGTGCAAATGCACCGCTTTTTTCCAGTCTATTTCAAAGAGAATCAATTGCACCAGTTGCGTTTTCAGGCATGGTTGCTTCGCGCAAGGAAACGGGACACGGGAGCGTTTAAGCACATGCGCACATCACATCAGCTGTGCACACGACACACTAAAGCCCTCATCAGTGAGTGAGGATCGCCTGTGTCTCACTCTGCGCCTGATCATCCTTTCATTGGGTATTCACCTGCTTTCTTTTGCTCGCGCGAACAATTATCATTTGTGCTGCTTCGCGATTCTAAGATCACATATGCATGCATATTGACAAGCGGTCATAAACTAAAACTCCAATCTTTAGTGAGGAGCCAGCACTAGCAATTTAAAAATAAATTTCAACCAGAAAAGTGGCTAGTGGGAGTGGCTGTCTAACCTGCCACAGCTGAAATCTACCCGCATTTGGCGGGTGTTAATGTCAAGCCCTGCATATAGCCCAATTAAGAGTATGTGGTAGAGTTGCTGCTCAAGTGTTTTTAACACTTCATCTACAAAGATATACTTCAGATTACAACAAAAAATGGAGGCGCTCACAAATTATACATAAACACTAGCACAGAGTCACTGATGGCACATTGTCACTTACCGACTATTTACTATTAAGTTGACAGCGTCACATACTACCCTACCAAACGTAACACAGCATTTTCGGCAGTTTTCGCAGATATGTGTTAACGCAGATCATTTTGAAAACATTGTGTAGACATCACAAGGGAAAAAAGTTTCCGTTTTTGGCTCATTGTCATCTAAATGTAACATAAAATCTACAGTCATTTAGCATGATCTCACAAAGGATGTTGTTGTAATACAAACTATAAAATTGTCTGGCCCACACAAGTTATACATTTTCAATTTTGGCATGTGAAACACCCTCAATTCAGACTCTTACAGAACCTCAGACAGAAAAGCACCGTTTTTTCTTTCCTTTGTCTGCAAGAGATAAAAATAAGATATTGCCACAGGCATTAGACGCAGTCATCGTCTTCCAATACAGTCCAAATGACCAACCGCTCTGTGTTTAATTAGTCTATACTTGGACCTCTTTGAGACATTAAAACACTCTGTGGCTGGAGGTCAGCATCTGCGAAGCTAACCGAAATAATAAATACGCAGAAACATGCCAGAGTGCATTCTGGGAACAAAACCCAGGTACTCGACCTCAAAGCTTTGATGGGTGTGTTTAATTAAAGACAGATCCTCTTTATTGCATCTCTAAATAACTGGCCCTCGATTTACGTCTGACTGGGAAATGGACGCCTGGAGCCAAAGCGAGTCAGATGTAGCCGCGTGCTCTCGGAGGCCAGAAATAAGAAACATGCTGCCATTATCATTTGGCTCAGCAGTGGACAGATTGCCGGGCTGTTGTAGCATGTGCTTCCTCCGTTCGCCGATGTATCGCAGTGATGTTGCAAGAATGGAAACGTGAAGTCATCTGGGATGTTTGGGTACTATGTAGTAGCTGCAAAGTTTATTCATTGGCTCATGTACACTGTAAAAAATGCTGGCTTCCACACAATCGATTTGTGTCGGGACAACATGAAGGAATTAAGTTAACTTATTAGTTTTTACAAATTTAAGGCGATTGAACATAAAACAATTAAGTTGTCCCAAAAACAGTCAAGAATTGTGTTGTTTCAACTGTAGTTTGCACAAACAGCAAACATAATTTTTTGAGTGTAGCGGAGGATGTGCAGTACATCTAAAATGTCTAAGACCAGTTGTGAAAATGCTTCTTTTTACTTTTTTTTTTAAAGTACATCATGGATTGAATGGAGAAAAAAATTCCATGTATTTGCTGTGTCTTCTAATTACAGCAGCAGCCAAATTTAACATTACATGTTAGCATTACATTACTACATTACTAATAACATTACTAGAGAGTATCTGCCAGTTGTACTTTACTTGCAAAATAGTGTGTTTTCTAGTAATGCACTCATGTTTACCAGCGCTTTAATTTGAAGATTTAAAAAAATATGGTAGTATTTAATACTAGTGGCCACTTTCAAAGCTTTAATAACTTTGATAATAGACTCTTTTCACCACATTTCTGGGTTTCTCAGGAGCGGGAGTCATCATAGTTGAGTTAAATTAGAGAGTAGTCAATGAGAGAGTACCACATTTTATATATTTTTTGATGATGGTGTTATTGTGACTTGTAGAATTTTTTTTTTTTAAATGTGCGAGACGACATCAGCCAAAAGAGAGAACAATGTCAAGTCAACTGTCCCATTCATACACGCTGCATTAGAACGCCTAACTATTTTTTGTAATTTATGGCAAAGATGACATAATACAAAGCATAGCTTTTATAAAAATACATTTCTTAAAA
Source organism: Danio jaintianensis (assembly GCA_903798115.1). Lineage (NCBI taxonomy): Eukaryota > Metazoa > Chordata > Actinopteri > Cypriniformes > Danionidae > Danio > Danio jaintianensis. The sequence continues at coordinate 7,616,068 of CAIGQV010019029.1, read as the reverse complement.
ATTAAAATATTAAAACTTTCGAGGATTCAAGAAGCTGATGACTGTTAAATGCATCATCACCGTCTTGTGAAATAGGTGTATGTATCAAAATTCAGGATGACGTGAAGCTTCAAAACATTTCAAATCTTTTTGAATGAGTGGTTTAAAATCTGATTCGTGAACTTTAACAAATCTTTAGCTTTGACACAGTGATTCAAAATCTGAATCAAAACTGGCTCCAGAAAGCATTTAAAAGGTCCATCAAATAGGTCACATCTTGTGATTTCAGCTGATAAGGCTTGGTTATGTCATGCTGTTAAAAAAAAAAACTATCATATTGGTGGTAATAGACTAATGTGACTGGTCAAAACAGAGGCTTTCGAAAACAATGACATATTTTTTTATTCATGTGACCCATTCAGCCCAAAGCAAGATGGTGGATTACATAGTGGTGGAGTTGTTTTGGCTACTCTCCAATGTTTGATAGCGTTGTTAAAGTGTCAGAACATTTTTACTTGTGTGCAGTAAAGTGCTGTAAGCATTTTCAGATATTTAGACAAACAACTTTTAAAAAATTCTTGAAATGCTAGCAATGCAGAGGTTTCGGGGTTGCCTCCCAGGGAAAGCTATGGCAAATAAAATTTGTACCATCTAAACAATCAAAGGAAAAAAGGTGTCTGCCAGTTGTGTGTTTTCTAGTGGTAATGCACTTACATTTACCTGCGCTTTAATTTGGAGATTAACTTTATTTTAAGGTATATTTCTCACTATTAATAAACCATTAACTATGACTTTTGCCTCAATAAACTCATAATTTTCTTCTTATTAATAGTTATTACGATAATAGTTGGTTTTGGATAGGATTAGGGAATAAGATCATACAGAATATGTACTTTATACTGTAAGTACAAATACACAGCCAATATCTTCATAATAAGCTGGCAATAAGCCACTAGTTAATAACAAGAATTTGTACTAAACTAATGTTACCAAAAATACATATACTGTAATTTCTTTTCTTTTTGAAAATGATTTATTTAGTTAGTTAAATCAAGAATTTTAGTAACTTTTGAATATAAACAAATATTACATTACACAGGGTTAGCATAATCGTATTCCCAGTTGGGCTAATATAGGTTTCCAAAATTTCCTTGAACAGATTCATATTACTTATTTTAAATGGTAATCTCTCTATTTGGATTACCAGCTCTTTAAGCCATTCATCAAATGTTGGTATCTTGTTTCTGTATACTGTAATTTCTTACTATGTGATTTGATCTCACATTTTGAGATCATAATATACAACACCAATCCAGACAAAATATCGCTATAAACTATAAAAAATGTTAATAAAAGTCACTTTTTGGACTATTCAAGGTTAAAAGTTGTTGGAAGAACGATCAAGGTCCAAATTTGCAATTCAAAAGCATAAATAAAAAGGGAAAAATAAAAACACGAGTCACAAAATACGGAAAACCGATAATTTACGAATATTTTATTACAGTGTAATGTAGTTTTAATCACCTTCACATTTCGATTTTTAGATTCTCAGACTTCTATTATTCTGTTTAGGTGACAATATGGAGTAGAATGAGAATCTCTATAAATATATGCAAAATAATATCAGTTTAAGCGTATAGCTTGCAGCTCTTTTGGGCACACAGATAAAAACGTCTGCTTTGATTGAGGGAAAAGAGTTTTCCTCTCTAGATTCATTCTTTCTCTGACTGGAGCTGGTAATGTGGGCTGGCTGACAGCTCCCATAAAAGCAGCCGTAATGGTGTGCTAATGACTGATCCATGAAGCCGCTTTTGTGCAGGTCCGCCAGTCCATTCGCACACACTACAAGAGAAAGTGTTGAGCATTAAATCACTATCACATGTTAATTTAGGCGCATTTCACTAAACCTACTAGCGCGAGCACAATCCGCCTCATTGTTGAGCAGTTTTAAGACACTTATAGGCTGAGCTTGAGGGTTGAGAGTTGCTTTGATATTAATACACAAGCCCACCATGACAGGCCAGAGGGTTTGACTTTATTCATTCCTCAAAGAAAGCTAACCTTACATAACTCAAATAAGCGTTTTTTTAATCACCCCGGTCTATGTACTTCTTAATGGCAGTCATCAAAAATCATTTACCCACGTGTGTTTAATCTGCTGCAGTCAACATAATGATCCAATCTTCCAGAGCGGAATTAAACAAGGATGAATTGTGATTTAATTAAGAGAATCTAGCAATGTGGAATCTGAATGAAGTTACTGTTATGGAAAAACTTGGTTGAGTCCCTTATTTTGCATCTAGAGTTTCTTTGATGCACATGCTGTTTATCACCTGGTTTCTAAATGGATTTTGAAAGGCATGGTTTTAATTGTGGGTTTGGTGCAGTGCTTTGGTACTTCAGTGCTGCCACAGATCATAAACAAGAGCGGCAAACTCATTAGCTTTCGCAGAGCTTTTTTTTTAGAAGGGTACACTGAAGCAATTATTAGTTTTCAGGCCTCTGTCTGTGTTTGCATTTGTTAGAGTAAACTGTGTGATGCACTTAGTATAAAGTCCCTTTATTAATCTGGAGTCGCCACAGCGGAATGAACCGCCAACTTATCCAGCATTTGTTTTACGCAGCAGATGCCCTTCCAGCTGCAACCCATCACTGGGAAACACCCATACACTCCCATTCACACACATACACTACGGACAATTTAGCTTACCCAATTCAGCTATAGTGCATGTCTTTGGACTTGTGGGGGAAACCAGAGCACCTGGAGGAAACCCACGCGAACATGGGGAGAACATGCAAACTTCACACAGAAACGCCAACTGACCCAGCTGAGGCTTGAACAAGCAACCTTCTTGCTGTGAGGCGACAGCACTACCCACTGTGCCAACGCGCCGCCTTCTCTCATATTACATTCAATTAATTTTTCAGTTTTAAAGACCATTGAACTACATGGAATATTTCAGCTATGGAATTGAACCATAATTCAGTTTGTTTTTCCTGTAGAATACAAATGGCTTTCAGTAGAGATACAAATAAAGTGCAATTGCTGAAAAAGAGCAAATATTTGAATGTAAATGTTTTTGTTTAATGTATAATTTAAAATATATATTAATTAATGTGTTTATATTTTACATATTTAACAACCCTGTCATAGTCATTTTATGTGATGTCTAATATAAAACAATATATATATATATATATATATATATATAT
>CAIGQV010019029.1:7546374-7555567 GCA_903798115.1 Danio jaintianensis | reverse complement strand
GATTAAGGCACTCGAACATCATTTTAGTGGTTTATTAACTTGGATATACATGTTGTTTGCATATATAATGAAATCTTTTGATTTGAGGGTGTTAACGTTACGATTAATACATTAAATAAACAGTTGAAATAATATTACAATAGCTCGTGTTTTGTAAAAACAAAAAGAAAACTGAATTTCAACAAAAATCTAGTATTGTTCTAGAATTTCTTTACTCACCCGCGTGCTGTTGTTGTTGTCGGTAGTTTCCGCAACACGTGGTCCCTCTCTTAAAGGCACAGTAGCGCAGAAGACAAAGTGCAGTTATACGTGCTTATGCTGCTTATTTTAGTTTTGTTTTATTAGTTTGTTTATATATAGTTTTTTTATTTCTCTTATTATAATAAGAACCAGACACAAAATGACATGTATTAGGCTACTATGTTTTTTTTTAACGTGACAGTAAAATTCAAACATTAATTTTTTTTTTTACTAAAAATTAATATAATTTAATATTTAAAAATTATTTTAGAGTTTCAGTTTATTTTAGCAACATTATTTTTTAACTGTGTGTACTTATCTAAAACCATAAAACCAAAATATTGTTACTTGGATAAATTAGTAAAAAAAATCAATTAGTTTAAAAATTAATAAACAATTTAATAAATATAAAGTTAACAAACATTTAATTAGCCAATAAACAAAACTGGAAATTATATAAAATTAACTAATTTACAGTAGTAACAAATTTACAGTATTTCCATTCACTCCATCTATAGCCGTTGTCCTGTGGTTGCCGTCGCATCATCCAAGTGGATGCTGCACACTGGTGGTGGTGTGGAGAGACCCACCCCTCTCCCCTTATGATTGTGAAGCGCTTTGGGTGTATGGCCATACACAATAAATGCACTATATAAATACACATTACTTACTTACATCCATTAAAAAGTACAGTTGCACCTTAATGAAACCAAAATAATATAGTCCAACATATATTAATGTCATATCAATATTCAATATGTCATATACTTATGGTAATTTAGAACCCATAATATCATAACGTGATGCTCATCACAAAATCCAAATTCTTAAAGAAACAATAACACATGACTGCAAATGTAAAGGTATCTTCAAATCTTTTTTATTTTTCTCTCTCCTCTCTTTCTTATACAATGCATAGAAAAAGACATTTAAGACTATAATGCTTCTGTTCCGGACTTCACAAGACCCCTACGTAGGACACACGGTAATAGTGGTTTGCCTGTTGGGAATCAGTAGATGGAGGTTCGTACAGTCCCTTCCCTTATGAGTGGTTTCAACATTCATCCCAAGTGAACTGAACTCATGCATTAGTGTGGTTGCAGATGGCTTGAAATGGAGACTGGCCATTAGTTGACATGTAAAACATTGGTTCAGACAGACAGGATGGTCATAAACCCCTGAAGATGTTAAGACAACAATATCATCTGGACAAACAGCTTAGAAAAATAGCATCTCAGCATGTTCAGTCTTCACTAGAAGAACGTGGAAAATAGATGCAATTGATTTGTGTTGTGACGGATTCTATCATAATAATGTCTATAATTAATCTTACTAAAAAAAAAAAAAAAAAAAAAAAAAAAAAAAAAGAATAATCGAAAAACAATTTTTAAGAATTAATACATTTTTTAAAAAAAGGTTTTCAGCACAATTTTCTTGTCAAATCCTTCATTGAAATAATCCATACAAGGTTAGGTGGCTGCAAAAATACTGATACTGTTGAACATTATTTATTTGGTCACTCTTTAAAGGGATAGTTCATCCTAAAATTAAAATGAACTCACACTCAAGTGGGTCCAAACGTAAGCTTTTTCGTGATATTATATATAAACGTGATATTTTGAATAATTTGAGAAACCCTTAGCTATTGAACAAGTGAAGAGCGAGTCACAAAACCTTCATTTTTGGATGAACCGTCCCTTGAATTTTTTTTTTTTACCCAGAATCAATCACAAAGTTAATTAATAATGCCTCATAAAACATATCTGACCTTCTTCAACACAAGGAAAGATTCACGTTTTTTTTTTTTTTAACCTTTCTGTCCATGTTTTCCAAACATGAATCACACTAAAACCAATTTCCCAGACAAATATTAATGCTAAAATGTAAATCTACCACTGAAAGTGCGGTTTATACCTGGACTAGATTACACGCGTTTCATTTTTGAAGATTTTCTTGTGGAAAATATAAGCACTAAATGGAGGATCTCCATCCGTATTGCACTCTATTGGCTAATCTGCAGGTAAACAGCGTAATAGTGTAAAAACAAAACTATTACCAGGAGCTTCTTAAAATACATTCTAGTGTACTTCGATCTGTTTTTTTTTCAACCTAGCGTTTTATATTGCAAGCTACAAAGTGTCATTTCACAGGCTTTAGTGTTGTACTTTGTGCATAGATCAGTCTATAGCGCTGTGGTCTACATGAGTCAAGGTAAAAATAGGATTGGCTTGAGGACAGGATTCATTAGACTGTCAGTCGTGGAATAGGAAGAGGGTTTTAATCGTCGTCGCCGCCGTCCCCTGGTGCCCGTGTGATTCGACGGCCCCCTCTTTTCCCTGTTGGCCCCTTGGGTTTGGCAAAAGCTTGCTTGTGCGCGTGTTGTTTGGGATGAACCTCTTCGTACATAAAGTCACTGGTTAGTTCATCACCATTGTCGATTTCCAGCTGAAAAATTTAAGAAGCATTAGATCAGAAGCTGTAACATTAAATACATATTCATGCTTCTAGGAATTAAAGGGGCAGTTCACCACAAAATGAAAATTTGCTGGGTATTTATTCACTCTCAGGTCATTTAAGAGTTTTTCTTAGTATAACAGTAAACAATATTCACAGATTAATCATTTCGCTTCATAAGACCTCAATGTATTATCAGAAGCAACAAGTATTAATTTTGTTTTGCCTGTATATGGTTTTTTTTTTTACTCAAAGTGCTGATGGCCATTGACTTGATTTTATGAAATCACCAAGTGCCATATTATTTCATGTTCTTCTGAAGAATAAAAGTCCATTTCTAATGGCCTGAGGTTGAGGAAATTTAGCTATTTTTATTTTTTGAGTGAACTTTCCCTTTAAACAGCATGGTGTATGCTGTACTTTATACTAAAGTAACATGCAATACCTTTTTGGCAATTTCAATGCCCAAGTTTCTCTCCACTGTGTCTATGAGAGGGTTCTTGCAGCTTGAATACAGCATTCTCTCCTTGATGCTGCATTTATAACCAGGCATAGAGTAGATGAACACTGCAGACACAAAAAGATTAATCATATTGGTTGCATTCAGAGACGATCATTAGATGTTCCTAGTAAATAATTAATTTTATCTAATGTACCTTTATTATGCATAAACTCTAAGTCAGTGTTAACTTTTGATCCAAATTCCATTTTAGATAAATCAGGATTATATTTAAATGCATAATTCCATGACAATAAATAGTTTTTATGTAAAGATGCATTAAATTGAAGTTTACAAAAGACAATTATTTCATATACATTAGCCTTTGCCGAGATAATCCTTCCACCTCACAGGTGTGGCATAACAAGATGCTGATTATTGCACAGGTGTGCCTTAGGATGGCCATAATAAAAGGCCACTCTAAAATGGGTGTATACATATAATTCTTTTTCCCCAGAAATGTAGTTTGTTGTTTTGATCATGTACCACTGAAGACTCACAGTAAATTCAGCTTTAAACCACAGGAACAAATAACAATTTTAAATTGCAAAACTATTTCACAATTACTATTTTATAGTATACATGATCAAATAAATAGAATCTCATATTGTCTCACAGACACACACGCATATCCACACACATCTATTATCATTCAGCATAACATATATATGTAAATATACATATATAACCACATTAATACAATTAAATAAATGTATGAAATAAAGCAGTAAAGCTGTATTACAATTTTAATATTTTGATCTTTAAAAACCTCTTTTCTTACCCCATTTCTAAGAACATTCTATGTGTGTCTCTTACCTGTGGACTCAAGGTAGTCTCCTTCATGAGAGTGTTTGTAGAGGAAAAAGTGATACCTAGCAGCATCTTTTGGGATCCTTTTAGGCAGATCTTTCAGATCCGTTGGAGCCGTACCAGATAATTTGATGGATTCGTTAGGAAAATCTATTTCCTGTTAATAGAACACAATCAATTATTATCTCATAATAGCTCAGTAATAATAAACCAGATCTTTTTTCTGTCACATCATGTGGGGTATCATGTGGGTAAGGGTCAACCCAACCAGTCTGTAAAGTAAACATACAGATCCGGATATGATGCGTTTCCAAATATACAGAGCAAATGAGTTCTAAAGGCAGGATAATATGCTATTGTTCAGAGCTGCTGGGAGCGGTGGAGGCAATAAAAAAAGGCCTGAAGTACCAGCTGAACGTAGTTAATCCTCTTGTCCCTGAACTGCTCCAGAGCCTGAACAGCATCTCTCTGCATAGGGAAGGCCACTCCCTGAAGAGTCTGCTGCTTTGTGTCCACATGGACGTCTGTCTGCAACTGAAACACACAGAACATCCTTAAACAAGGTCTATGCACTGGCCTGTAATCAGCAAAATACTCATTAAAAGGACAGTTCACCCAAAAAAAAAAAAACATTCAATCAACCCTATCACACAAACCTGTATGAGTTGATTTCTGATAGTGGTAACCAAATTGGTAACCATTGCTTTTTCATTGTAGAAAAAAAATACACCATGGAAGTCAATGCTGACTATCAACGTTCTGGTTACCAACACTTTTCACAAAATCTTCTTTTGCATTCAACAGGAGCAATAAACCTATATAGTTCTTTCCCTGTTGAATGGTTTGTTTACAATGAGCTTTGGAATTCATGTTGTAATATATATAAAGCCGTGTATAAACGTATATTCAGATTTGACTATTCTGACATATCAAAACCTTTTTTGTTGTGCATCACTGAACTGATTTAATATAGTCTACACTTAGCATGAAATGTTTTATATTGCAAGCTTCAAAAAATAATTTCACACACATTAATGTAGCATAAAATGTGTGCCAATATATTTATAACCATATAACTACAATATATAATCCTATTTAGTATTATATTTAATAGATGGAACCTTGGGACTTCAAATCTCATTCGCTTCCATTGAATTTAGTCCTTAAAATCAGCTTGTTACGCTGCTTCGTGTCACAAACATATATTCTTAATAAATTATTCATATTTTCATGCATAAAGTCTCTAAATTAGCATATTAGAATGATCTCTGAAGGATCATGTAACACTGAAGACTGGATTATTGATAGTGAAAATTTTAAAAATAAATAATTCTTATATAAAACAGTTTCTGTACTATAGTCAAATTGTAATAATGTTTTAAAATAGTTAAGTTTTACAGTTATTTGATCAAACGCATGCATTAAAAAAAACAACTTATTAACCCAAAAGAGTACACTTAAATTAAATAATACAGTGTACATATCTAAACTGCTGGCCGCATTCTATAAAGCACCCGCTGAATGAACTTCCTGCTCTGCCAGGATTGAGAGCAGCGTTTCATCCTGCCGTCTACTCAATAAAAATCTCCCTTTCAACAAATTAATAAAAATAAAACATTCCAAAGCTGCTTTCCTCCCCGCTCATACATGTAGATTAGTGTAGCATTATCTTCCTCCCACAGCTGCTTCTGCTCTGGGCGAGAGCAGTGAGCCGTTTGATTGGTTCATTTAACGGCCTGTCATTTAGAAACAGCCAATAAAGTGAGCAAGAGTCTGCAGAGGGCAGGTCTGGCAGCATCCTGTACCAGTGGTTCCAGAACCTGCCTTAAATGAGAGAGCAGCGCACGCGACTCAGCTTTTCTATTTTTAGTCTGCGTATATTTGATGTTAAATATTACATGCGCTTATGTTTTTGGCAGAATCTTATCTTGCATAAATCACATTAATACAGTATGCTTTTAGCATTAAGATGTCAAAGGGTTGTGTGCATGGTGATGTCTTTGTAAATATATAACGCATATGGGAAAATAAATATGATTAGTGTAATGTGCATTTATATTTATTATATACTGTACGCGATTTAAATAGCCAAGTATAATTATAAAAATGACCCAAAAATAAATAAATAAAAAAAAATAATAATAAAAAAAAATATATATATATATATATATGATCAAAACAAAACAATATTGGCCCGTTTCCACTGAGTGGTACGGTATGGTTCGGTTCGCTTTTATGGCCTAAAAGCGAACCGAACCGGACCACTTTTTGGGTACCCTTTCGAAAGGGTACCTAGCACAACAAAAGGGTACCAAAAGGTGTAGCCAGATCGCTCGCCGCGCTTCTATATTTGAGATAACGAACTTCTTGAGCTGATGATAATAACGTGCGTGAGATTATTGAAGTGCTTCTGACATCCGATCCTTTCAGAAATGGACAAACGTGAGAGTGAAGTGCGAAAAAACAAAGGAGAAGCCAGAAAAAACAAAGGAGCAAACGATTCTTACAGTTATCACCGCCTTTTGGACTATTATGAACTCGGAATGACTTCCTAACAAGAGGTTCCATGCTGGTGAAGATTAAAGATACAGATGAAAGTTTTGCACTGGTACCATTGGTACCCTTTTGACAGCCTGATAAATGTGATCCGTACTGACCCGTACCGTACTGTGATACATTGATACATTTAAAAATTCTATTTAAAATGATGAAAAATATAACATAAAAATATATAAAACCAAAAGCATGTTAATATTATATTGTATATTTTAATACTGTATAATATAAATATATCAAAACAGTAAACATTGTTAGTGTTTTATTATTATTATTAGTGTTTTTTCACACAAAAGCTTTACTGGCTATTACATGGCAGATAAAAACTAAAAATCATAACACAATAAACTAAAAATAAATATTATTTCATTTTTTTAATAATCATCTTTGACAAAAAATTTTTTTAAATAAATAAATGTATTGATACCAATAAAATATTCTTTAAATGCACTTTTTTCTGGGTCCACAACTTAAAAAAAATAAATCAAATATATATTCCCCAAAAATGTGCACATGGATATGTAATAAATATAATGCAATTACATATCAAAAGTATATCCATTTAAATGACCAACAATTATCAAAACCAAAATGTGCTAAAAAAGAAATTAAGTTAAAATGTAAAAAAATAAATACCATGCGTTAGTATAGAATAAAATAATAAATAAAAATGCTCACACTGCTTAATTATTGTAGATCACTAAACGACATTCTAAAGACCATTCTGATTTCATAAAGATCCATCATTGTGTTTGCCAGCTTAACAAAGAGGATTTTGCACATAATGTACTGAAAGCTTCAGCTCATGACGTTATTGACACTCACGGTGTCTTGAGTGTGTGTGTTTGTGCTGAAGTCAGCTTTACCTCATTGAGTTTGATCTGCCTCAGCTCCTCCTCTGCTGCAGTCAAAGGCAGCGGCGCTGCTTGCGAGCTCAGGTACTTTTTATAGCCATTTAGAGAGATGTCGTCCTGTGCAGGGGAGACAGAGATGCATTAGAGAGAAACCTGTGGCTCAGACCTGTTCAGGAGAGCATTTGGCAGCTCACGTGCAATTTATCATACCTTCACTGTGCCAAAAATCTCCTCTTTAATGTGGCCGCCGCCAAACTCTTTCTTCAGCGTGGCCCTCGTAGCAGCATATAACATCTTTTGTCGAACCTGAAAAGAAAAAAAAAAAGTTTCTGGATCACTGGATTTATCAGCTGTATTTGTTATAACATGACAATATTAACTTCAAACATGATCACAAAACAAGCAAACAGAAAAAAAAAAAAAGAAAGAATGCATACTACTTTTTAATAAATAGATGTTTTATATATTTATAAAAAAAATATAGAAAGTGTGATATATTTAAATATTTTATTTTATAAAGCAAGACAACACAAGGCAATACAATTATTAACAACAATTATTATTATTTTTTTTTCTAGATTATCATAGTTAACTAATAAGAGACTGAAACTGTGTTCCAGATATTTTTAAATTTTCAGTTGATGATTATTATATTAAACTAGGACTATTAACTATTATTAAATTGATAGCTACAATTTTAAATTAAGATAAATATATGGACATAATTAAAGATAAATCATAATAACAAACACTAGCTGTTTTTTGCCCTAGAGTGAATTAGAAAAAAAAAGTGAATCATTAATAAATGGTATTTGTATTGAACTGAACTGAATCATCAGTGAACTAACTGCAGCATTCTGTGGAACTAAAGCAAAATCAGCATTTGGTGGAACTGAATGTGTCATATGAACTGAACTTGTTTCACGCTGATTAAACCTCATTAATTCCTGATTAATTCCCGAGAAAGCTGCTTTGACACAAATTGCACGGTATATAAGCTCTATAGAAATAAACATAACCAAAAAATAAATAAAATGTAACTGAAATTAAAATGAAAACAGAAAACTTTTTTTTACCATAGTAATAAAGTTAGAATAGCATCTCAATGGTCCTAAAATAACATTTTAAAAGTAGTGTTGTTATAGTAAAGCTCTTGGTCTGAGCAATTTGATCTTGGTCTGGATCCGCATGAAAGAGCGACACATTTGGGTGTGATTGAGACTCATTTTTCCTCCCCTTTGGTTGTTGAGAAAATTAGAATTGCAAATCCGTAGCACAGAACCACAACTGTCTGCTTTCTGCATCGTCACCGTGCTTTTCATTTAGAAAAAACAAAATGACCAGTAAAGAGTAGATTACTCTTCATCAGATCAGATCAAGAAAGCATTTATACGAGCTTACCTGATACCACATTTCAGTTTGTAATTGATCACATCCAAGCTGGATCTCCATCGTCATCATACACATTTACTTCAGAAATACAACAATGCTAGAATATCCATAATGAGCAGATCCACATAGTGCTGCGAAAACCTCTTATTATAGGCTGCTTTTCTATGGACAGGCTTAACTGGGAACCAGATATTTTAAAGAGCTTTAAACCAGAGCTACTATATATGGAGTGCATGGATTAAAATGCATTGAGCGACGCCTTCTAATGATTTCCTTTGGCCTGAAAGAAGACAAAAGCACGCAATTTAAATTTTACCGGCGAGTGATCTGGAGACCAGGCTAGAAAGACCCACTCGTAGCCCTGGTTGTTGGTGGTGTCCAACCTGTA
>CAIGQV010019029.1:7508067-7533320 GCA_903798115.1 Danio jaintianensis | reverse complement strand
ACTAAACTAAACTAAACTAAACTAAACTAAACTAAACTAAACTAAACCAAACTAAACTAAACCAAGAACTAATATCTAAGCATTCCTAAATGAAGTTATATCTACTTGGAAAGTAAAAATATTTATGTTGTCCCTTTGAATTAATTATATTTCATATTCCATTGCTAGATTTTATAAAGACTTTTTAAAAGCTGTTTTTTTATGTTTCAAGTGTAAACTCATTTAACTTTAATTAAATTAATTAAATAATTAATAATTAAATATTTTGCTTCTCAAGTAAATGTGCTTGGTGTAAATATGTTTAGATATTTGCAGTGCATATTCATACATAAATTATTATTATTATTATTTAGATTTTTCCCAATCTTAAAGCCAACATAAAACCCCTTCTCTTCCTCTGAGATTGTCCAATCAGCTGTGGTTGTCTGTGATCTGCACTGAGGCCCATTTTGTATTCACAGACTGATCCTCACAGTCAATCTGTCCGGAAACTGAGGTGTAATGAAGAGCCCAGGGGTCCCGCTATCAAACTGATGCATGACCACATTTGAACGGACACCTTTCCTCACTGAAAAACCATTTAAAGTGACCCCACAGCCTGCTAATGATGTTTCTACAGGCCGTCCCGAGCCGAGTGCAGATAAGAGGAAGGGGGGATTTAGGAGGAGCAGTTTAATGGATGGAGGTGATGCTGTTCATGACCGCTTGATGCTCTTCAGTCTGAGCCAGTGCTGGGACAAACTCACTGACTAAGAGGAGGAGAGATCTGCTCAATAAATGAATGAAAGCTGGTGTTTAATATGCATAGTGAAAACAGAAGACAGCAGATATTATGTTTTTAACAAATAAAATACATCAAAAATAAAAATAACTGATAATGGAAAATATAAAAAGAAAAATTTATAAGTATCTTGCTTCTGTTTTATGCATATTTGCCTTGCACAGGAAAATACAATTTAATTACATTTTTTTATTAACTAATTATATTTACTGTAAAATACTATACTAAATTTTTTTTTTCTTCAAATAACAATATCTTATAAAGACTTGAGAAACAAAAACCAAAAAAATGTAGAACTTGGTTTCAGAATTATGTATTAGAGTAATATATTTTAAAGTATATTTCCAGTGGCAACACAATATGTTTAATAAGCAATTGTAGTCAATGTAATGTATAAGTTACTTAAATATATTGTATATATTATTTATGTATATATTATTTAAATATATTACTATATAATGTTCACTTAATATGAAACTATAGTTAGTTTTGCTATAGCCATTTTTACTTTTTTATTAGTAGTATTTTTCATTTATTATAAAATATTTACTAATGTTGGTGCAGTCATCACATATAGCCAGATATTTTATTTTATTTTATTTTATTTTATTTTATTTATGTAATGTTATTGTATTAGTTTACTGCACAACATTTATTAAAATAAAGAATAAATAAATAAATCAAATAATATTGTCTTATGTTACAAACTTTTTTTTTTTACCAGAATTGTTTTTATTTGTTTATTTCCAATAAAAATATCTAATTATCTTTAAAAGAAAAAAATTAGTTGAGAAGCAAAATTGCCTGATATTTTTTGGTTTAGAGTATAAAAATACACCTTGGACAAAATGTATCTTTCTTACACAACTCTCAATAAATAAATAAATATATAAATAAACAAATAAAAATATATATCAAATCAGAGTATACCTAGGTTACTCCTTCAATAATATATGAATAGTTCAGATGCAAAAATGATTTTTTTTTTTCTCAGGATCCTTTGTGTAGCTTCAGTAAATTCACGTTTATGGCGATGAATAGGTTATTTTCATTCCCTTTAATGTGAAATGATTGAACATAAACAGAGGATACGTGTGAAAATGATCATTTTTGAAGAACATTTCAGATGGCACTTCTGAGGTTTTCGCATCTGGACTCTTCATATATCTGTAGTTTTATAAGATTAGTTTAATGTTTAGCAGTTTCATGAAAGACGATATATTTGCATATTTCTGCAAATAACCTTTGACGTTGTCACAAAATCAATATCAGTAACAGAACATGTGAGGCTCTCATGAGGAAATCTGACCTTATTTGTGATGTGTCCTTTAGGACAGGGCGCTTTTCTAAGCCTGAGGGGTTTTTTTTGATTGGAGGAGCAGAGCAGACAGTAATTTAATGACGAATGCTGTTCACAGACTCTCACTGGAGCTTGGATCTGCTATTGCTTTAGTATGATAATGATGCCTTATGGGGTCCCGAGCTGCAGCCGGTGGATCCAGAACACCTGAGTCAGGGACGGAAATGAACAGGGCCTGTGGCTCAAAAATACCTCAAAATGAACAATTTGCACCACAGATTTAAGTTAAGGGAGCAAAAAAAAATAAAAAATCATTAAAAAAAATCTCGCTACACAGTTAAATTGAAATCCAATGAAGTCCAAATGTGAAAAAGAACGAAAAGTGTTAAGATGCAGCATTACATGGGCTTTATTAATCATACTTCAACATTTACTAATGCATTATAAAAATCCAAATTCATGCTTGTTAACATTTGTTAATGTACTGGGCGGTAACAAATTTATTTCCATTAACAAATATAAATAAATATTGTAAATGTATCGTTCATTGTTTGTTAGTGTTAGTAAATTCATTAACTAACATTAACTAATACAACCATATTGCAAAGCAGAGGTCCTCATCCCTGTTTCTGGAGATCTACCTTCCTCCAACCTTGATCAAACACACTTGAACCAAATAATCAGGAAAACTGAAGCGGCACTTGATAATTACAGACAGGTGTGTTTGATAAGGGCTGCAACTGAAATCTGCTGGTAGATCTCCAGGAACAGGGTTGGTGACCCCTGTTGTAAAGTGCTGTAAACTCATGCCATTTCTCCATAATGTCTGTATATATGCTGTATTCACATAAATAGTCAATCTGTTTATTTATATCATAACATTGTGCAGCCCAGTTAATTTCTCTGGGTATAATTTACATTTTAAACAGTTCAGGTTTTTCTGTTATTGGTAACTGATAATATTCTGACTGATTAAAGTAATGTGTATTTGACAAAAAGACTATGGAAGTTTGCTTCCACCATTGAAAAAAATTAACTGGCACTTTTTTTCTCACAATTATGAGTTTCCATAATTTTTTAAGTTTTTTCCGCCTCAAATTTGTGAGATATAAACACACAACTGCTGTCAATACAATTATGAGATATACTAAAAACTGAAATTTCCTCAGAACTGTACTCACAATTTTTAGTTGATATTTGCCAGTTCTACCAATTTTGTCCTAATAATTCTGACTTTTTTCTTCAATTCTGCAATTCTTCCATTTTTTGAATCACCAAGGACCACAGTTTCTCCTTCTTTAATATTCACCTGAAGATGAAAAGTCACCTCATATTGGACAGCCAGAGGCTATTAATAAAATACATTCATTATACATTTCTGGATGAACTATCCTTTCAAAAGTGAGTGACTGCAACAATTACTGGTACACAAAGGAACTGCGGATCACTAAATAAATATTCAAAGCTAAATTTGTACTCAAGCGTTTGTAACATCAAACAAAACTCACTGAAAAACTTCTGACTTTTGATATTTTCTTTGCTTGTTCTGCAAGAGTCTTTCTGAAGTCTGTTTGAGAAAGTGCGAATCTATAGTCTTCCATCTTCTCCAGTGCTGCAGATGACAGCGGGAGTCTCCCCCTCTCTCTCTTTCTTTCCAGGTGTGTGCTGAGGAACAGATGCGCACCACAGGTGTCCTCAATGTGTTTTTTGTATATATTCATGAGCATGCCGATGACTGCATGAATGTGGGTCCCCTCTGATGCTAAAGCAAGAGCCCAGCAGGAGCATCCAGTTTGTATTTCACAAACGCTGCCACCCACACAAACTCATAATTAGCAGCAGTCCACTAAAATGGCTAATGAGCCTCGGAGGGAGTTCAAAGATGAACCCACTCTTGCAGGAGAGGACCCAGGTTTTTATGGCCACACCGGCTCTGACAGGTGTCTGACTCTCTGCCCGTTTCAGGTTTAGCATACATGAATAAAGCATGCAGGAGGAACAAATACTACATGATTGACTGAATGATTTTGCAGTGT
The DNA here is from genome assembly GCA_903798115.1 of Danio jaintianensis. Taxonomy (NCBI): domain Eukaryota; kingdom Metazoa; phylum Chordata; class Actinopteri; order Cypriniformes; family Danionidae; genus Danio; species Danio jaintianensis. Next base: position 7,529,203 of record CAIGQV010019029.1, on the reverse strand, counting down.
TGAAAATCAGCATGTGCGAGCAAATGTGAGCCCTGCCTCAGTTTGAGTGGTGCATATTTTGCCACACGGAAGAGATATTAGAGATAGTTTCTTTTAAATATATTACTATATAATGTTCACTTAATATGAAACCATTGTAAGTTTTGCTACAGCCATTTTGACCATTTTTATTGGTAGTAGTATTCAATTTTAATTTAATATAATAGACTTTACTAGTGTTGGTGCAGTCATCATATATTAGCCAAATATTTTATTTTATTTTATTTATTTTTATTTTAGTTTATAAGTCTGTCTGTAATTCTGATTGGTCAGTTGTGACATTCCAAGGTATGCTATTTCCAGATAACAACCTCTCAAACTAATAACAGATCTTCATATGGGTACTTTGAATCATCTTGACTGTCAATGAATACATTCACAACCATATTTATTATGCTTGTCTGTCACACTGCTGTTTCCGACTGTTTTCATGTCGACGCTTCATGTCAGGCTACCAATAAGCCTGTCGGGTTTACCAGATGTACTTTATTTCTTACTTAAAAATATTTACTACTTTTAGTTACAGTTAATGGCATGAATGGAAGCCCCACAAACAGTCCCACCACTGAGGGTAAGCTGCAATTTTTACCGCTGGTCCTGCCCAGCTTTTCTTTATCTTCTGTTTTCTGAGTTCCTCCTTCATTAGCCAGCTCCTCATCTTAAGTTTTAAGAAGGGTCTTGCCCAGCCTTGACATCACTGATTCCACCAGCCCAGTGTCCACTGGGCTCTCAATAAGTCTCTGTAAACTTAGTCAGCTCCACCAGCCGTGGGACTTCCAGTTACCAGTTTCATCAATCTATATGAATCCCATCTCCACTTCCCATCCCATCTCACTATGCTAACGTTTTTGTCCCGCTCCACCTTAGTCAGTAGTCCACCTGTCTCCATCTCTGGCTGTGCATCATTCTGTCCCACTGGCTCTATTGGACCCCTCCATCCCCTCATCTCCACCTTGGTTCTCAGTCACTCTGGCCATCCATCAGCTACATCTCTGTCAGAGATCTGTCTCTACCACATCTCCACCATGTCTCCATCCTCCCATGACTTCACCATAGACTGCCCTCCTGGCCCTCACCTCGATCTCTTCAATCCACATCCTGGATCATCTGGTCATCACTTGCTCCACGTTCTCTTCCAAAGCAGCCCTTATCTCGGTTATTGGTCCAGATTTGTCTGATTTGGTGTGCTACTGTAACATGTATGTAAAGATAAAATAAAAAAATTTCTGTATAGGGCTGCATGGTGAATAGAAGGTGACCACAAGTTCCTGTTTGTGTCAAGCTCTAGGCAACAAACAACTTTCACTCTAGTTTTTGTTGACAAAATGAACACTGGTGCTTTCAGATGGAGCAGCATTTACTACACAGAGTTGTTTTTCATTGACAAGCTATGCAAAATTGTGTTTATAACTGCAGATTATTTAATCGGGCAATTATACAATCCAAGATAATCGTTCTGCAATAATTACATCTGTTTGCATTGCTTCTTAATGAACTACGACTACATCTGAAAGCATGTGAAAATACTACATTTAATAAGGTTTTTACTCCAAACTCACTTCTTAACTTGAGTCAAGTGTTTGAAATATATACTTCCGTGAGATGATTCCATAGTTGTGTGCTTGTTAGTCAACAACTGCTATGGGGATTTGCTGGATTTCTTTATGGCCATTTGGAATTTCCGCATGCAAGAGCGCCCTCTGGCTTTTGGAGGAGATTTACTACTGATCAAACACTCGTGTTTCCCTGAGAAGATGTGCATGAGAATCGCAGCTTTTGAGGAATCGTATTTGTGATTTCGTTTCGATTGATGATGCAGCCTTAATGCTGTTTAATTTGATTCACATGCTAGTAAACTTAGCAATTAATGTCCAGAATTAGAAACCACGCAGCCGAGAATATATTTAAACAATCTGTTGATGTGAGACAAGGTGAGCCCTGAATCTCTAACACAATTAAATTTCCCACAAGACCGCCCACAGTCATTTCAATTGTACGAGTATGACTAAACAAACACAACCTCCATAGGTTTTATGTCAGAGAAAAATCAATTGGGAGCAGCTCTAAAATGTGATTTTAATGGATTTTTGGATATAAACCCCAATATTGAACCGCAAAACCCCTGCTCCGGAGCGATAACACAGCAGTGGCCCTCTCTCTTGGCTCTGGAGGAGGATGAGGATCAGGTTCGAGACTCAAGAGCTTCCCCGGGCCGCTGTGGCTTTGACAGACGATGGCGATCTTCAGGTCTAATGAGCTGTGGAGGCAGAGAGAGCAAAGGAGAATATTTCCTGCAGCGAGTCGGGCCAAAAAACCATTTAACAAAAGGAAATATGCAGGAGGTCCAGCAGCGAGGGGCTTTTCATTTTCTTGCCGCTTTCTTCTCCCAATTTCCTGCCTCAATTTGGCAACTCGAGAGAGAAGATATAGAGAATAGGAGAGAAAAATGGTTCCAGTCTGTGAGGAACCGGTGTGCGATGTATGTGTGGGCTGCAGCAGCTCGCCGTGTTTTGACATGTTTGATATGAAATAAAATAACTAGGCGTTGAGAATCAGGCAGGAGTGAATTTGTATCCGAAGTCGATCATTTAGCTCTCGTTACGGCTCATATTGAGCGAGCGGTGTTACTGTGGTTTTGTGCCAATCATTTACACAGCGTTTGTACATTACCCACACCTACACGAGTAAACCGACAAGATGTAAATGATTTCAGTGAACCGTGAGCTCAGCATAACCTGAGCGGTATTTATATGTATGCACATTATGTACAGTAGCAGTATGTGGGTAAGAGATGAGTCAATATAACAGTGGCTTGAATACTTTTCTATAAAGCATTAAACCGAAGTGTGTTATTTGTGCTTTGCTTTTTGAATTCAGACGCACATTAGGAGGTGTGTAAAAGCAAGGTTTGAAAATAAGAAAATATAGCATAATATTTAGTAAGGTCGCTGGTTCGAGCCTCGGCTGGGTCAGTTGGCATTTCTGTGTGGAGTTTACATGTTCTCCCCTTGTTCGCGTGGGTTTCCTCCAGGTGCTCCGGTTTCCCCCACAAGTTCAAAGACATGCACTATAGGTGAATTGGGTAAGCTAAATTGTCCATAGTGTATGTGTGTGAATGGGAGTGTATGGGTGTTTCCCAGTGATGGGTTGCAGCTGGAAGGGCATCCGCTGCATAAAACATATGCTGGATAAGTTGGCAGTTCATTCCGCTGTGGCGACCCCAGATTAATAAAGCGACTAAGCCAAAAAGAAAATGAATGAATGAATGAATATATATATATATAAATATATATATATATATATATATATATATATATATATATATATATAAAATTTATAAAAACATAACATAGCAATTATGAATAGAACAATATTCATATATTAAAATAATATAAATAATATAATATTGTTAGCAATTGTATGTATATTTTAATATGTATTCATATACAAATTTTTTATTATTATATACTTATTAATTATTATAATTATTATATAATTGTAATTTATTTGAGTGTCAATTGTTTTTTGAAAAGAAATGTTTATATATAAACAAATATAATAATAATTAAAAAATAATAATAATATATACAATATGGTCACAGGTTTTCTCTTACCTGTAAATGGGATGTAAAACCACCTGATGAACTTTATAAATCAAAACACAAACTTACACCAATTAGATTCTAAACCCATTTAAGTGACATAATTTTGTGATCCACCCAGTAATGGCCACAGAGAATATTTTCAGGTAATCTGAACAATCATTAATTTTTTTATGCAGTTTAATATTATACTACATGATCTATTCCTTAAATAAGAGCAGAGCGGCAGCAGGTGCAAACTCTACTGCTTCTCTCTGACCTTCAGCCTCGTCCACACTCAAACTGTACTACACACATACACACATATGAGCTGCATTACTGTCTCTGGAGCTTCAGCTCTTCATCCATCTACAAGACGCTTCGGCCCAGATTCACTCAAGGGAAAACAAGTGACCCAGATTCACTGGCCACCATCACCGGGACTTGAAAAACACATACAGTCAACATAAGACCACTTACTAATCAATCATGCATGAATAGAACTGAATATAGATTAGAATAAAGCACGAGATGGGGTATGGTACACTCTAAAAATATCAAATAAGTAACAGTTTCGGTATTTTGTGATTCATGGGTGTTTTCGGTTTATTTACAGTTATGAACTGCATTATGAAAACCTGATCTATGTCTACTCTTGATGTTGAAAACTCGGCAGTTTAACAAAGTGACTTTTATTGATATTCTAGTAGTTTGAAACAATAAATTGTATAATAATATATATAGAATTACGTCAATGAAATGAAAGAAAATGAATTTATCACCAGGTTTAACACCAACCCAGACAATATATCAATTCAAACTATTAAATAAATATCAATAAATGTAACTTTTTCAAACTTTTTTAACAACAAAACTTGGAGAAAAGATCAAGTTTCCATAATACAATTCAAAAGCAAATATATGTATGTGTATATTTTTATGTATGTGGCACATTTTGCCATAAATCTCAAATTTTATTTCATAAAATAACTTAATTAATTCAGTTATAGATTAAGTTTACAGACCTAAATTTAATTGAATTTAAATATTAATACTACCTAAACCAAATAAAGTAATAATCTAATCTTAATCAATCATTAAAAAAATGATTTCATAAATCTTAAATATTTATTAAACAAAATAAATAAAGCAAATAAAAATGTTATATTACGAATTTTTGCAAATTTTAACAAAATGTTCCCTTTTGTGATTGGACAAACAGTGATTACATAACCCAGATGGCTGGTGTTCAGACAGACTGTGTGTGTGGGACTGAATTCCTCATTCTGTTTCAAACACACACGCACGCACACACACACACACACACACACACACACACACACACACACACACACACACACACACACACACACACACACACACACACACACACTTGGCCATGTTGATTGGCACTCATTCACTCATTCACATGTCCGCTCAGTGACACTTTCTCCCACTCTTTTTCTTTTTCCCCTCTTTCTTCTCTCAAGATGCTGCTTGTGCTGTCAGTCATGCAAAACCAGAAAAAAGATCGACCCTTGTGTTCACAAAGCAATTTACCTTAAGTGGGGTTGTTTGGAGCACAGAGAGGAGGCGCTTGAATCAATTCTTGCAATCTGTCAGCCAAACACACATAGCTGGATTTAACGTGAAGACAAAACCGAGACAGAAGGAAATTCTTATTACACATCCTGTTCAACTGCCGGAAGACGCTTCCTAATGGTTACTTCCAGCGCATTCCTTACTGAGAGTGAAATCAATGAAAAGAGAATATCTATTCTGTGTTTTATTGTTTTTGTGCATGTTTGAAGAAAAAAAAAGTTATTTGGATTTTTAAGTTAGGTTGTGTTGCTTCGTAAGTAAATGTATTTTTAAATGTTTAAATGGATGGATAGACAGACGGACAGATGGAATGGACTACATTTAATAAGATTGTAAATATTTTTTTAACTTGTTTTCCACTAAATCCTTATATCTAAGAATCCTTTGATAAATGTCCTGACACAAACTACATAAGATATTGAGTTTTGTGTTCAGAAAGTGCATCTTTAATACAATTGTTTTCTTACTCCACTGGCAGATTTCATACTTTATACTTCTTAAACGACTGCTCTCTGAATATTAAAGATATAGTTTCTGGAAAGTTAATATCTTAGTTAATTCTAAAAGCAAAACAAAAAACATAAAATAAGACAGAAAATGTATGCCTCCCATCACAGTGAGTAAATGTATGTGTCATGCAAATCAAGATTTTATCTGATTAGTCCATAAACATTCTTATTTACTGTACTAATATAATTTCGAAATGCATTTATTAATGATTCTCTTTCTGTTTCCGAAGGGTATTTTATATTTTAAGTAATTTTTTTGGCATATCATAACTGATATACAGTACATAACTAATGCTTTACTTTGTTTTTAATAACAAATGATTACAACGTTCTGCCAGTATTCTTCTTTTACGTATTTATTTATATAAGCACTTCACTTATATTTTAAAATACATTTATTTTATATATATTCCACTGTAATGTAGAATAATGTTACAAACAGTATTAGTTTACAGAATTGAAACTCTTTAGTTGTACACTAGCTATTAAAAGAGCAAATTTTGTCTAATGATACTGTTATTTGGAAACAGCAAAACAAACACGCCCATAACCCAACAAGACCACCCCCATTTTCATATATCAGCTATGATACTAGACATGCCCCTTACTGCTGATTGGCTGCAAGTGTGTTTTTTTGTACTCTGTCCTTCATTGTGGTTAAAAGCGTATTCAAACAGCACCTTTAATCTCATAAATACACATTTAGTCAATATTAGCTGAAATGAGTGACTGTAGGTGAAATCTTAGGTCATATTTACCATCCAAACACTGCATTTTAGTAGCTCCTGAAACAGTTCCACCCAACGACAGCTTCTCAACCTTTTCCTCAGAGCGTTCCAATGGATTAGCATTTACCCTTTACAACTACAACACACACCAAATGCTTTAGACCCCATTTACACCTGCGGTCTTAATACCAGAATGCTCCATCAGGAGTGCGATTGTTCAGCCACACAATAGAAGCCATTCAAACAACAGAATACAATGAGTGCGTGCTTTAAGGTCAGAATGAAGAAGATAATATAAAATAAAAAACAGCAGGTCTGAGATAAAGAAAGAGGATAGTGATGAGGCCAGTCTGAAAGTGCCCAGCCAGTGTCCTTTAAAACACTCTTTTCTGCTTCCTTCAACAGAAAAGGAGAGTCTGTCAGGCCCTTACACTGCAGTCTGGAGTATCTGATCCTGACAGCTCCGTCAAACACCTGCATTAGCATTCACACAGTCCACCGACACAAGCGTGTCAGGGCAGGACAGAGTGCTGAATCCTGCTGATATTACAAGAAGGCTTTTTAAGCACAAATTATTCAAAAGTAGGGCCTTTGTGAAGAAATTCACTTTCCTTACCAAACACGCGAGCACACACACATTCACACTCACACATTCAGACAGACTCCATTTTGTCCTTGGGGGAAAAAAATAAACGTTTGGCGCAGGATGGTTTTCTTTGTTCTCTGGGTTTATTGACATTTCAAACGGATGAAAAATGCAGGGTTGTGTTAATGGCTTGGCGGTTACTTTGCTGTATATGCAGGTTCTCTTTTGCCGAAAGGTTTATTTATTGTTAGGAGATATAGCTGGTTAGTTGTGAATATTGGTTATGTGGAGAATGTAAGAGCTCGGATTGGATGAAAATGTGTGCTAATGCACTGCTTATTTGAATGTGTTGCAAATAATGTTTGTAGTTTGGATTGTAGAGAGTTGTAAAAATGCTACAGTAAAAAAGCTGGTAACTGGTTAAGAAGTTTAGTTTTCTGACCATACTAATGCATATTTTGTATTGTGTTAAGCAAGTCACCTAAAATTATTATTTTTTACCTAATAATACTAGTGCTGTCAAATAATTAATCACAATTAATCGCATCCAAGAAAAAAGTTTGTATTTACATAATATATACATGTGCACTGTGTATATTTATGTATATCCGCTTGTTAAGTAATGACGTATGAAATACGTTCCGGGTCCAAGACGCTAATCATTTGAATTGAGAAAATATTCGTTTAGGACCACTTTTTAGTCATATCACACATTAAAGTGAATTTTATGGTTTACACAACAATCTCTGGACTTGCTGCATCACAGACACCAATATTTTAACAATATATAAAAACTTATCACTTTCTGGCTATCAATACTCATTCATTCATTCATTCATTTTCTTTTAGGCTTAGTCCCTTTATTAATCTGGGGTCGCCACAGCGAGATGAACCGCCAACTTATCCAGCATATGTTTTACGAAGCGGATGCCCTTCCAGCTGCAACCCATCACTGGGGAACATCCACACACACTCATTCACACACATACACTACGGACAATGTAGCCTACCCAATTTACCTATACCACGTTTTTGGACTTGTGGGAAAAAACCGGAGCACCTGGAGGAAACCCACGCGAACATGGGGAGAACATGCAAACTCCACACAGAAACGCCAACTGACCCAGCTGAGGCTCGAACCAGCGACCTTCTTGCTGTGAGGTGAACGTGCTACCCACTGCGCCACCGTGACGCCCGCTATCAATACTATCATGGTTATATATAGTGATCGTGATTTTCGAAAGTAATACATCGCTTTGTAAACGTTTATTATTACCATTTGTTGAGCCTCCCCTTACAGTTGTATATAGCGCTTGGACCCGGAAGCCACTTTGCGTGATGTCACACTTAACAAGCGGATATGTATAAAGACACACACATACTGTACATAAAATACAAAAATATACAAAAGAAATATATTTACATATATTTATATATAAATTGTATTATCTATAAATATATAAATTTATATATTAATATTACTATAAATAAATATTTTATACAGTATAGTCATGCGTATATTTATATAAACATTAATATACACCGTACACACAAATATATTTTGTAAATATGAACTTTTTTGGATGTGATTAATCATGATTAATCATTTGACAGCACTAAATAAAACCGAATACAAAATAAGTTTTCTTGTCAAGCAAACATATCTTATAAGATAAGGAAATATATAATAAAAATATAACACTTTTGCTGTAAAATACTGTATATACACACACAGAAAAAAAGAAGAAAAAAAAAATATATAATCTTTTAAGCTACAGTAGCTACAGGATTTTACAGGAAAACTGTAATAAATCTATCAAAATGTTTCATGTAATTTTACAGTGCAATTTTTTTCCCCAGGTCACTTTGTCACTGAATGTCTGCCTAAGCTTGAGTTTAAAGTCTTTAGGTCATAAATCTGCATATCTACAGTATGATCAAATTCAACCCCCATGTGAATGCGATAAGGTTTAATACATTATTTCTCTGAAACCTCTTTTTCTTGATTGGAGTCTCGTCCCGTGAGTCCTGACAGTGCTGACTGGCACATTATTCATATGGCACAGTCTTCTTGGCAGTCATTAATATCTGTTATTTGAGTCTTTCAAGAAACTGTCAGTAATAGTCAATGTCCTACTTTCTAAAGTATGACATATATTGCAAAGTATATATCAAAATGAGTCTTTCAGCCCGATACCAACAAGAAAGCAATATAACACATATATTAATTAAATTCTGACAGAAATAAAAAGTTCCTAAATAGCAGCATAGAACAAACTAAAATCATGATCTTTGTCAAATACATCAAGGTCAGTAAGACTTTTAATGTTTTTATGTCTCTTCTGGTCACCAATGGTACACTTATTTGATGAAAAATACAATAAAAATAATAAGATTTATTGCAATCTGTAACAATTTTCTATATGGATGTATTTCAAAATGTAATTTATTCCTGTAATGCAAAGCTGAATTTTGTCTTTAGTGTCACTTGATCAATAATCACTTCTAATGTGAAATCAATCTAATCTGCATTTTAATGCTCAAAAAACAGTTCCATATTATTATCAATTTTGAAAACAGCATTGATACAACATTATATTCATATTGTTTCTATGATTTTTTAACAACTTTTATACATTACTATGAGGTTTGATAAATTTAATGCATCTTACTGAAAAAGTATTATTAAAAAATGTAAAATTATATATATATATAAAATACTTAAAAATATCACATTTTGAGAAGGTACTTAAATGTAAGTTTTAATAAATAAAGCCATATAAATAATTCAAACAATTTGTATTACATTGAATTTATTTAATTTAATGATTTCTTAAATGATCTTTCTCAATTTAATGCGTCTTGCTCAATAAAAGTATTCAATAATTTCATAAAAAAAGAATAACATTTAAATATATAATCTAATTGAGAATTGTTGTACATTTAACAATGCAAAATGTTTATAAACAACCTATTTCATATGCTTATGAATATATATATATTTTTTCATCATCATCATTGTTCCTATTCACTTGTGAACTCTTTATCTCCGTTTCTCAGAAATAATCTCCACATGAATGTACAGTATATATACACAGTATATCTGTGTCTCTACAATCCACCCTCCCCAACACACCCCGGGGTGAGAGGTGATGATAATGGTTATTAAGCCTTATTAATAACCATAATTGCAAGGGAAAACATTCAGCTTTACATGTGTAAAACTCTCACCTAACATCATTCCCCATTATAGTGCTGTAATTGGAAACTATGCTCAACCCAACACAAAAAAGCATGAATGATGAAGTCTATTAGGCCTAAATTATTCAAGCCATAAGTTGAAAATAAATCTCTTTTCGCCCAGACATATGAAAAGCGACTCGTAGCAGGAATAATAAAAAAAAGGATTTATTTCTCAGCGACAAGGACTGCTTTTGAACTCTGTATTAAGTCCCTTGAGTGTATCACAGAGCTTTATTAGAGAGAAAAAAAAAAAAAAAAAAAAAGTGCCAGCTTGGAAATATTCATGCTATTCAAGAGTGTTCATTACCGCATGAACACACTCCACGGCACAGACATCAAAGAAAAAAACCCTGGCCATAGATCAGCTAAACCTTCAACACGGCACAACCAATCCTGCTTTACTGATCCTGCTTTTCACACATCCACAGTAAAAAAAAAAATCACATCAGAGGCCAGGTTTTGACTTCAAGAAGACTTTAAACTGCAGTGTGATGTCAAAAGAGAAACTTGACTTTCCATGCGGTGAAATGAAATCATTTAAGCTTCTATAGGTTACAATAGAGAAAATGGATCTCTGTACCAATCTTGTTAATTTCAATTGACTGGCAGGAGCTGACTGGAGGAAAGGAGGAGGGGGGAAAGAGAGAGAAAGAGAGCAAGGCGGAGGTTTCAGATCAAAGGTAACATGATTTCTTTTCTTGTGGCGGATCAGAGGTTTTTTCTAATGTGTCTGCTGCTCTCTAAAGTGCCGTCTTGCTGAACTACATATGACCGGTCAGAATTTCACACCCTTCCTTTAGTGAACAATGCACCTTGTCAGAACCAGTTAGGACTTTATTATGACATTTACGTCATATTATTAAATAGCTATTTGTATTGCATATTGGATGTAATTACACTCAAAAAATTACGTTTGATGTTTGTTGAAACTACTTAGAAGATAAAATTAAAATATGAAGAAACAACACAATTCTTGAGGGTTTTTTTTGGGACAACTCAATTGTTTTATGTTCAATCTACTTAAATTTGTAAAAACTAATAAGTTAACTTAATTCTTTCATGTTGTGCCATCGCAAATCGATTGTGTGGAGCCCAGCACTTTTTTACTGTGTAGTCTTGCCATGATTACCAGTTTCAAGGTAAACCACTGTAAATGTTCTTATGGTTAGAATTACCATTTCAAATTTACATTGTCATTAAAACTGTGATTGACTAGCAGGATTTAGAAAAATCCCATCACTTTGCGATTAGCTAATTGCAAAAATCTGCAACGTAAAGTATGTCTATATAGACAGAGTTTGTGCGATTTTGTTTTGTCCAACATCTAACCCCATATCTCAGTATGTTTACATGTGCACACAATCATATTTTTTGTGTTCGAGTTTGGAATTTGCAATTTCTCCAGCTTAGCAGTACTGTAGTTTGCTTGCGTGCTGCATTGGTTTCATGTGTCACATGTTTATATTAGTTTTATATCTCATGAACGCAAATTTGGTCACTGTTTTGGTGGGCACTAGCTTATAGATATCCTAAAAACTATCAATACTGATACCAACATTGCAAAAACTAATACGTTTTTTTTACAGTGTGAAGCTCTCGGTAGTGCTGATATTTTCACTCAGATGTGCATTTTTATTCGATGTTTGACATAATCTCAACCGAAACATGAAGAGAGGGTGGGACATAGTGTAGCCTGTCCCTTTTTAAATAACAGCTAACAGTTTTGTTTTATCATCGCTCTGCCAGTGAGAGTGAGTTCAAGCACATCAAATGTGAAGTGTCTTGAAGGGGGCGGGGCATGTCATATACTAGAGAGCATTGAATTGGTCACGATTTAATAAGAAACTGAAGTATGAAGTGACGTGAAAAAAACATTGATCCATTTAGACGGAAATAACAAACTGCAAGCTTTGCATGTTTATATGTTTTATATCTCCTAAACTCGAATTTTATCACTGTTTTGGTGCACACTAGCTTACAGATATTCTACAAACAAACAATACTGTTACTAACACCTAAAAACCTTTATTTTAATATCATGGGACCTTCATGGGAAGTCATTCATTCATTCATTCATTCATTCATTTTCCTTCAGCTTACTCTCTGATTTATCAGAGGTCACCACAGCGGATGCCCTTCCGCCCCCAACCCAGTACTGGGAAACAACCATACACTCTTTCATTCACACACACACTCATATACTACGACCAATTTTCTTTACCCAGCTCACTTATATTGCATGTCTTTGGACTTGTGGGGGAAACCAGAGCACCCGGAGAACACTGGGGAGAACATGCAAACTCCACACAGAAATGCCAACTGGCACAGCCAGGACTCAAACCAGCGACCTTCTTGCTGGTTCACTGAGGCGACAGTGCAGACCACCTTTAAAATTGTAAAAACTAATAAGTTAACTTAATTCCTTCAAGTTGTCCGAACACAAATTGACATTTTTTGACAGTGCTGGAGCTCTCGGCGGTGCTGATATTTCCGCTCAGGCGTGGGACACTTCTCTGCTGCAGGGCTTTTTTCGGAGGCAGCTGGAGGAACAGAGCACACGCCGGGTCACTTCTCCTCTCCTCACAGGCATGAGGAAGCACTAGTCAGACTCTTGGCTCTCTTTAAGCCAGGAAAGGCAGACTAATATAGAGTCAAAGTGTCCAACAGCAGAGGACAGAGACGCTGCCAGTGGCAGAGAGCGGATTCAGCACTTCAGCAAGATTACACGCTGTGCTGAAAAGGGCAAGAGATTATAAAAAACAACCACTCAGTGTGTGTGTGTGAGTGTGAGAGAGAGAGAAACAGAAGAGGAGTAATAAGCAATTTAATCAACATGGTGATTATGGGTCAAAGGGGCACTCTGTAATTTTTACTACTTACAAAACGAAGAAATAAAAGAGTACTTTTCACTCGTGAGAGTCTTGTTTTAATTTGCATAAAGGGTCGCTGGATGAGGTCACGTTGGTCATGTGACTAATATAACTAGCGCCTCTCATTTTGTCTTTGCTGATAGAGTTTTGGTGATGGAATCAAATTATTTTGTGGGAGCACAAAAATATATATATTTTTTTAATCTAATTTACTATAATATAAATTTGCGGTCACAAAGACTGCCTGCAAATTGTACCCCAAAATGTATCAAATAAAAAGCAATTGAAAAATAAAACAAAGACAAATATATAGTACATAAACAACAAAAATTATTAGTATTATTAGAAATTTTCCCTTTTTTTATGTGGTCACAAATGCTGCCAACAGATTATTTAACATTTAAATAAAAATTAGAGTTAATAATAATAATAATAATAAATACAAATATTCATATTATGTGGTCATAAAATGTGCATTTGTAAATGATTTTACCAATTGGGAGTTCAGCATTTGACGCTGCAGTATCTAAACCTTCCACAAGTATTTCCACAAAAGCCAAAAACAGCCAAATGCTGATTCTATAAATATCAGCTCACATTGCGCATGCATTTGATCAAGAGAAAACACACGCATATGTCCACACACTATAGGTCAGATGAAGGTTGGCACATGGCGCTGGCACAGCCCCATCAGATGGGCAGTGTGTCCACTAATCTGTGGATCAGTAAATGACGGAAATGAGAGGAATCGCACTGCAGTAATCTGTGTTTGAGCTTGAAACAGAGAAAGATCATGAGAGATCAGAGGAGAAGCGCACTTTATCAAGCAACTATTTAAAGCAGGATTACTGGCACTGAAATAAAGCCTGAATTTGGAGAATCCAGACACCAGATTGAGGGAAACAGACAGGATGTTGAATTCAGTGGAGACTGGAGAAGAAAAAGGCACATGGAAAATAATATTATTTTAATCATTTTTGATTCCTCGTGTTCACAAAGCCCCTTTGATTTTGAGAAAAACAAATGTACTTAAGATGTAATCAAATTCTTTTCTAGTCGAATTGTGAATGATTCATCTGTGCATGTTATTCCAAAGAGAATGTTCAAGAATGTTCGTTTTTCTAATCTTTAATCACAAATGAATCTAAATCAAAATATAATAAGACTGAAATACGTCACATTATGGAAGCAAAATGGGCTGGAAATGGCAAAAATGTGGCTTTATGAAATCATAATATTACTTATTATAAACTTAACATACAACAACAACAAAATCTCCACGCATCTCCAAGCATATAATAACAATAGATGGAAAATGCATTTGCAAACAAAAAAATGCAATTCTTGCATGGTAAGCTTTCCTGAAATATTATGCAATATAAAGCAGTGCAAATAAAATATATATATATTTAAATTAATTAATAAATAAAATATAATTGTATTATTAATAACAACACTAACCAATACAACACTACTTCTACTACTACAAAAAAAGCAAAATAATTTAGATGATATTTAGATAAAACAGATGAGTTCAGTAAACTGTATTTAAATAAATACGTAATAATACTGATTATTAAAAAAAAAAAAAAAATCGCAATGTATATCTAAGCATATAATAATAAATGCAATATGCAATTGAAAAAATAAAATAAAATTTCTGCATGTAAATTTTTCCTGAAGCATGTATTGAAGTTTTAGAATAAAAGAAAAGAAAAGAAAATTACTTTTACTACTATACTAAAAATATTTATTGTATTTAAATAAAGACAGAAATGCTTTTTTTTCAGTGGAAACCTTTTATTTTACCATGACACAATAGTGCACCAAGCCATTGAAGTAACCAAACATCAACCCGACAAAAGGTGCAACAACAACAACCCCCTCATCAAAGTAAAGACAGAATTCAAAAGACATGAGAAACGAACACATTAAATAACCTATTCACAACATCAAGATCACATTTTCCCCAGAAAGGAGCAAAACAACCATAAATACTGAAAGAAGTAAACACCGGTAAACCTTGAGCATCTCATTTACAAAGGGTTTTACCATGTGTGCAGCTCGCTGAACCCATCAAGCACAAAACACTGCAGTCAACGTCAACTTAGCCTTTAGTTTTAACATCGTTTTTGATATCGAAACCTGAAAATCAAATGGAATTTGCAATGATTGATCTTTATATCGAAATATTGTGGCATGGATTCCAATGATTGATAATCAATAAATGACAAATAAACACGTTATTAAGGCAAGACACTGCAGGAAAAAGAAAAAAGAAAAAAATTTGTTAAATCTTGGGCTTTTTGACTTTTACAGTTTTTGAGATTTTGGGCTTTTCATAAAATGTTTTTTTTTTCTTTTAATTCTTTACTGTAAAAGTTATTAGTAGCTTTACTTATAAAAAAAAAATAGAGTAAACCCACAGTACAAAAAAAAAAAAAATTAACTTATTTAAAATGAGATGAACTAACACAATACTTGAGGTTTTTCTTTGGTACAACTTAAACTTTTTAAATTTGTAGTAAGAAATTGTGTGAAACCCAGCATTTTTTACAGTTCATTGTAACTTGTAATTTTAAAGTTGACTTAACTTTATTTTTATAATGATGTCCACAGTTCATTTACTTGATAATTTTAAAGTCAACTAATCGCTTTGAAAGCAGAAGGTTTACTCACTTTGTTTTAAGGTAACTAATTACTCTTTACAGTATAAAGTAAAGAAAATATCCAAAACAGACTTTTAAGTTGTTGTTGTTGTTGCTCCTAAATCTGCAGATTTTCATTTTAATACATATAAAAGGCTGTTTTCTCAAAATGAGACAAAATGTTTTTTTGTCATTTAAATACCAAACCAAAACTTTTTTTAAAGGTTTTGACAGAGAGATTTGTTCTTACATAATTTGAGTGATTATATACGACACTTTATTCGACAAAAAAAATAGGAAACATATTTATTTATTTTTGGCGGGTTGCAGTGTTTTCTGAATTATGGAGTAATAATAAACAGAAACAATCAAAATCTCCTCTGTAAAAACTCTAATAAGTAAGTAACTAACTAACTAACTAAATAAATAAACAAAGTGACTCAAATTTAAAATAAAAAAAAATGTATGCAAACTTTTCAAAAATTAATTCTTCATTTGCATGTGTAGAGTTGGACCATTTTAGAAAACATTCCTAAAATACCGATCAACTGTTTCCTCTTATTTCACCTGCAGTGCCTTGCCTTAAAAGCATCAAGCTAAATTGTAAACACTGCTTAAAGCTGAAACGATGCTTTATTTATTTATTTATTTTCAGTGACTAAGCTATCAGTATATCTGTGTTTATGCTATAATACAGTATAAAATGATCTTCTGAAGGGGATGAAACTGTACAGAGAGCCGAGATGAAGAGGGGGAAAGAAAACAGACAAGAGAGATAGATAAAGAGAGAGAGAGAGATAAAGAGAGAGAGAAGAAAGGAAAAGTCATATATTTTGCCTTCTGAACAGCACTAGAGGCACAGAGGGTCCACAGAGCAACAGATGTGGCCATTCTGCAGAGAAACAGAGACGAGAGAGAAGAAAAGGAGAAAGACATTAGTCAGAGAAGAAAAGCAGCCAATGTGACAGTCATATAGAAGTGTTTCTGCAGTGGATGTGTGTAAAGCGTCAGTCTGTCATAATTGATCTGTGAAGCCAAGCGCCGACGCCAACCTAGGCTGGGTCACTTTCATAAGAGATGAGTAATCCCTCTCCTGTACCTGTGCTCAGATCAGTTCTTTATTCCTGCTGCGTTTCTCACCCAGGCTAACTCTACATGTCTTACCCCATTGCTTATTATCCCATTTATTACACAAGTAAAAATACATAAGTTTAATCTATCTATTTAATTATATATAAAATGTTTTAAATGTCACTTTTAATAATATTTCTTCTTAATTTATTTGTTTATGAACTTATATTTATGGATTATTTTGGAATAATTCACCAGCCAGTCATCAACTATTCTTTACATATTCAATAACAAACTTGATGTGGATGAACTGTACCTTGCACTGGCAGAGGGAGCACTCGGTGCCGTGTTTGGTCCAGGCGGATCCGCTAAAACGACTTATGCCATATTCGTCCACACAGGTCTTGGTGATGTCATTGCGCACTGTGTCGGCCAGGCAGGGGTCAGTGATGCAGCGCGGGCAGCATTCGCCATCCGGCACCACTGTAAACTCACAGTCGGACACCGGCGCACACGAGACCGGCCAGCAGTCCACTTCGCCCCTCTGAAAAACAAAGGTCAGGGCTTCATCTGAACAATCAATACTTCTGCAATTACATTTGCCACATAAATTACACACTTCCGCTTTAACAGGCTGCAAATCACCAAGAGTGTGTTGTGGCCACTGATCCAGAGAGAAGAGTGTAATGAAGGATCGATACCACAGGTCAGGGCTGGATTAATATATCGCAGGTGAATAGGGTTCAAATATTTGCTAATAATTATATCACCATGCTTCAACAGGTGCTTTATTACATTAAAAATATGCTGACCTTTGTTTTTTATTATTACAGATTTTCTGAATTGTGATCCTGAACCACAAAACCAATCTTATGTTGCATGTTTGTATAATTGTTTTTGGTATATTACATTATAATACAATATATACAGTACCTTAAATACATTGTGTATGGTTCAAAATGATCTATCTTTCTGTTGTGGCAAAAATCATTAGAATATTAAGTAATATTATGTTCCATGAAGAAAATGTTTTTACATGTTCCTATAGTAAATATACCAACACTTTTTTATATACATAATACTTTTTATTAGTATTATGTATTGCTAAATACTTAATTTGGACAACTCTAAAGGTGATTACGTAGATTTTTTTGAAGCCTTAGATTCCAGATTTTAAAAATAGTTGCAAAATATGCAAGGCTTAGTATTAAGCTTTGAGATGATGTACATGCAGTATTTCAATTTCCAACAATTTACACTTATGACTGATTTTGTGGTTCATGGTCACAAATTTCATTTTTAAATATGCGAAAGTTTGGAAACCAGCTCACACTATTAACAACTTATAAGCATCTAATTTGCGGTTTATTAATAGTTAGTAAGGTACTGTTAGTTTAGGTATGGGTTCAGATTAAGTGATCAGAAATATGGTCACGCCGAATAAGGCATTAATCAGTACTAATAAAAACAGCTAAGAAAAGCAATTACTAATGAAAAGTAGTTACTAATGAAAATTGGTCACCAAAATAAGGTGTTAATAAGGCATTATTTCATGATTTATGCTCTAATTTGCATATATTTCCAGGGGAAAAAAAAATCAAGAAATACCGCTAACTGAAAACAACTGAATACAATATTGTATATAATAAGGCAAATTATGTATGAACAAAAACATGTTACATATACTAATACAACAAATACATATATTAATATAACTGCATAGTTTGGTGTAAGTGCTGCTGAAGTGGAGATTAAAAAAACAATTCTTGAGAAAACTGCACTTAAAATCTAGTCACAAATTGATAAATTGTGATATTTAAAAGTGTATTTTGGGTATTTTCTTTACATTAGACAAAAAATACTGAAATCGGTATCTCACCTTAATATACTACACACACACACACGCACGCACACACGGTCACATCTGCTGGACTGCAGGTGATGTGTCAGACTATATGAACATTTTAGTCCTTTTGGATGTTTGCCGCAGGTTCAAGGATAAAGTGATGGAGTACTTGGTGTAAGAGACATCAAAGGGATCAAAGATAAACACTTCAAGGTAAGTGTAAGTAAGAAAAAACAGAGCAAAAAATCTTTATCTAGAGGAGAATTATTTATTAATTACTGTTTTGTTTTTTTGTTTTTTGCTTAAAGTTAAATTTACTTGACTCAAAATCTTATTAAAAGACAGTTTTTGGTTTTGAATCATGAAAGCTAAATTATTTTACAACTTATTTGGACTTTATTAAAAATTTATTTTTGTGTTTGAGGCACGATTACCGTTTTTAAAACCACATGAGGGTGAATAAATAATTAATTTTGTGCTGTATTTCTCTGCAAGGCCACATATTTGGCAGATTATATCCTAAATCAGACCGAGCAGCTTTACATAGACCTTGATTACAAGACGAATGCAGATATTTCTCTGAAAGTCTCTCTCTCCCCCTCCTGGAGTTTTCCGTTCTGGAAACATTCTTTGTTCTTTCGCTCCTCACACTTTTGTATCCTTAAAATACAATGCCTTTCTCCTGCCTCATTCTCTCTCTTTCTGAGTCTCTTCCTCCCTTTCAAGTTCTGTGTTTCTTTTACTTCATAGGAAACAAGAAAAAAAAACAACTGATGAGAATCAGGTTTGGAAGAGTAAAGGGCGTTGGAAATGACTAAAAGAAAGCGCTGAGTGAAAAGAGAATGCGATAACAGTCCAACAGTGTGAGAGAACATGAAAAAAGAGCTTTACTGAAACCTATAATGATACAGCAACGCAAAACTGGCTCTTTTTGACTGAGATCCTATTAAGGCAAGAGACTGCAGGTGAATATGCTAAAAAAATAAGTTATAATGATTATATCAAGTATTGCACATATTGATGTGTATTTCAAGTTTTCAAAAATGTTCAAATATGCAAATAATGCAGTGTTTAATTAAATATTCACTCATTTGCATACTTTTTAACACAACAACCTGAACATTTGATGAAGTCAGGTTCAAAATGTATGAAATTTTAGCGCAATTTTAAGTAAAGTGTTTTTACAAAGGGATTTTGGGAATCTCTTTTCATCACTAGATATTTTGAAAAACACTGCAAACTGCAAAAATTTGTAGAATAAAATTTAATAAAATCAAGCAAATTATGTATAAACAAATGCCTCTGTCAAAAACCTTCACAACATAGATATGAACAAAACTGTAAAGTTAAAATAATGTTTATGTGGAGGTTTAAAGTGAGGTAGAAAAAAAAACTAATTTTGATAAATTAGCCTTTTAGGAATATGCATTGTAATTGAAATCTACAGACAAAACTGACAAAGTGCTACATTTATGTAAACATTACATATTTTTTAATTATACTGGAAAAAAAAAACAGAAGTCCAAAATCAAAAAAATTGGCAGGTGCATAAAAAACTGTGTTTTTGTCTGCAGTGTCTTGACTTTATAGACACAGTTAATACTTGTAGGATTAAAAAAGAGTTTACAATTGAAAGTCACTTATTGAGCAATTAATCCAGAGCCTGGGGCTTTAACATTAGCCTGGAAAACAAACGTTACATCTGTTACACCAACCACAACTGTCCAGAAGCCTTCATTATTAGAGACTGAGGCGAAAAATCCTCACAGGCAGAAGAAAAGTGAGTTGGGAGTCTGGCATGTCGTTAAAATCCTGTTTGAACCCATTGCCAGTTCAGCAAATACTATAGTAAGGCTATTCACTTGAGGGAAAGATGGAGTTAGCTGGACTTTCTAATTCAATTCTATGCAAAAAAAAGTTTTAAGCTTAAAGAATGGGGGGAAAAAAACTTGCTTTTAGATGAAAGGTGAGTGCTGAACCACAGCGCACAGGAGGGACAAACTCCGGAGGGGCTGAAAACTGCACTGTTCAAGGTTTGGCGCAAGATTTTCAGACTTTCTGAGATGCTGCAGAAAGTTCCACCGTGAGCAGCAGTTTCTCTGAATCTGAAGCTAATAGTACACTGAGAACAGCATGACAGTTGTGCATGTGTGAATGGATGCTGTTTGCTAAAGGGGACATATTTCACACTTTTGCATCATTTTTTTATTTTCCCTCGAGGATAGTTATAATGTAAGTCAAGGTTTCTTGAAACTAAAAAATTTACGTGAGCATTTTTCTACTCTGACTCTAGGTCTGTTTTTGCCTCTGTACTTTTAAAGACATGGTCATAATATTAAAATAATTCTATTTTATTGATGGTAATAATATAATATAATATAATATAATATAATATAATATAATATAATATAAT